>CM069612.1:1200000-1800000 GCA_035771175.1 Paratinospora sagittata
TAGGAAGATAAGGCATACAAATCGTTCCACTGTCTAATTTCTCCTTTATGAAATGTTTGTCAACTTCCACATGTTTGGTCCTATCATGAAGAACAGGATTATGAGCAATAGCGATAGCTGATTTATTATCACAATAAACCTTCATAGGCAAGGAATTGGTAACCTTTAATTCTTCTAGTAGACGCTTTATCCAGATCCCTTCACACACTCCATGAGCAACTGCTCTATACTCGGCTTCTGCACTACTCCTAGCAACCACACTTTGCTTTTTACTCCGCTAAGTGACTAGATTACCTCCAACAAAGGTGCAATAACCAGATGTGAATCTTCTATCAGTAACACTCCCAGCCCAATCAGCATCCGTGTAGATTTCCACTTGTAAATGCCCATTTTTCTCGAACAAAAGCCCTTTAACAAGAGTCTCCTTGAGATACTTCAAAATTTTGTACACAACATTGAGATGATCTTGGCTTGGCGAGTGCATGAATTGACTGCAAAGGCTATGTCCGGCTGTGTGTGTGACAAGTATATTAACATCCCAACTAGCCGCTAGTACCTTTCTCTATCCACTATCTCCTCAGCTTTTGCTGGTTGTAACTTTGTGTTTGGTTCCACAGGAGTCTCCACAGCTTTACTCCCCAGTAGTCCAATCTCCTTCAATAGGTCAAGGACATATTTCATTTGGGACCTAAAAGTTCCTTTCTTGGATCTTGCAAATTCCATTCCAAGAAAATATTTTAGTTTCCCAAGGTCTTTCACTTCAAATTCTTGGGCTAGAGCTTTCTTCAACCCTCAAGCTCCATATGGTCGGCACCTATCAAAATTATATCATCGACATAGACTATTAAAATGACAATTTTCTTATCCTTCGAGTGTTTAAAGAAAAGTGTGTGGTCTGCTTGGCTTTGAGAATAACCTTGGTTTTTTACAACTTTTTCAAACCTCCCAAACCAAGCTTTAGGGGACTGTTTGAGTCCATGGGGAGATTTTTTAAGTTTGCACACTGTGCCTCTCCCTAACTCTTCTTCAAATCTAGGTGGTAATTGCATAAAAACTTCCTCCTCCAAGTCTCCATTTAGGAAAGCGTTCTTAATGTCTAGCTGGTATAGTTGCCAATCCAAATGTACAACAAGTGAGATTAAAACCCGAATAGAGTTGATCTTGGCCACAAGAGCAAAGGTCTCTTGATAACCAATCCCCAGAGTCTGTGTAAAATCCTTGGCAACTAACCTGGCCTTATACCTTTACACACTTCCATCAGTCTTACATTTAATGGTAAAAACCCACTTACATCCGACAACCTTCTTTTCTCTCGGAAGTTCAACAAGGTCCCATGTACCACTCTTCTTGAGAGCATGCATTTCCTCCAACACTACTGATTTCCAATCCGGGTTCTTAATTGCTTCCTGAATGGTTCTCGGAATAAAAGTTTTAGAGAGATTTAGGGTAGAAGCTCCATGTTTCTCAGAAAGTTTAGTGTAAGACAGATATTTAGCAATTGGATGTCTAGTGCAGGTTTTAGCACCTTTCCTAATGGCTATGGGAACATCAAGATCTGAAATAGGAATAGGATTAGTGTTTGAGACAATACCAGGATTTTGAGCCACCGGGAGAGATGATTGATCTTGCTGAACATTTGATAGATGATCTCCACCATTTGAATGAAATTTCCTTCTTGTATAAACACATAGTTCAGGTTGAGGTTTCTCTTGTACTTTTTCTCCCCCTGTTTTTGATTCATTAGAGTCCAACAATGATAAACTGGAGTTCCCTTCGTTTCCATTATTTAAAATTTCTGTTTCAAAGAACATACTTGGGGTAGGATTATTTTGAGTTTGCCAAAACTGATCTTCATTAATTCTCTCCCCCTGAAGAGAAGTTTTGTCAAAAAATGGTTGGTTTTCGATGAAATTGACATCCATACTAACATATGTTTTGTGTGTAGCTGGATTATAACATTTGTAGCCTTTTTGATTGGATGCATACCCTAGAAAAACATATTTTTCAGCTCTTGGTTCAAGTTTAGATCGAAGGTGACTGGGAATATGACCAAAAACAATACTTCCAAAAACTTTTAGGGGTAAATCAGATGCTATTCTATTTCCTGGAAAAGTTGTGGCGAGACTTTCTAAAGAAGTCTTATAATTTAAAACTTTTGAAGGCATGCGATTAATAAGATAGTATGCAGTAAGAACTGCATCCCCCCACAAATATTTTGGGACATTCATTGAAAACATTAGTGCACGAGCAACCTCAAGCAAGTGTCTATTTTTTCTCTCGGCAATACTATTTTGTTGAGGGGTGTCTCAGCAAGTAGATTGATGGATAATTCCTTTTTCATTTAGAAAACTCCCTAGGCATTCATTATAAAACTCCGTTCCATTATCACTTCTTAAGATTCCAATGTTTGTCTGAAATTGATTGGCAATCATTTGATTAAAAAATTTGAATAAGTTTCCCACGTCAGATTTAGAGTTCATTAAATATAGCCAACAAAGGCGGGTCTGATCATCAATGAAAGTTACGAACCATCGTTTTCCAGAAATAGTTGAAATTCTAGATGGGACCCAAACATCACTATGAATAAGATAAACAGGTTTGGAGGCTGAATATGGTTTTATTTGAAAAATAGAACGATGACTCTTAGATGGCAAACAAGTTTCACAAATAAGAGAAGTATAATTGACCCTTTTAAACAAACTAGGAAACAAACGTTTTAAATAAGGGAAACTAGGGTGCCCTAATCTAAGATGCCAGAACATTATTTGACCATGAACAGAGATTGAACCCAAAGTACCAGTCAAGCCATGAGCTTGTTTATTTTCGGAAGGACTTCCATTGAAATAATAGAGACCGTTCACTAGTTCAGCATTGCCAATCCTCCTCCTCGATGTTAGGTCCTGAAACTCACAATGGAATTCAAAAAATAGGACACAACAATTAGAATCACAGGCTAATTTACTGACTGATAAGAGGTTACATGCTAGGTTTGGTACATGTAAAACAGATTTTAATGTAATGGATGAAGAGAGGACAACAGAACCTGTACTAGCTATAGAGGAGTGACTACCATCAGCAATCCTAACTTTCTTATGACCAGAACAAGGTGAATAGGTCGTAAATAAATGAGAAGTACTAGTCATATGATCTAATGCACCAGAATCTATGATCCAAGGTGCAGAAAGAAAAGTAGAAAACTAGAGTAAGCTAGATAAGGACTACCTGTTTGAGCAAGAGAACCAATAGGTGTGCTGGTTGTTGGATTGGATTTCAACAATTGAAGAATTTGTTCCATTTGCTCCTTAGTGAAAGTAGTGGCCTGGGATATATTATGTGCGGCAAGTGACCGAGTATTGGAGTTGGAAGACTCCCGAAGTTTACTAGGCCTTCTCTCGGAGGGTTTCCAATCAGCCGGTTTGCCATGGAGTTTCCAACAAGTCTCCTTGGTATGACGCGATTTGTTACAATGTTCGCACCAAACTCTCGGCTTGTCCTCTAGGCGGCGTGGATTACTAGGATTTCAACTAGTAGCAGTTGCAACAAACAAGGCATAATTTTCAACATTTTCGCCAATAGACTTCTTTCCAAGCATTACCCCCCTGTGACTCTCCTCACGACACACCTCAGAAAAAGCTTCGCCAAGGGATGGAAGGGGTTGACGACCAATGATTCGCCCACAAACCTCATCAAACTCGACATTGAGGCCAGCAAGGAACTTGAATATGCGGTCACTTTCAACCATTTTCTTGTGATGATTAGCATCCTTTGGACATTTCCATTCATAATTGTTGAAAAGGTCCAGGTCTTGCCAAAGACCTTTGAGAAGGTTAAAGTACTTAGTGACTGAATTGTCTCCTTGACGAACATCGCCAAGTTTCAGCTAAATTTCAAAGATTTGAGACTGATTACCCAAGTCGGAATACATTTGGGTAACACTATCCCACAATTCTTTTGCAGTGGAATAGCACATATAATTCGCACTTATCTCTTCCTCTATAGAGTTAACGAGCCACGCCATCACCATAGAATTTTCAGCATCCCAAGTCGAATAGGTTGAATCAGTCTTTGCTGGAGTTGGTTTCTCACTGGTCAAATAACCTATCTTTCCCCTGCCTCGAATGTACATGCGGACAGATTGAGGCCAACGAAGGAAGTTAGTTTCATTAAGGCGGATGGTGGTAATCTGAACTGAATGTGAGTGTTCAAATTGAGGAAGCTTTGGTGAGGTAGAGGAAGAGGAAACAATAGAGGTAGTCTCAGACTGGTTGTCGGACATGTTGACTGAGGAAAGAGAATTGAAAACGAGCTAAGATGCCGGAGAGGAAAAACAGAGGAGGTTGTAAAGAAGCTCTTGGGTCTTGGATTAGGGTGCCTTTTAGGCTCTGATACCATGTGAAATTTGAGAGAAAAATCTGTTCTTCTCATTAGATAATGTAGGCTTACAACAATTTATAGATGTACAAGATAAGAAACAAAAGAATCTAAAATTCAAAAATCTACAAGATCAAAACTGTATAGCTGTATAATCCCATATTTCTATGAACAACAAATTTCCTATTCAAACTACAATTATCTGATCTGATAAGGACAAATTTGGTGAAACTCAATATGGATTTCCAACAGTTTGAACTACTAGAAAACTGTTAATAGCTAGTGTATCGTGCATTCTAATATTTAGAACTTGTGTGTATCTATTACTTTGTTATTTGACGTTTTTATAAATAAATTGAAGCATTTTGGTAATGATTCTAATAAACATGTTCATGTGACATGACCCACTGAGCTTTAAGCTCACTATTTCTCTATTTTATCTTGTTGATGCAAGTGCTTGTCCAAACCTTGATAACTAGTGGTTTACGAAACTGATTCTAAGTTCTGCATAGGGTAACTAGTTAGTGTCTTGATTAGAGAGTTCTGAATGGTTTCAATGTCCAAGATTTAGCGTGTTATTCAGTGTTAAGGAAAGTTAAATGGGGTCAAATTGTTCTTGACTCTTTCTTCGACCTTGTTTTTGTCCAATAAACATTATGTGATTTCCCTTAAATTCTATACTATGTGGTAGCTTATTCAAAGTTTTATGAACCCTTTTTGATTGAACCAAGCCTATGTGAGTGGGTGTTACTCACCTCTGCTCAACAGGGTAGGCCTACAATGTGCCCAAACATAGTAATGCTTTTATGATTGGCAATGTAATTTAGCCAACCTAGCCTCATGGAGAGGTTTAGTGGTTAGATTCAAGCCTGCAGAAGTTAAGAGTGTAATAGTGGAAGAAAAAAACTCATCTAGCTGGTCCCATGTAGTTGGAAAAAGGCTTTATTGAGTTGAGTAGAAATTATGTATTCAATTTTTATACATTTGTTTTTGATGAACATTTGAACAAAACTGGAAAGCTCAATTTTATAATTAAATAGGGGATGGACAAGGTCTGGTGTTCAAATTTGGAGTTGGACTGGGTATGGACACGTGTAGGGTCTCTTATTTTAGGGCATTGCTTGGACTAAGTTTTGTCTGAACCCAGTTTTTGGCCTTGCCTACATTCAAACCATTGCTTGCGTTGAGGGGGATATACTCCTTTATTCATGGAATTAGTTTTGAGCCCATCTTATCGATTGGCACTTCCCCAAGATTGTTTATAATTGGTCATTGATTGATAGGTTAAACTATCATTAAAGAATTTAATGCTACACCATGTTTCATAGACATGATTTTTTTCTTTTTTTTTTTTTAGAGGAAATGATTATAGTTAAGAGAAGATACAACCTACATAAAAGGAGGACAAGAGGTCCTCCAAACAAGAGAGAGTTCATACAAGTTGCCCATCATGTTAGCCAATTGGACAAAGGAAAACCGTGGGCAATCTTGCCAACACTGTCCACTGTGAAGCATGAAACCTGACAGTGTCCCAAACAGCTTCAATATGCCTTTCTTGATTGTTGAAAATCCTGTTATTCTGCTCCATCCACACTGTAGAGTTGCTATCCTCCAAACTTGCTTGGGTCTCCCATGGATGTGAGAGAATCTTTTGAATGAAGGGATGTCTTCCTCATTCGTTGGACTGTTGAAGTGAATGCCCACTTCATTACTCACTCCCTGCCAGACACTTCTGACGAGGGGGCAGTGAATGAAAAAACATTCCGTTGACTCGGCATTATCCTTGCATAACACACACCATCTAGGAGAGATGACCAAGGGGGGACATCTCTGTTGGAGATTTATCACTAGTGTCGATTTTCCCAAGGGCCACTAAGCATTCAAAGACTTTTATCTTGGAAGGGACCCGAGCTTTCCATATAAAGGCTGCTGAAGTGCAGACTAGACAGCCGGCATTGTCAGTGAGGTAGGTCTACAATGATTTATAGGGGAGGGTCCCAGAAAATTCAAGAGTCCAAAATCTATGATCCAGGGAGTTCCTAAAGTGCACTTGGACTAGGCTGGACAGTAGAATTTCTGCCTCATTGATGTTCAAATTCCTCTTAAGACGAAGGTTCCAAGACCCAATCTAGTTGGGAACAGGCTTAGTTGAGTTGAATTGAGTTGAGTATAAAGGTTCCAAGATATAGATGGGGTCCATTACTAGGAATTAGGAAACAGGCTGCTCATGCAACTTAGGAAGATGAAAAAGGAGAAGGAAATACCTCCTTAAGAGGTTGATTTTCAACCTAAAGATCCTCCCGAAATTTGATCCTATGGCCATTTCCTAATTAATGTGATAAAAAAACCTGATAAGTGGATGAAATACCTTTCCAGTGACTGCAAAGAGAAGATTAAAAGGCCAAACCCGCATCCCACCCATTGTCCCTAAGCCTGTGAATACTTCGAATTACCTTGCTCCACATAGCCTCTTGCTCCCTACTGAATCTCCACCACCATTTAGCAAGCAAGGCTTGATTTCTTCTCCAGATATTCCCTATAGCCAACCCTTTTTTCTCAATGAATAATTGAACCATCTTCTAAGCCATGATGCCAATTGTCAACAACTTATATATAATGCACCAAATCTTTCCCAAGACAGAATTTTGTTATTGTTACAAAATTCATTATTTGCTTCTGAAGGATATTGATCCTATGAATAGTGCTTTTTTCTCAAAACTCCCTAGTTATTTTTTTTCCATGTAGAGAGTAGAGACTAATCTTGGCTTTAAGGAATTTAGCTGATTTTTTTTCCTCTCTTCTTTTTAAGGAAAAGGCAATAATTCTTCTTTCATCATATCTTAAGTCACATTGGGTGGTGTAGATAACAGCACGCCTCATCAAAATCCTTGAAGTGCAAGTATGGGCTGTAAAGTCTAAGCCATTGAACCATCGGTAGACATTTAATAATATAATTTCACTAACACCCTACAATCTATTTTCTTTTCAAAAGTAAATTGATCTCCCAAGTCTAATTCTCCTCAAGAGCATGCATCTCATCTGTAGCCAATTTTCAACTAAGAGATGAATGAACATGTGAATATGAAGATAGAATAGACAATGTAGATAAAGGATAAAGCAAAAGAATGAAGAGTAGGAGATATTTTTGAGAATATTATTGCCTTAAAAAAATTATTTATATAGTTGATTTAAAAGTAGCATATTAATTTTTGTTTTGTACATATATTAATCTAAATGAGAGCATTTCTTTTGTATGTTTAAATATATTTAAATTATAAGATATAAATATTTTTGAGAATATTGTAATTCATGTTTTAACTGTTAAAACAAGGATGAGAAGGTTTTAAGAAAATAAGAAAAGCAAAAAAAGGGATGAGAAGTCAATTAATGTTGTTTGGCATTGGTTGGATCAGTGAATTAATTTAACTCCAGTGTACAATATAAACTCTCTCATTGCTCTCAGTGATACATTAAAAACTATAAAAAATGGTTAGTCTAGGAACACATGTTGCATTCTGCCTTCGCCTCAATGATGGAATTGAAACTACTAATAAACCACCTATAAAAGTTGGCCATCTCATGAAAACTATGAACAATGAAGAGGGTTATGGGTTCATGCCACTCCCGATTCCTCAAATAGGTTTTACCTTTGCAGAATCAACTAAATACCATAAGATGACTCTATGAAGCCTGAAAAAGTGAATTGCATAGAAGAAAAGGAAAATACACTTTTTGAGGTTGATGTATATTTTTTTTAGCTTAAGAACCTTTAGGACTTGGCGAAGGTGGTATGCGTATCCATAGACTGACTGTAAATGAGGATGCCATCAAAGTATACCACCCAAAATTTTCTTATGAATGAACACAAAATGTGAGTCATAAGTCGTATGAAAGTATTAGGCCCGTTAGATAACCCAAATGGTATAACCAAGCACTCACAAAAGCCATCTTGGATCCTAAACGTTGTTTTCCACTCATCAATTGACGTAATACATAACTGATGATGACCACTACGTAGGTCTAACTTTGAGAGCCATTGAGCACCAACAATCAAGTCTAACATGTCATCCAAACAAGGAATAAGAAAACGATATTTGACAGTTATTTTATTGATGGCTCGACTGTTAATGCACATTCTCCGAGACTTAAGTTTCCTAAGGGTCAACAATGCAGGTACGACAGGGACTAGTGCCCAAAAGGAACACCGTCGATACCGATCCACCCACTGAGACCTCTAACTTTACCTTTGTCCCATAGCAAAGAGGAATGGCATTCCACGGATCTAAACTCCTCATTTTGGATTGAGGACAACACAACATGTTTCTCGGTTAGGTTCTCACACCAAAGCATGGCACGGTCGTCCGTCATAAAACATAGGTTGGCCTTCCGATGAATAGTCTGGGTGAGGTCATCTTCCACAGAGTTCCACCACAATGAGGATTTTGACTTGAAAATCACAACAACAAAGTCCCATCTAATCTCTTTGATCACATTTGCACTGTTGTGAATTGAGGCCTTTCTAGTGCACCCAGCACGATAGAACCATTCCTCAAAGCAACCCAACCTCTCCCGGGGGCATCTTTTGGGATGAAAATGGCCCGGGTCCTATTGTTTTCCACTTTTGAGACCTTGAGGAATCAACTTCGAGAGTTGACGAGGGCTTCAACAATGATCACCTCGTTCATGTTCCTTAACTGTTTCTTGAAATTGGTCGACTCACTAGCTCTGGACACCACGCCGAACTGGTTTAGCAGCCATTCGGCGAAAGCAGCAAGGATCCTTAGAAAGAAAGTTTTCTGATCAGACACTTCCTTAATGGTTACCCAATCACCATTCATACTTTGATCAACAAAGAATTCCTTGTTATCAGTCTTAAACGAGGATGATGAGGTACTGAATCTCTTGAAATCCCCATAGTGACGCTTCGCTACTTGCTATTGGAAGCAGCAGGAGTGGCTGGTGGCGTTTCTTCAAGGGATCCTCTTTCTTCACTTGCTCAAAAAAATTTAGTGAATGGATAGCTAATTATAGATCATCTTGAACAGTTTTGTGAGGGTTGCATTTTTGGAAAAACAACACAGACAACCTTTTGCAAGTTCAACATCTTGGCGCTCCAGACAATTTCCTGAATTGGTTCATTCTGATATTTGCAGTCCCGTGCAAACTACATCTAATGGTGGAAATTTATATTTTCTTACCGTTATTGATGATCACAACAGTAAGATATGAGTATTTGTTTTGAAAAACAAATCTGAGGCTTTTGATTGTTTTCAAAGATTTAAATATCAAGTTGGAAAGGAGAGCGACTGCTACATTAAGGTATCGCACACTGATGGTGGTGGTGAGTAAAATTATAAGGCATTAAATAAATTCTACATTGCACATGGGATTGAGCATGAGATCACACCACTGTACACACCTCAACACAATGGAGTTGTAGAAGGAAAGAACATAACAATTATGGATATGGCTTGTAGTATGTTGAAAGCCAGAGGTTTGCCTGACACCTTTTGGGCTGAAGCATTTTCATGTTCTGTGTACTCGTTGATTAGGTCCCCTACAAGAGTTGCACCACTTTGGCCCCCGAAGAAGCTTGGGGTGGTTTGAAACCCAATGTACAACATTTGAACGTATTTGGCTCACTGACTTACATAAATGTTCCTGATGCAACTGAGAAGAGGTTGGATGATAAAGGAGACAG
Source organism: Paratinospora sagittata (assembly GCA_035771175.1). NCBI lineage: Eukaryota > Viridiplantae > Streptophyta > Magnoliopsida > Ranunculales > Menispermaceae > Paratinospora > Paratinospora sagittata. Next base: position 1,210,073 of record CM069612.1, read on the forward strand.
AACCATATTTATTGGTTATAGTAGTGGGAGACTTGGTGGCTACAAGTTATATAATCCTACTACACACAAAGTTATTGTTAGTAGCAATGTTATATTTTATGAGCATGATGCATGGAATTGAGACAACCATAGGTCTAACTCTCTTTCTCTTGTCCCAGTTCATTTTGATGATGGGGTTTCTCCTTCCTCTAGTGTACCAATAGGTACAAATATAGATACAACAAGTCTTAGTATCAGACCTAGGAGAGTCATACAACCCCCTGCTAGATTCAGAGATTTTGAAGTACTTACAGATAATGCTATTGATGATGATGGAAATTTAGTACACTATGCTATGTTTGCAACTTCGAATCCTCTTATTTTTTTTAAAAGACTATTCCAAAGAGATATTGGGTTGTTGCAATGGATGTAAGGATGCACTCCAAGGGTGTTAAAGCAATTGATATGAGTGGGTCTTGAAGACCAAGAAAAGCCTAATGGTTAGGCATGCAAGATCTGAATTACGGGGGGAAATAAGTTTAATTTAGATAATTTAGAATATGGGGGAATGTTGGTAATAATCTAGATTATGTTTTGTTAGAGTTTGTGTCTAATTAGGAATTTAAGATGTGTCAAATTAAAAAGTTGAGTTTGTGTTTGAGTAGAGTTACTTATTGTATTACAACTAAGTGTTTAGAAATTAGATTTTGGTGTTTATAAATATACCATGTTAGGAGGTTGTAATATATAAGTTTAAGTGAATAAAGAATAGAGATTTTTTAGATCCAACGGGAACGAGGGATTCAAAGGTATGATCAAATCTTCAATTCGTTCATGTATATCTTCTGATTACATTGAGGCACATATAAATAGGAAAAAAGGATTCCAACTACAACTAGTAAACCTAAACATATCCAAAATCTTAACGAAATAACAAACCAAAATAATAAATTAATCAAATTAAAAAAATAAAAGTGAATAAATCCAAATCAATCTACAAATCTTGAACTACGACATCAAACATGAGCGAATGGGGCTATACATCTTGCATCACAAAACCCCTCATTTTAGTCCCACGTCAAGACTTCACTGGAAAGGTACTCAACAAACCTGAGCAACAATCAAATTGGTCCAATTACTTAATTATTTAGATGTTATCGAGTTGGTTTTGGGTGGCTAAGTTGGTCATGCAAGTACCCTTTGACATGATAATCTCCAGCAAAAGATTTGCTAAATTGGCTATTCATGGAGGTTGAATCATATTATGACTGCTTTTTGTCCAATGAAGTGCCAACTTAACATGCTTGATCTCACTTCTCAAATGAATTTTTTCTTGTACTGCACAATAAAGAGGAGGGTCCAAGGAATGACTTATTTATGTACTAGGGACTTAAGAAGTAGACCCTTTGGATGCTATATATCTTCCAAAAATAGTTTTAAAACTCCATTGGGGCTTATGCCTTTTGGCTTGCCTCTCCTTGAGGCTATTGTATACGGCCTTAAGCTTAAGTCTAAATGGTAACCTATGGCTTATGCCTCACCTAAATGATGCTTATGCCTAGAGAAATATGCCTCAAGGCTTTGTGTGGCTAATGCTTCACTATATATTATTACGATAAGGCTCAACCTAACCTTTTTTTTTATTTACATTTTCTTATTTTCTCCCAAAAAATCTTCCAACTGATATTAGAAGAAACACGATAGTGCTTTATCTTTCATAAGCTTCTAATCTTAATTATTTAGAAGAGATCCAAGTTTTGAAACTCCTAACCTCAACTCCAAGTCTTTTTTTCTATTTATTTTTTTCAATTTTTTTCTAAGAACACTTCAATTGATATTAGAATAAACATGTTAATTTGCTTTCTTTCTTAAAGTTCTTATATCAATTCTTAGGAGAGATCCAAGTTTTGAAACTCAAAGCCTAAGGACCCATTTGGTATAAAATTCAAAAACAGATTTTTTTTTCTGAAAATAAAGATTCCATGAAAACATGTTTGGCGCTGTCATTTTTAAAATTTTTAAAAATTTCTCCTCAAAAAAAGTTTTAAAAACTGTTTTTTGATTCAACTTTAAAATTTGTGAATAAAAGCCAATTTTTGAATATTATGTTATCAAAAACTATTTTTAAATTTTGAACCAAACAAGCCCTAAACTTCTCGTAGACTGCATACATACTACCAAGTGAACTTCTAATGCCAATTGTTTCTATGAGTTTATTACAAGGAGCATCATAAAAAATAAATAAATAAATAAAAAAACCTTAATAAAGTTACCAGAGAATGTGAAAAGTAAAGTGGCAGTACATTGTTTCATTTTATTTGTTAAGTTTCTACTAGTTTCTTTTTTTTTTATACAAGACCACTACATATGAAAAACTTGACTTCTAACATCTGCTCATTATGTTTTAATTAATGTTGATTATAACTGAGACAATTGATATATCAAGTTTGTGTCTTGAGTACTTGAAGTTGTTATGTATAAGGTAAGCATACGTAAAAATAGCTCAAGTTTGCTTATATGTCAAGTTACCATGTTTATTAATTCTTAACTCAACTCAACTCAACTAGGTCTTTTCCCAAGTTGTTTCTCTACTTGATAATGACATGATTTTTTTAGAATTATTATAGAAGTTTGTGTTCTTTTTATGAAAATGTGACACTTACTCCTTCCACCTCGAGGCTTACACCTCTCATAACAAAGGAGAATTGCCTCGATTACACCTCACAAATATTAAAACCTTGCTTGCAAAAAGTAGACTTTTCATCCCTAATGATGGCCCCAGTTCAAGGCTCTATAAACCTTCCTAATCTTGAAGGATCTTTTCGTGATCGAATGCAATCTTGGGTACTAGTCGTTGTTGTTATGGATCTTCCTTGCAGACACTTGTTATAGATCCTATAGTATTTCTTCTTAGCTTACAAGTAGTCTCCAAATAGGGGCCCAAATATATCTAAGCAGTAGGTTTTTCATGCTTCACTGCTTTCCTATTCAATCAACTTCCCTTGAAGTGTCTCCTTGTCAAATCTTCATGTATCCTTTGTGAAGGGTCAATGAGAGCTCCCTTGCTCATCTAATTGCTCTATGATTGATATTATTGTACCTTTCTTTTCTTGGTTAACAACGACTTTAGATGCTTTTAGGCGGTAGCTTGAGTTTATCCTCTCAATTCAACTCACCTCAACTAAAAAAATCCTTTTACCAACTACACAGGGTTTGGCTTTGTGAATCTACTTCTTCCACTCCATTCTATCAAGGGCTAAGGCTATAATTATATTGCAAGTAGCTATAACTTTCTTAATTATCTCTATTATATTATTTTAGGTCTTCTTTCTCTATTCTTACCATTAATACTCGATATATCACTCTTTTTAACTAGTGCATCTAATAGTTTTCTTTGTAGGGTCCAAATTTATCCTGATCGGCAATCTGATTTTATCTCTAATTGAGGTTACTCTTACAATTTCTCTAATATATTCGTTTCTAATAACTGCTAATGTTTTAACATGTCCATCTTAACATTTTCATTTCCGTTACACTTCATTTATTAAAAAGGGGCAGTCTAGTGCTCTAAGCCCCCCCTTATGCGGGGTTTGGAAAGTGGTCAGATCACTTTGGGTCTATTGTACACCTAATCTATTGTATAAATAATTTATTAGTATGTTGTCTTTTTATTGTTAAAACATTTTTTTCCACAAAGCATGACCAAAGCTAGTTGTTGCTAAATTGCTAATACAATTATTTTTGAGTTCCAATATTCTTATACTATTATGCCCTATATCATAAAACTTGCTGTGTTCCTTTTGTCTCTAGAACCTGCAAGTTACTGCAAAATTAGTCCTAGTTGATGCTAATACATTATTTGTTACAGTTAGTCTAAGACTCTTAACACATATCGAAACTAGAAATTCTTGCTCGCCAAATATGACAACAGCAAATGAAAAAGCATATCCAAACTATTTGAGTTGATTCAGTGAATCATATTCCATCATTTGACTCTATCTAGAGTTATATTTTTGTTTGGTTAAGGGCAGCCATATGATTCTTTGTTATTCCAGCTCAAGTCAGTTTGCTTCTTCCTCTTGCCTTTTTCTAAAATTAATTTGTAATATCACATTCATTCATTTAGTGCTACAACTAGAAAATTTTCAATGAATTCATTTTTAGCTTCATCATTTATAGTTTGCACTCATCCATCTACCTTGACACTCTCATGTCCATCGTATTCACCTTATTGTATGCTATTCTTAATTGCTCATGACTTTGTTCTATAGCATGGCTGATCTATTGGTCATTTTATAATTTCCTTTTTAATTTTATTAGCAACAAGTAATTCGTGACATAAACCTCCGAACTTGCATGTCCACTGCAACCATCTTTCTCTGATTCTATGGTCAAAATTTCCTTCAATTCTTATTAATGATTGAGCTGAGCTTCTTGGTTATTGGCTTTAACTACTCCCTCATTTTGACTTGTATTATTACCAAGTATGATTTTCACATGCTCTGTTTTAGTTTCACTTCTTATAAAACATTATATACCGAAGCCCTTGTTGAAAGGTCTATTTTTTCATTTACCCCTTTTTTTAGTTTCATCAATTGGCATAATATCATGAGTTACATCATAGGACCTTCTCATCCCCTTCTATTCCCAACTAGTTTATTTTCAGCATATAATATATGGTGCTTTGTATTCTTGTTTTCATTTATGCTTGTGAAATTATCTTCATGGAGGGAGTAGAAGCCTTCTACTATAGCATTCTTGAAAGTTGAAATTAGACATCTATGGAGCATTGCTAATTGTTCATCTATTGATCTATATGAATCATTACAACACTAGAATTTTTCAGGCTTTTTATATTATTTCATTTTTACTTGATATCGTCAATTAGACCATCTCTAAAAAATATCTCTCTCATTTGAAGACGATTGATTTGAGTTGAGGCTAAATTATATTGGTCGATATGTTGAAATCCAAATTGTCATATGACAGGAATAACTCTTAATTATAGGAACAATGTATGAAGAATAATGAAAGTCTATCCACCAAGTAAGGCCCAGTTACAATCATTTATTCTCTTTTGAATGATCATTTTACTTTACTTGCAATTTCTGTGTTTTTTTCTTTATAAACTGAACACTGGAATATGTGATTTTCGTAAGAAAATCACAAATTTTCTCGAGAATATTCTCATTTTCTCAGTTATCAAAGTGATTCATCTTTTATCTCAAGCTCCACACATTTGATCATTTTGAAAGCACTACTTCCTTCTGTATATTCTGTTTCTCCTTTCTTCTGTGCATGCTTAGTTTTCAATAGCAAAGTCCATTAACATTTTGTTCACGAAATTGCGGCAGAAAATGACGTTCATACTGACAAATATCAATCGACAAGTCGTGGATCATTTGATGATCAAAGCGGGATCATGTTCGTACAAAAGCGAACGAGATGTGGATGAGATTGATGCAGTAATCCTTATCTACACAAGTAGGGAGAGAGGCTTGTTGGTACTATGTTTTTTGGAGCAGAGCTGATGAAAGATCAGCAGACCATATTGCCTATGGAAGGATATTTTTTACAAAGTGGTATTTAAAGTGAAAGATCTTTCCTCTTAGAGACTTTTATATTTGATGAAATGAAATTAAATTGAAATAGTAGATGCAAAATTCTTGTAAAAAGGAAATATTAATAATTGGGCATAAGGGTATTTATAATTATTTGTCTAAAATTATCTAGATCATGTAAAATTGTATATTTTTTTATGACACGGGCCAGAGAAAATCGAAACTCTTTAGTATAGCAAAAAAACGAGCACAACGAAAATGAGGCATAAGGGGCTCGGATGAGGAGTTAAGTATCACGGTCTTACTTTCATTTTTATTAAAAAAAGAAAAATTTTTACTTATGAACTTCTGACTTCTTATTGTAGAAGATAGTCTTATTATGCATCTTATTATACATCTTATTATGCTAATGTTAATATATAATAAATATATAATATAATAAATAGGGAACTTTATTTTAAATGTTAATATATAATAAATATCAATGTCTTGCAATTTTGGCTTTTCCCATGTCGACAGATGAAATATGTATGGTTGTCAATGTTCCATGTGGCATTTGAAAATTAATATTCTATAGTAAAACATGTCTCTCTCTCTCTCTCTCTCTCTCTCTCGCTGTTTTTGTCCTTTAGATGCCAAACTCACTGATAGTTCTCAAATTATTACTACCCACTTACTTCTTTTTGTCCGTTTTAAGAATTGCTTTTATTTACTGTTACTAACTTTTTTGAAAATGTTTTAACTAGAAAATCACTAATTTGTTCTGATATCATTTACATTATGTAGAGGGATTATTGTTTTCAAACAAGTCATAATTTTACCATTATTATTATTTTTTTTTCAATTTTCCCATAGTTTTTTTTCTATTACAATTTTTTTTTATCAATTTTTCAAATCAAAATAATCATACACATCATCTAATTCTAGGATCAAATAATGAACAAAATGTATATATATATTGAATTCTGAACAAAAAATACTTTGTACAAGCATTTTCAATAAATGAATCATCTTGTAGTATTAAATGAGAAATTTATTATCTCTTGTTTGACTCAAGGCCTATAAGACTTGGGCTTTGGTTGTGATTTCATTTCAAGCTTTCTTGGATTTTGGCCAATTTTCATTTGAATTTCTTCACGTAGTCATCTTTTGTCATGTATGTTCATGCTCCCTTTTTTTGTTTAAAAAAGTTAAAGGGGAGGGAAGCTATCCCAACTCACCACATGCCTTAACGAGGGTTTACAATAGTACTTATAGATTATCCACTAACGAGAGACACCTTTCAATTTCCGCGGGAAGGGGGGTTAAGACGGTTAGCACAGGATTTGAACTCTCGTCTATGGCAAACAGTTGAATCTCTGAACCAATTGTGTCAACCCTTGTTGGCATATGTTCCTTTTTAAAATAAAATAAAATTAGATGATTTCAATAAAGAAGATAAGAAAGAAAGAGATTAAAGTTCCTGATATTGCTAGAAATTTTCCATTGTATACCATGGAGTACTCAATAATATTATCCTATAAAAACCAACCTTTGGAGATCCTTGATACATCTAGTTTGGGATCATCTTTAATACAACCCAAGAAGAAAAACCACATAAAATTCATCACTATATATAATCCTATATATATTATCTCTTCTTCTTCTTATCTATTAAATTCATACAACAGTTTTATTTGGTAAATTAGTATCAGAATCCTTCTCCCAGAACTTTAAGTGCAAAGCCCTCCTCTCCAGCATCTTCTCAACTTCTTCAATAGGAAGCCCCTTAGTTTCAGGCACAAAAATAAGAACAAAGAACAGCCCTATCACTGCGACTCCCCCGAATATTAAGAACGTCCACGACGTTCCAATCCCTTCCGTTAACGATAAAAACGATTGAGCGACGATTAAGTTTGAAATCCAGTTTGCAGTCGCAGCGATTCCTCCACAAACTCCTCTGTATCTTAATGGATAGATCTCAGAATTCACAATCCAAGGCACAGTTCCCATTCCAGGAGAGTAAAATATAATGTAAAGAGCCAATCCAAGAAGAGCGAGCCAACCATATCTACTTGGACATCCTCTTGTGTACCAAAGCCTGTCCTGATTATGGCATATATCCTTCACTGTTGAATTTTGTATCAAACAAGCTCCAGGGAATAGCTGTAAAAAAGTTAAAAAAACTCACGGTGTCATTATTTTTGCCATTTTTTTTATAAATACCCTTAAAATCGGAACTTATTATAATTTCTACTAGTACTTGTAGAAACAAATCAATACCTTGTTGGTTGGAGCAGCACAGAAACCACAATCTGGTGAAGCCTTCAAACATTTCATACAGTCCCAAGAAGCATAGCCAGAAGATTGATAATCTGGGCAGGTGTAGCCGGAGAAATATGAGGAAGCTTGACGACTAACGGAAGGCGAATGAGTGGTGCTCTCTTGGAAAACTCCACATAGGAAGGCAAGCGAAAAGGCGATTCCGATCAAGCTGTAAAGAAGAAGCTTTTTTCTTCCAGTTCTGTCTATGAAGTAGATGCTTATGATGGACCCGAAAGCGTTTAAACCGGCGGTGACTAGAGAGAGGAGAAGGGCGGTTCGGTTCGAAGCGATTCCGGCGAGTTGAATTATGGTGGGACTGTAATACATTACTGTGTTTATGCCTACAAATTGTTGGAAAACTTGAAGTCCAACACCTGCTGTTAGGCCTCTTCTAACTGCTGTTGTTTTTAATAGTTTCATCATGTTGATTTTCTCTGATGATCCTACTTCTTTGATCTCTTGTTCTATTGAGTTTCTCAGATCTTCTATCTCTGTTTCAACTTCATTTTCTGGATACAGTTTTCTTAGTATCGTTTTTGCTTCTTCCTCTCTACCCTGTATATGAAAAATATCAAGAAAAAAAGAAAAGAAGAATTAAATTATTTATTTGTCTGGCAAAAAAAAAAAAAAAGAGGAAAGAAAGAAAACTTTACATGGTGGTTTTTTTTTTAATTTTTTTTTAATTTTTTGGGAGCCAATTGAAAAATATGAGACAGAAAATTGAAGATTCAAGAGAAAAGAAAAACTGGGTCTGTGAAAAAAAAGACCTTTCTGAAAAGCCAACGAGGAGATTCTGGAAGAAAAAACATTAATACGAACTGAAGCAATGCTGGAAGACCTGCAACTCCAAGCATCCACCTCCATGTTCCTGGAACCTACATATCAAAATAAATAAGAAAAAGTTTTAAAAAAAAATCTCTAAATTAATTAATCTGTTTTTGGGATTTTACTTTAATTACTAGATCATCTGATTCTGTAATATTTTGGGTGTTTTTCTAAAATTACTGTTTGATTCTACACTATCCAAATTAAAGAACCATATATATGTGTAAATATATTTGAGGCTGCCTAGCTAGCTAGCCTACCTTTGTGAATGCTAAGTTGATCAGGTAAGACAAAAACTGGCCTCCTGTTATAAGGAAGCCATTAGTGCTGACAAGGGCACCTCGGATTTTCGTCGGAGATGCTTCGGAGATATATAAAGGAGCTGTCATAGAGGCCATTCCGACGCCAAGACCGACCAGAATCCGGCCAAGTATGAGAACAGTTGGGCTAGGTGCAGCTGCCATGATAACAGCTCCGGTGAAGAAGAGGAAGTCAGCGGTCATGAGCGAAAATCTCCGGCCAAATTTATCGTTAATCCATCCCCCGAACGCTGCTCCGATGATCGCTCCGGCGACTGCCATGCTAACTATAGTTTCCTGTGTATTTGATAAAAATACATAGAATTTGTTAAAAGAAGATATATTCAAGGAGAAGAAAATAAAAGTTTTGATTATATCTTGATCACTTGGAAAGTACTCTAAACCTGTAAATAAGTCTTCTTGTCAACCTCCTTGAAATCATCTCTTATGTAGAGAAGTGCTCCAGAAATCACTCCTGAAAAATTTCACAGACCAACAATAACATAAAAAGCTTGTCTTAATTAGATCTCAAACAACAATAACAAACTTTCTAATTCTATTACTAATTACATATATATATTTTTTGACTTGCCCATATCATATTAACTGAAGTTAAAACAATTAAAGATTGAAAAAGGAAAAAAAGAAGAAGAATTAAATTAACAGTTAATTATATATATATATACACATACCGGTATCGTAACCAAAGAGCAAACCGCCGATTCCGGCGGAGAAAGCGAGACGAAGAACAAAAGGGTTCTTCCATGCTAGAGAGAAACATTCCTTGAAAGCTGATGCATCAGCTTCTACAGCTCCTCCTTCCATGGTTTAACCGAGTTCTTGATCAAAGTACTATACTTTTTAACTAATAAATTAACAAGAGTGTTATCAAAAAAATTTTTTTTTTTTGGAGGGTTGATAGGATATATGAGAAGGAGTGTTCAGATGAATGGGTGGTTAGGCAAAGTCACGACAAAGGAGAGAAAGGAACAAAGGAGGCGGCATTTAGCTGTGGTAGAGAAGAAGCTACAAAATTGAAGAAGAGGACAGAGAGAAGAGTCTTATTTATAGATACACGGTGGCCTCAAATGCCCATCAAAACTCATTATGTCAAACAACTCTTGTAATTTACTTCTTGACTAACAACTTCACATGCTTCATTTTATTTTCAAATAAATTATTTTAGATTTGAAAAGTAGAAATAAATTGTAAGAGATAAAGCACCAAAAAAAAAAAGAAAAAGAAAGAAAAGGCAGGTCTGCTAGCTGTGGAAAATGGAAGGAATCATGGAGGTGGGTAAGGAAGCTAACTAGGTTCTCTGCACTGGCAGTGCAGCTATTTTACTTGAAAGCCCATTGGCAGACTCCATTCATTTAAATTTTCACTTTGTCCCATTCTAAGCTTGACAATTAGTAAATGGTGGAAGGTTCGTGTAAAAATAAAAAATAAAAAAAAATCACTGTATATAAACTATGGTACTCTTTAATTAAAAGATCAAACTTTTAAGACAAAAAAACTCATAAATGCATGTGATGCAAGTATTATTATATTGTGATCAGGTAGAAAATGATAAAATTTTGTTGTTTTTTTTTGTCATATTGTGCGGCTTGCTGTGTTTTAATGGATAATGCAGGAGGGTGATTTTTATTTTATCTATATATATATTTTTAATTAAAGTGAGATGAAGCCAAGAAGAAATTAGATTAAAATCCATATGTAATCTAATTAACCAAAAAAATAATTTTTGATCTTCACTATAGATGAACATACTCAAGTTGATGAGATGGGTGCAATGGACAAATGTCTAATGTCAAGTTTGAGTTGTAATACCATAGGTTTGCACAAAAAAAAAAAAAAAATGTGTTCGAGCGCCTGTCCGAACGTTTAGGCGCCAAATTTTCTATATAAACAACCCCTCCCCTTCCTCATTTCTCACACTAAAATCAATTCTCTTTGTGATTTTTCTTCTCTTTTTCACTCATTTTGAGTGTTTGTCTTCTCTTCTCAGACTCTTTTTCTTAGACTCTCTGTGCTGTGCAACACAGTTCTGCCCAGGGGAAGGCACCAATTTTCAAAGGAGTTTTTATCTGAAGGTGGGGAACGAAACATAGGTTTGCATGTCTTATAACTTTTATTAAAGTTTACATTCATTTATCATTATGTCTACTATTCATTTACACTGCATTATTTCGTGTAATGTTCATATTGTCATACTTATGCCTGTATATTTGGAATTCATGTATTATGCTGTTGTTATGTCGGATTAGTAGTCAATCTGGCTCAACCAGACTCAGTCTTGTCCTCAGTAACTTTAAATAGTGAACGGAAGGCAGCGTGCTGCTCTAGACGATTGGTATTTAAATAGACATAATGTCTCACCTCTCAACTGGAGACTGATTTGGTTGGTCTTATTTGAAAGCTCTCAACTTATACAAGTAATACTGAATGTCCTAACCTTGCACGTAGTGATACCGACCCTGATAAGGATCACCAGACGTTGCCAAATCCTGTCTAAATGTTAAGTAAAGACCGGACCAGTTCATGCATTGGCATCATACATAGCACCACCTAGGGACGTATGTGGTTTATGATTCATAGAATAGTTAGAAGCGATGTTCGCTATTCATTATATTTCTCTGGAGAGGGACGTACAATGAGAACCTGACTACTCCTGGGGAGGGACATCTGTACGTGAATCTAGAGCGTCGTTCCTGAGGAGTGACGTACAATGAGAACCCAGCTACTCTTGGGGAGGGACATATGTACGTGAACTCAAGCGATATACAGTCATCAAACCAATACGAGACGATGTCATGCATACATACATATTGGATTGATTATGATGCTCTGATGTGTATTTAAGATATTTGATTATGAAGTTTACTTTATTAATTGTTATATTCACGAACTATTTTACCCATTGAGCGTGTAGCTCACCCCGTTGTTATCCAATTTTTCACAGGAGATTAGGGTGGACTGGGTGCAGGTTTTTGGGCCCACATTTTGTACCCTTTGTATTATTCATTGGGGATTTTGGGAAAATGTTCCCTTAACTATTTCATGTACAAAAATATTCTGAAATTAATGAAATCAGACTTGTACTTAATCGTGTTTATGTGCACTCAGTTATTGTTAAAATGCATTCGCGCCCCGTCCGTGATTGTCCCGCCGGTTTAGGAGCGTCCGGGCGGGGTGTGACATTTAATGGTATCAGAACGTAAGGTCCACGGCCCGCCCAAGTCCACCAAATTAGGGGAAGAAATTATTGAATATATATATCTCTAGAACTATATATATAAATAAATTATATATAGTTGAGGTTTATATTAAATATATATCTAGAAAACTATATAGTTTTTATATAGTTTTGATTCAAATATATATATATAGTTATGATTTATGAAAACTATATATAAAGTTATTAAATATATATATATCATATTGCTAGTGGAGAATTTGGAATAAATGATGGCATAAACATCAAGAGAAAAATAAAAAATATTGTTTAACGGATAAAGCATAAATCTTAAAAATGTTAGGAATATATTTTGTGTCTTTCACAAGTTTATTTTCCTTTCAGCAAAAAATAATGGCCTCAAGTGAATGAACGACTTCTAGTAGTAGGGAACCAATTCTCACCAGACTCAAGGAAGTGTTCAAAAGGGACATTATAACTATAAGTAGTATTGACAATAGAGATTTTCGCCTCCGTCCGATCCTTCACTAAAAACTCGCAACACTGGGGTGGTTAAACATAACAAAAGTTGAGGGTCACGTCTCTTCTAACTTGATGAAATCCTTCTACGAAACCATGTATTGCGTAGGACTTTAAGAAGATGGGATCAGCCCTGTTTTGGAGACAACGGTCAGGGGAACAAAGATTTCTATCAACGTTAAAATTATTGTGCGACTTATGGAGATTCCGATTGAAGATAGAATCATTGATCCACACGAACCCCAGACAGTTGTAGAGATCGCGAAGTCCAACGAACAATTGTTCAATTCCTTCTCCAAAAACCCGTACACCGAATCGACGTACACCCTTCTCCCAAACAATCTCCTTAAACCACCTCTTGTCGGCCTTGGAAAGATCGTATTCGGCAACATCTTGCCGGAAAAGGTGACTAGAGGTGCTATGTCAAGGGCTCAACTTCTTGTGCTATACTGCATAGAAAAGAAAATTAAGGTCTCCCTACCTCACATCATCATCCAACACATGTTGAGGGTGATTCAAAACCCTTTTAGAAAGGAACTCCTCGGCTATAGAGTCTTGATCATGAGGATGCTATACGAGGCAAACGTCAACACTTTTGATGAGTCTTCAAAGCAGATCGCTGAGGCGGTTACAATAGCCTATATTTTCAAGACGTTTGTTACAAGTGGAGGGGTAACTGACGAGGAAGTATTCGACACGAATTTTAATTGCGAAAGAATTACAGACGAAAATGGACGTTGTTACTGAAAAAGTCAACGCAGATTCATGTTAGGGAGGTATCGAATAATGAGCCAAAAGAGAACCCTACGTCGAACCCAGCCTCGAATAATGATCGAACCGAGCACCTGATCTCTGAGGAAGATTTATTTGCCAACCTAAATCAACCTCAACCAAATCAGAATAGACAAGAAGTTCCAGCAAATCCACCTTCCTGGAACATGCCAACTCAAGGCAAAACATCGGCTAAATAGTAGCTAGTATTGCTCAGATAGAGGAAACTCAAAATGCTTTGTTAACACGTATACAAAACGTTGAAGAACAACGAGCAAATTCTCAACCTTCTTCTAGTAGTCTTTCTATACCTAGCAAGAGGTCTAGAAGGAGCAGTAGTAGGCAGAAAAATCAGGAATGATCACTGGCATTGTAAAAATTTATTTTATATATGAATGAAATGTTTTGTTTAAGACTATCTTTGGTGGGCCGACTTACAACCATTCTTTCTTTTGTATATCTAACTTTGAAGTGGTATGAGACACAACAAAATTAGAGGATACTAAATAAAATGTGGAAGTAAGAAAACTCACGACCTTGTATGAAAAGAAACATTTGGAGAAAGTTGCATTACTAACATTATCACTAAGTTTACACGGTATGAGACGAGTAAACTTGGACGATACTATTAGTGAACTACTATTTTAGCCGATGTTTTATAGAGACTGTGTTCATACAACTTAACTTGGTTGACACCCTTATTACCAAATTCATGTGGTATGGGACATACGAATTTGGATAACAATCGAAAAGACTAAGCGAAAGAGTTTGAATACATAACATTGCAATAGAATGTTAGATCAGGATACTTACCAGGGAAAATCTTAGAATTTTTATGACTCATATGGATTTTCAATGAAATATATATGTATGTTCATAAATCTTGCAAAGTTTTATACTTATTATATAAACATTCTAACCTTGTTTTCACACCATGGCCAAACATACGAGGCACATAAGATTCTTTGATTCCCCAAAAAAAAATAACCTTACACTATACTTAGAAAAATAGGTGGTTTTTATTACAGTACCCTCGAAATTGTTGCTAAGACTGCCATAACATTATACTTGGCTACAGTTCCTAAATCATGATTTTATTTTCTCCTTGCCAGTGAGAAAATGCAAACTAGGAAGAGAGGAAGGCCACGTACTGTCCGTCCAGCCGAGGAGGCACCTCCTGAGATTCAGAACCAGGAGCCACTGCCTCCGATGACAGCACAGGCCACACCCTACACTGCCACTACGTCTGGGCAGGCAGTGCCACCCCAACCCACACCCTTTGCCATGCCTTCGAGTATGGAATTCTTCTTCGTCGAATTTATCGAGACGATGAAAGTAACTATTCAGGCGACTGTTCGTGAGACCGCGGCCAATCAGGTTGTCACTGTTCAGGCACCTGTGAGATCTGGGTCGGAGACTCAAACCGACCAGATTACGAAATACAAGAGGCTACAACCTCTTACTTTTACTGGCACCATTGATGCTGAAGAGGTGCAGAAATGGCTGGATGAGTCAAAGAAGGCTCTCGATGCAATGGGAGTCGATGACGCTCGAAAGATTTCACTTGCAATGTGACGCCCCAAAAATTATTTCACCTAGCCCATAACCCAATTGCACTTTGCCCAAACTTTATGTGTTGCCTTGATATGGTTGGTGTTTGTTTGATGGTTGTTTAATGTTTGTATAGTTGATGCTTGATAATGTATATAAATATGTGTATTATAAATTGTAAATGGGTCATGTTAAATTAAAGTATAATGCATATGTTATTATTTATGCATGGGTCCATTAAACCATGAATTGATATGGGTTAGGATTGATTGAATAAAAGGATAAATGAGAATAAAAATTTGGTGTATTAAATAGATTGGACATTTAAAATACATGGAAGCATGAGATTGGTTAAAGTACATGTGGTCGGTATGGGTAGTATGAGACCAACACATGTGAAGGTTGGTGCATGAAAGTGGACAAGTGTCCCATGCCCACTTCTCTTCTCCAAGGAAGTGCTAGAAAGAGTGGAGGGAATCAAGAAAGTGCTAGAAAGTGAGGTGAGTGGAGAGAAAGGAAAAAAATAAAAGAAAAGAAGAGAAAGGAAAGAAGAAGAGAAAGAAAGAAGAAGAGAAAGAAAGAAGAAGTTGCTTGAGGAAAATCTCTGCAACATTTTCATCAAAGAGATGGATCTTTGGGATTATGGTCAGATTGAGCTCAAATTTTGTCAGCAAGTTCGTAGCTTATGGTTCTGCATTCCAAACGGTGGAGATCTTGATTAGAGGTTTCGTCTAAGAGATCTAACCTCTCAAATAAAGCTGGTCGGAAAGTCTGGATTTCTCGTGCCGTTTTACTCAAACTAATAGGTCTCCTCAATCTACCGTTGGATGGATATAAAATTTGGGTATGCAGTTTACAACTGATATTTCTGCATTCTGACCGGAGGAGATGTTTATGGGTTAAGTATGTTGTGTGATACAGTCATCTGAGTTTGAGTAGTTGCGACAGGAAAGGAGAAATTGTTTGATTAGAGACTTGTTCATCAAAGATACTTATCTTTTCGGTCCACCGTTGGATTGAGCTGATATTTGGACAGAAGGTTTGTTTCTTCACATACTTCAATCTGTACGGTTGATTTTGTGATTACATATTTCTGTTGGTAAATTGATACATCTGAACAGAATATTAAATGAAGAATTGGTAGGGTTGCTTGTATTAGACCTAAATTTAGAATATGAACTTAGACCTTTCCAAATAGCTTGCATATCAACTATGTTGACCTAGTTATCATTGTTGATGAACCCATGATGCAAAATCAGTGATATACATGGCTGAACATGGTGACATAGTGTAAATCGGCAATATGGCCTAAGTATGGAAAATTTCATATTTTAGGGCTTTTAATGCTTTTGGCCTAGAATCATTGAATTGATGCAACTTATGTTTAATTAAGCATGATTAGGGTTGATTATGCTACTTATTTGGTGGTTGTGACCATATCATGGGTTAGGCCTACTTGTGATCAAGTGACCCAATTTGGGCATGTTTATGCCTAAGGAATTGGAAATCAGTATTTTTGATTAATAGAATGGTTTATGAATGAGAACTAGGCATTAGAGGCCTAAGTCATGTGATTTGAGTTGAATGATTGGATTAGATGGAATTTAGGCCTATTGTCTATATGTGGGCTGATTTAGGGTTAATGTGCAATGTCTATGTGATTGAGCATAAATATTGATGTATGGTAGGATATTGATGAATGTTTCAGGATCTTGATTGGGTTGATTCGGTTTGGTGGTCGTGTGTGGTTAAATACTCTCGCGAGGCTTGGTTGTTAGTTGACTTCATTTATAATTATATCTTTTATGTCATCATATCACTTATATATATTGTATGTTGAAAGCATGAATGTGTTCTAATGCTTTGAATGATGCATTGATTTGAGAAAACCTTATGACTTTGGTTGGGCCCATCTATCCGGCTAATAGGGGGACTTAACTTTGTCATTTGAGGGTTTTAAAAAAAGAAATGATTGGGGTCAACGGTACGGTGAAATAAACGTGCGCTAGTAACCTCAAATAAACATGATTGGGGTCAACGGTACGGTGAAATGGACGTGCACTAGTAACCCCAATGCATGTGGAATGTGGATCCAAATTGATAAGCTTTTACTTGCATCGAACTTATTATAAATGCTTGATATCTATATGTTATGAGCTTTTAATCATGCTACACATTGACATGCATACATGATATTTATGGATGAGTATTGATAGCATATTTGAATTCTATTCACTGGGCACCGTTGGCTCACCCTCATTTTCCTCTTTCAAGTCCTTCTGTCCTGAATAAGGGCAAAGGAGTAGTCATATCTTGAGGGCCTTGCCTGCCAGAGAATCCAAGGCCTTGATGTGAGTTGAGAGGCATTTTGATTGAACTGTGTTTTAAATTATGAAGTATTATATTTTGGATTATGTAATTATAACACTTACCACATTGTAGTATGGGTGAGTTGGGACTTGTTAGATAGACCATGTGGGCATATGACAGTTTTTATTTGTACCACAATTTTGGACCTTATGTGTATGCCAATTTTAATGGACTGTAGGGATTATGATGTTATTTATGGATCATTTTTATGGATTATCTCTTGTCTTGGATGATTAATACGGTTGGTAGTTTTGTTTAGTACCTTTTGATATTATGTCGTTGTTTGAGATAAGGCTCGTAGGGTCTCAACCACCTCACGGGAGTTGAGGAGTGGTCGGAGATGCCTACGCCGTGCGTCCCGCCCCGGCATTTCGCACGCCATTCCCTGCGGGGTTGGTGGTCCGGGGTGCGGGGTCGCCACAGTTGGTATCAGAGCCTGATTTTACTAGGTTTGGTCTATGTATTGGACTTAGATGACTTTGACCTAGGAATTGGGTGAGAGATTTAGGTGATTAAAAAGCTTAAAAGAACTAACTTTTTTGCCTTACTATCATATTTTCTGTGTGCATTATATGATATGGCTAGTTATGAGGCTTTGTTAATGTTTTAAATTCTTTAATGTGTGATGGTTGCTCGTATTTCTACTTCTCAGTGTCATGAGGAGGAGCGAGTGATTGGGACAGCCACACACAGGGCCATCCGATGATGACCAGATGGGGAGGATGGAGGAGATCATTCAGGCACAGGGCCGCTTGATGGCAGCCCAGACTTCACAGATACAGGCGTTAGTGCAACAGGTTGAGGCTATTGCTCGACAGTCACCTCAAACAATACCTCGGGAGGCGGGCACTAGTGGGGCCGAGGCTAGTGGAGCTGCAGGGGCAGCAGGACCTCAAATGGCTGTACCTCAGCCTATGCCTACACCTGCTCCTATTGTTGTGGAGAACCCCACTGATCGGCGGATCAGACTGCTAGAGAAGTTCATGAAGCTAAAGCCTAAGGAATTCACTGGTGGGGTTGACTTGAAGAAGGCCGAAGATTGGCTGAAGACTGTCGAGAAGATCAGTCGCTCCTTAGAGTTTGATGAGGAGTCTCAGGTCTTATGTGCTGCTCACACACTGGAGAGTGATGCAGAGGACTGGTGGCTTTCAGTGTTGGATACACAGGGGGCAGTGAAGAGTTGGGACACCTTCAAACGGTTGTTCTTACAGGCTTACGTTCTATAGACCGAGAAACAGGCTAAGCAACTCGAGTTTTCGAATCTCCCACAGGGCACCATGTCAGTCAGGGAGTACGAGCTCAGATTTAGGCAGCTCGCAGTTTATGCCCCTGGGTTAGTTCAGACGCCGAGTGACAAGATTATGAGGTTTTCTTTGAACCTAAGACCTGCGATCTGACAGGCCTTGTCTGTGACGAAGATGACTGATTTTACCACAGTGGTCCAGAGGGCCAAACAGTATGAGTTGGCTGAGCGGGTTGATGGTATGTCTACATGGGCAGCTCCAGATGAACAAATTTCACAAGCAGAGTATGGGGGACAGTTCCAGGCTCCGTGGAAGAAGGGAAAATGGGAAAAGAAGAGAAAATTTTATGGAAGAGCATAGTCTGATGGTGCTCAGAGTAAGGCATCCCAGATTCAGACTAGTATGATGGCCTCACCAGTGGTTTCCTCTCCTGTCCCGATTCCTATTCAGGCACCGAGTGCGC
Source organism: Paratinospora sagittata (assembly GCA_035771175.1). Classification (NCBI taxonomy): domain Eukaryota; kingdom Viridiplantae; phylum Streptophyta; class Magnoliopsida; order Ranunculales; family Menispermaceae; genus Paratinospora; species Paratinospora sagittata. Next base: position 1,229,155 of record CM069612.1, read on the forward strand.
CGAGACCCCCATTCCCACAGACTGCCGGCCGAGGCAGAGGTAGAGGCCGAGGAAGCTATGTGACGACATCTCAGACTGGATCATCTGCTCCCAGGGCTCCGTTCTTATGTTTTCAATGTGGGCAGGCTGGGCATAGGAAGTTCGAGTGTCCGAATTTTCAGAGAGCTCAGGGATTTGTGCAGCAGTCCAGTGCCAGAGAGACAACGAAGGCAGCTACTGAGCCAGACCCGACAGCATCCAGGACTTTGGTGGAAGGTACTCTTATTATTTGTAGTGCTTCTATGCATGTATTATTTGATGTTGGGTCTACATTATCATTCATATCTGGACGTACGGTAGATAGTTTGCATTTGACTCCCATTAGGGCTAGTACATGGTTAGTGGTGAGTACTGTAGCTGGAGATGATCTACCCGAACATGATCTGTAGCCAGTGTGTGGTTCAGATTGGTGATGTTGAGATGCCTATTGACTTTCGAGTCCTAGAGTTTTTAGAGTTTGATGCAATTCTAGGGATGGATTAGCTTGCAGCTTATCATGCAGTTGTCGACTGTTTCGCGAAGAGAATCATTTTCCAGATCCCCAGACACCTAGTGTTTACACTACAGGGTAGAGCTTCAGACCGGACAGTCACAAGGGGTAGATTTGTGACTAATGGAGATAGGGAGATTTTGGCTGGGTTAGTGCCTGATGAGGAAGAGATTAGTAAGGTGATACTTGAGGATATTGCCATTGCTAGGAATTTTCCAGATGTGTTCCCTGCGGATTTTCCAGGATTACCACTGAAGCGAGAGATTGATTTCATTATTGAACTAGTCCCTGGCACGAAGCCTATCTCCATGGCACCATATAGAATGGCGCCAATCGAGTTGAGAGAGTTGCAGAAACAGCTCGAGGAGTTATTGGCTAAGGGCTTTATTTGCCCGAGCGTGTCACCCTGGGGAGCTCCAATTCTTTTTGTGAAAAAGAAATATGGGAGCTTGCGGTTGTGCATCGACTATCGCCAATTAAACAGGGTGACCAACAAGAACAAATATCCTCTCCCAAGGTTGATGACTTGTTTGATCAGTTGAGGGGAGCGAGGTATTTTTCGAAGATTGATTTGCGCTCCAGGTATCATCAGCTGAGGATCAGGGAGTAGGATGTGCCTAACACAACATTCAAAACCCGTTATGGACATTATGAGTTCCTTGTGATGCCATTTGGTGTGACTAATGCGCCGGCGATGTTCATGGACCTGATGCAAAGGGTCTTTAGGCAGTATCTGGATAAGTTTGTCATCGTCTTCATTGATGACATATTGGTGTATTCCAAGACTCGGGCTGAGCATGAAGAACACCTTAGAGTGACCTTGCAAACTCTGAGAGAACATAGGCTATATGCAAAGTTGAGCAAGTGCGAGTTTTGGATAACCGAAGTGAAGTTCTTAGGTCATGTGGTGAGTTCTGAGGGGATTTCAGTTGATCCGTCTAAGGTTGAAGCCATTATCAGTTGGCCTAGGCCTACCACAGTGACCGAGATTAGAAGCTTTCTTGGGTTAGCTGGTTACTATAGGAGATTCGTTTAGGGATTCTCCAAGATAGCTACGCCTATGACTAGGCTCACCCAGAAAGATGTGTCCTTTGTATGGACCGAGGAGTGTGAGAATGCTTTTTTAGAGCTAAAGAAAAGATTGACATCTACGCCAGTGTTGATTTTGCCAGAGCCTGATCATGAGTTGGTTATCTATACTGATGCCTCTCGTATCAGCTTGGGTTGCGTGTTGATGCAGAAGGATAGGGTCATTGCTTATGCATCGAGGCAGTTGAAGGTGCATGAAAAAAACTACCCTGTTCATGACTTAGAACTGGCCGCAGTGGTTTTTGCTTTGAAGATTTGGAGGCATTATCTCTATGGTGAGTGATTCACTTTGTATTCTGACCATAAGAGCCTAAAGTACTTGTTCTCTCAGAAGGAATTGAACATGAGGCAGAGAAGGTAGTTAGAGCTCCTCAAAGACTATGATTTTACATTGGAATACCACCCAGGTAAAGCCAATGTAGTGGCTGATGTGTTGAGCAGGAAGCGGGTAGAGACAGTTATGGTAGCACGCCAGATGTCTCATGAGTGGAGACTACTTGAGGCGGCTACGGTTATGAGTATATGTGCTACCCCTTCAGATCAGATTGTGATATGTGGTCAAATGAGAGCTCAGCCTACACAAGTCCAAGAGGTAATTGACCAACAAAGACTTGACTTTGATTATGAGATGTACAAGTCTTAGGCTGAGAGTAGTGATTTTACTGATTGGCACTTGCCATCTGATGGTGCCTTGAGATTTAGGGGACGTTTATGAGTTCCCGCAGATCCACGACTCAGACAAAGTGTTTTCCAAGAGGCTCACAGATCTCATTATGTTATTCATCCTGGCGGAACCAAGATGTATCATGATATGAAAGAATGCATTGGTGGCCCGACATGAAGAGAGAGATAGCTCAGTTCATTCAGAGGTGTGAGATTTGTCAGAGAGTCCAAGCTGAGCATCAGAGGCCTGGAGGGCAGATGCAACCGCTTGCCATTCCTGAGTGAAAATGGGAGCATGTCACTATGGACTTTGTTGTGGGATTACCCAACACCCCGAGGAGACATAATGTTGTTTGGGTTATTATTGATCGCTTGACCAAGTCCGCTCACTTTCTACCGGTGAACACTAGGGATTCTATGGACAAGCTGAGCAGACTCTATATGCGGGAGATAGTCAGAATACATGGAGCTCCAATTTCGATTGTGTCAGATAGGGATCCAAGGTTTACATCGGTATTCTGGCAGGGGTTGCAGAGGCAGCTCAGCACTAGACTAGATCTCAGTACCGCTTTTCACCCCCAGACGGATGGCCAGTCTGAGAGGTTAATATCGATTTTAGAGGATATGCTTCGAGCTTGTGTCCTTGAGTCCAGTGGTAACTGGGAGGAGTACATACATCTGTGTGAGTTCGCGTACAACAACAGCTATCAGTCCAGTATTGGCATGGCTCCTTTTGAGGCATTGTATGGTCGACCCTGTAGATCTTCGATCTGTTGGACGGAGGTAGGGGATGTTGCGGTGATGGGACCAGAGTTTGTATAAGAACACACAGAGAAGATTAAGAGGATCAAGCATAATATGAAGGTAGCCCAAGACAGGCAGAAGAGTTAGACTGATGCCAAGTGAAAGACCATAGAGTTCGAGGTGGGTGACCAAGTTTTATTGAAGGTCTCACCTCAGAAGGGCCATACTAGATTTGGGATAAAAGGCAAGCTCGCTCCGAGATTTATTGGGCCGTTCGAGGTTTTAGAACGAATTGGCCCCGTCGCTTACCGATTAACCTTGCCACCTCAGCTAGCAGCAGTCCACAATCTCTTTCATGTGTCAATGCAGAGAGTGTACAAGAGTGATTTTGATCACGTCTTGGACTGGAGGAACATTGAACTGAGGCAGGATGAGACTTATGATGAGGAACCTATTCAGATACTTGACCGAAAGGTCCAGAGGTTACGTAACCGCGAGATTCCGATGGTTAAGGTGAGATGGCAGTTCCATGGCGAGGAGCAGGTTACTTGGGAGCGTGAGGACTACATGATGGAGCACTTTGCCGAGTTCATGGGCTTAGGTAATTTCTTAACCTTAAAACTTCGAGGACAAAATTCATTCTAAGGTGGGTGTGATGTGACGCCCGAAAATTATTTCACCTATCCCATAACCCAATTGCACTTTGCCCAAACTCTATGTGTTGTCTTGATATGGTTGGTGTTTGTTTGATGGTTGTTTAATGTTTGTATAGTTGATGCTTGATAATGTATATAAATATGTGTATTATGAATTGTAAATGGGTCATGTTAAATTAAAGTATAATGCATATGTTATTATTTATGCATGGGTCCATTAAACCATGAATTGATATGGGTTAGGATTGATTGAATAAAAGGATAAATGAGAATAAAAATTTGGTGTATTAAATGAATTGGACATTTAAAATACATGGAAGCATGAGATTGGTTAAAGTACGTGTGGTTGGTATGGGTAGTATGAGACCAACACATGTGAAGGTTGGTGCATGAAAGTGGACAAGTGTCCCATGCCCACTTCTCTTCTCCAAGGAAGTGCTGGAAAGTGAGGTGAGTGAAGAAAAAGGAAAAAAATAAAAGAAAAGAAGAGAAAGGAAAGAAGAAGAGAAAGAAAGAAGAAGTTGCTTGAGGAAAATCTCTGCAACATTTTCATCAAAGAAATGGATCTTCGGGATATATAGTCAGATTGAGCTCAAATTTTGTCAGCAAGTTTGTAGCTTATGGTTCTACATTCTGAACGGTGGAGATCTTGATTAGAGGTTTCGTCTAAGAGATCTAACCTCTCATACAAAGCTCGTTGGAAAGTCTGGATTTCTCGTGCCGTTTCGCTCAAACTTATAGATCTCCTCAATCTACCGATGGATGGATATCAAATTTGGGTATGTAGTTTACAACTGATATTTCTGCATTCTGAACGGTGGAGATGTTTATGGGTTAAGTATGTTGTGTGATTAGAGACTTGTTCATCAAAGATACTTATCTTTTCGGTCCACCATTCGATTGGGCTGATATTTGGACAGAAGGTTTGTTTCTTCACATACTTCAATCTGTACGGTTGATTTTGTGATTACATATTTCTATTGGTAGAGGTTTCGTCTAAGAGATCTAACCTCTCAAACAAAGCTGGTCAGAAAGTCTGGATTTCTCGCGTCATTTTGCTCAAACTTATAGATCTCCTCAATCTACCGTTAGATGGATATCAAATTAGGGTATGTAGTTTACAACTGATATTTCTACATTCAGAACGGTGGAGATGTTTATGGGTTAAGTATGTTGTGTGATACAGTCATCTGAGTTTGAGTATTTGCAGCAGGAAGGGAGAAATTGTCTTACTAGAGACTTGTTCATCAAAGATACTTATCTTTTCGGTCCACCGTTGGATTGAGATGATATTTGGACATAAGGTTTGTTTCTTCACATACATCAATCTGCAAGGTTGATTTTGTGATTAAATTTTTCTGTTGGTAGATTGATACATCTGAACAAAATATTAAATGAAGAATTGGTAGGGTTGCTTGTATTAGACTTAAATTTAGAATATGAACTTAGACCTTTCCAAATAGCTTGCATATCAACTATGTTGACCTAGTTATCATTGTTGATGAACCCATGATGCAAAATCAATGATATACATGGCTGAACATGGTGACCTAGTGTAAATCGGCAATATGGCCTAAGTATGGAAAATTTCATATTTTAGGGGTTTTGATGCTTTTGGCATAGAATCATTGAATTGATGCAACTTATGTTTAATTAAGGATGATTAAGGTTGATTATGCTACTGATTTGGTTGGGTTTGACCATATCATGGGTTAGGCCTACTTGTGATCAAGTGACCCAATTTGGGCGTGTTTATGCCTAAGGAATTGAAAATCAGTATTTTTTATTAATAGAACGGTTTATGAATGAGAACTAAGCATTAGAGGCCTAAGTCATGTGATTTGAGTTGAATGATGAGATTAGATGGGATTTAGGTCTATTGTCTATATGTGGGCTGATTTAGGGTTGATGTGTAATGTCTATGTGATTGAGCATAAAAATTGATGTATGGTAGGATATTAATGAATGTTTCAGGATCTTGATTGGGTTGATTCGGTTTGGTGGCCGTATGTGGTTAAATTCTCTCGCGAGACTTGGTTGCGAGTAGACTTCATTTATGATTATATCTTTTATGTCATCATATCACTTATATATATTGTATGTTGAAAGCATGAATGTGTTCTAATATTTTGAATGATGCATTGATTTGAGAAAACCTTATGACTTTGGTTGGGCCCATCTATCCGGCTAATAGGGGGACTTAACCTTGTCATAGGAGAGTTTTAAAAAAGGAAATGATTGGGGTCAACGGTACGGTGAAATAGACGTGCGCTAATAACCTCAAATAAACATGATTGAGGTCAACGGTACGGTGAAATAGACGTGCACTAGTAACCCCAATGCATGTGGAATGTGGATCCAAATTGATAAGCTTTTACTTGCATCGAACTTATTATAAATGCTTGATATCTATATGTTATGAGCTTTTAATCATGCTACACATTGACATGCATACATGATATTTATTGATGAGTATTGATAGCATATTTGAATTCTATTCACTGGGCACCGTTGGCTCACCCTCATTTTCCTCTTTCAGGTCCTTCTGTCCTGAAGAAGGGCAAAGGAGTAGTCATATCTTGAGGGCCTTTCCTACGAGAGAATCCAAGGCCTCGATGTGAGTTGAGAGGCATTTTGATTGAACTGTGTTTTAAATTATGAAGTATTATATTTTGGATTATGTAATTATAATACTTACCACATTGTAGTATGGGTGAGTTGGGACTTGTTAGATAGACCATGTGGGCATATGACGGTTTTTATTTGTACCCACAATTTTGGACCTTATGTGTATGTCAGTTTTAATGGACTGTAGGGATTATTATTTTATTTATGGTTCATTTTTATGGATTATCTCTTGTCTTGGATGATTAATACGGTTGGTAGTTTTGTTTAGTGCTTTTTGATATTATGTCGTTGTTTGAGATGAGGCTCGTAGGGTCTCAACCACCTCACGGGAGTTGAGGAGTGGTCGGAGATGCCTACGTCGGGCATCCCGCCCCCGCATTTCACACGCCATTCCCTGCGGGGTTGGTGGTACGGGGTGCGGGGTTGCCACATGCGACCTACCAACTTATTGGTGGAGCAAATACATGGTGGATAACAGTAAAGGAGGACCCAAGGGTCAACACTACGGACATGACTTGGCAACAGTTAGAGTCACTGTTTATTGATGAGTGCTTCCCTGGCGCTGTGTAGAGGCAAAAACGTCTGGAGTTCGCCAAACTATACCAAGGTGGCATGACAGTCAGGGAATACGCTGGCAAGTTTAAAAAATTATCAGTCTACTTTCTCTCTACCATCTCAACGGAGCAAGATAAGACCGAGAAATTCTACAATGGCCTTCATCCTGACATTCGACAAGCCTTGTCGATCTTGGATCTCAAGATTTACAAGGAAGTCGATGACTAGGCCATGAGCTTTGAGCAGGAGTAGAGACTGAATAGGGGAAAATGACCTGCAACATTTTCCCAACAAGGCAACAAGAAGAAGCCTTACTATAATCAAAACCCAACCCTCCCAACCCTTGTTAAGAAGAATGAGGCCACGACACTTGCGGCTGAACGATCTAACCCTGGCCATTAGGATGTTCGCAATCATGGCCATGGAGGCCGTAATGGCAAGGGTGGTCGTCGAAAGGGCAATGGCAGAAGTGGTGGTCAGCACCACAATCAGCATGGCCAATAGAATAATCAGCAGCAGAGGCTGACGTGTTACAACTGGGGCCAGCAGGGCCATGTAACAAATGCCTGTCCGCACCTTCAGCAACCTATTCCCGTTGTTCTAGTCCAACAAACACCACCTGCTGCTAATGCCCAACCCAGGCAGAACCAGGGGCAACAGAACCAGGACAGAGCATTTGCTATCTCAATTCCACCATACAAAATGTCAAATGTTGAGCTAGTCGAATTGGACAAAGAACTGAAGGAATTAGAGAGTAATGGCTTCATCAGAAAAAGTTCATCACCCAGGGGCGTTCCAGTTCTGTTTGTTCGCAAAAAGGATGGTTCATTACGACTTTGCATCGACTATCACAAGCTGAATAACGTCACCATTAAGAACAGATACCTGTTGTCCAGGATCGATGACTTGTTCGACCAACTTAGAGATGCCAAATACTTCTCTAAGATTGATTTACGATCTGGTTATCACCAACTTCGGATCCAAGAGTCGGACATTACCAAGACAACATTCAGAACTCGGTACGGTCACTACGAGTTCTTGGTCATGTCATTCGGTCTAACAAATTCACCTGCTGCATTGATGGATTTGATGAACGCATCTTCAGGTTATACTTAGATCGATTTGTGGTGGTTTTTGTGGATGATATCTTGATATATTCCACAACCGAAGAAGACCATAAGATACATCTAAAGATAGTCCTCCAGACCTTGAAAAGCCACCAGTTGTATGCAAAGTTGAGTAAGTGCGAATTTTGGGTGAAGCGAGTTCAATTCCTAGGCCATATGGTTTCAGGCAATGGCATTGAGGCGGATCCTTCTAAGGTTGAAGCGGTTTAAAATGAAAGCAGCCTACCACTGTTGCCCAGATTAGGAGTTTTCTTGGTTTGGCTGGCTATTACAGACGTTTCATCAAGGACTTCTCAAAAATTGCTGAACCTATGACAAAGCTCACTCGGAAAGACGTGCGATTCATCTGGAATTCTGCCTGTGAAACATCATTTCAGGAATTGAAGAAGCGCCTCACGACGACACCAATACTAATCACTTTAAGAAATGTACTTGGATTTTCACTTACATCGACACCTCTCTCCAAGGCTTAGGTGTCGTACTAATGCAAGAAGGCCAAGTTGTCGCATATGCCTCGAGGCAACTGAAGATTCATGAGGGAAATTACCCAACACATGACTTGAAACTTGCAACGGTCGTATTTGCACTGTAGCTATGGCGTCATTACCTATACGGTGAACGATTTGAGGTCTTCTCGGATCACAAGAGTCTTAAGTACATCTACACCCAGAGAGATCTAAACCTCCGCAAAAAACGATGGTTGGAATTCTTGAAATATTATGACTTTCAATTCCAGTACCATCCCGGTAAGGCTAATGTTGTGGCTGATGCCCTTAGTAGAAAATTTTATGTTGCTTGCACTCTTAACTTCGAAATGGGAAAGTTGGCTACAGAGATGGAGAATTTTAACCTACAACTGATCGAGGAGGGAGCAAGATCACGACTTTCTCAATTGTCATCCAACTCTTAGCTGGTTCGAAAGATTTCAGCAGCTTAAAGCCAACGACCCTATGTTAACGGAGAAACGCGAACTTCTACTCAGCGGACAGGACCTTCCTCACTGGTGGACAGACGATAAGCAAGTTTGCCAATACGTTCAATGATCTGAAATGGACCGATATACCGTGGGGAAAGCTTTCCTTTGATTCCAAAGCCTTTGACACCTTTTGTGGGCTGAACTTTTAGAAAAACCAAGTCCCCCTTACCAAATTCTAGAGGTTGTCTCCCTTTGTCAGCATAGCTCTTCTGTCGACTTTGTGCAACACGAAGTCATTCTTTTACTAGTGTGATCTTCTTAGAAGTCTCTTGAACTAGTTCAGGGCCCAACTGCGGTCGATCTGCCATATCTAACCAGCATACTGGAGATCTGCAAGGGCTACCATAGAGAGCCTCGTTTTATGCAAACTCAGCTAAATGTAAGTACTTAGCCCATCAGTCATTAAAGTCCAAAATGAAACATCGTAACATGTCTTCCAAGACTTGGATAAGATGTTTTGACTGCCCATCAGTCTGAGGGTGAAAGGTTGTGCTCATGGTGATCTTAGAACCCATTCTACTATGGAAGCTTTGCCAAAATTTTGATGTGAATCGAGGGTCTCGGTCAGAGATGATCGTGAGTGGTATGCCATGGAGGCGTACGATCTCTCTTTCATATAGTTCGACAAGTTTGGCAGGGTTATCCGTGAACTTTATTGGCAAAAAGTGTGCAGACTTTGTAAGTCTGTCAATGATAACCCAGATAGCATCTTGCCCTTTATTATTTCGAGGCAAGGTCGTAACAAAATCCATTGCGATGTTCTCCCACTTTCATACTCCAATAGGTAACGGCTGGAGAAGTCCAGAGGGAAGTCTTCGTTCTGCCTTAACTTGCTGGCAAATGAGACATCGAGCAACGAAGTGTGCAATTGCCTTCTTCATTCCAGAAAACCAGAATTGTCGCTTGACATCCTTATACATCTTGTCACCCCTAGGATGCATAGCGAACCTCGAACAGTGCATCACAATGAGCACTTCTTTCCGAACCTCAGGATTGTTCGGTAGACAGAGATGTTTTTTTATAGAAAACGGCCCCGTTTGACAGGCGACCGGATTCGAGCAACAACACGAAAAAACATTCCACCGCTCAACTTACCTCCCCTTAAACGAGGCAACCAGCGCCCTACACCACCATCTGTTAAGAAAAAGTTGGAATCTTCTGAGGACGAATCCGACTCCATTTGTTTTTCCTGGTTTCATGATGTTGAGGATTCCACCGGCCACAGTGCCATTCAGGGACCATACAAGCATTACCTTGAACTAGCAAACGATGACGACAACAGTGAATCTCACGCAGAAAACCATCATGACTACTTGGACTAATTTCGAGGGCGAAATCCTTTTAAGGGGGGTAGAGTGTAATACCTTAGGTTTACAAAAAAAAAAAAAAAGTGTGTTCGAGCACATGCCCGAACGTTCAGGCGCCAAATCTTCTATATAAACAACCCCTCCCCCTCTTCATTTTTCACACAAAAATCACTTCTCCTTGTGATTTTTCTTCTCTTTTTCACTCATTTTGAATTTTTGTCTTCTCTTTTGAGACTCTCTTTTCGAGACTCTCTGTGCTGTGCAATGCGGTTCTACCAGGGGGAAGGCGCAAGTTTTTGAAGGAGTTTTTATCTGAAGGTGGGGAACGAAACATAGGTTTGCGTGTCTTATAACTTCTATTAAAGTTTACATTCATTTATCATTATATCTACTATTCATTTACATTGTATTATTTCGTATAATGTTCATATTGTCATACTTATGCCTATATATTTGGAATTCATGTATTACGCTGTTGTTATGTCGGATTAGTAGTCAATCTGGCTCAACCAGACTCAGTCTTATCCTCAGTAACTTTAAATAGTGAACGGGAGGCAGCGTGCTGCTCTAGACGATTGATATTTAAGTAGATCTCATGTCTCACCTCTCAACTGGAGACTGATTTGGTTGGTCTTATTTGAAAGCTCTCAGCTTATACAAGTAATACTGAATGTCCTAACCTTGCACGTAGTGATACCGACCCTGATAAGGATCACCAGACGTTGCCAAATCCTGTCTAAATGTTAAGAAAAGACCGGACCAGTTCATGCATTTGGCATCATACATAGCACCACCTAGGGACGTATGTGGTTTATGATTCATAGAATAGTTAGAAGCGATGCTCGCTATTCATTATATTTCTCTGGAGAGGGACGTACAATGAGAACCTGACTACTCCTGGGGAGGGACATCTGTATGTGAATCTAGAGCATTGTTCCTGAGGAGGGACGTACAATGAGAACTCGGCTACTCCTGGGGAGGGACATCTGTACGTGAACTCAGGCGATGTACAGTCATCAAACCAATACGAGACGATGTCATGCATACATACATATTGGATTGATTATGATGCTCTGATGTGTATTTAAGATATTTGATTATGAAGTTTGCTTTATTAATTGTTATATTCACGAACTATTTTACCCACTGAGCGTGTAGTTGTGACTTGACTCAGATCCTAGAGGAGTCGCTACAGGTTGCCAAGGAGGTCATTGCGTGTGTGCATCACTATATCTGTGACGCCCCGAAAATTATTTCATCTAGCCCATAACCCAATTGCACTTTGCCCAAACTCTATGCGTTGCCTTGATATGTTTGGTGTTTGTTTGATGGTTGTTTAATGTTTTTATAGTTGATGCTTGATAATGTATATAAATATGTGTATCATAAATTGTATATGGGTCATGTTAAATTAAATTATAATGCATATGTTATTATTTATGCATGGACCCATTAAACCATGAATTGATATAGGTTAGGATTGATTGAATAAAAGGATAAATGAGAATGAAACTTTGGTGTATTAAATGGATTGAACATTTAAAATACATGGAAGCATGAGATTGGTTAAAGTACATGTGGTTGGTATGGGTAGTATGAGACCAACACATATGAAGGTTGGTGCATGAAAGTGGACAAGTGTCCCATGCCCACTTCTCTAATTCAAGAATGTGCTAGAAAGTGAGGTGAGTGGAGGAGGGAATCAAGGAAGTGCTAGAAAGAGGTGAGTGGAGAGAAAGGAAAAAAGAAGAGAAAGAAAAGAAGAGAAAGGAAAGAAGAAGAGAAACGAGGGGGAGATGCAGGAGGAAGATCTCTGCGACATTTTCATCAAAGAGCTGGATCGTCGGGATAAATGGTCAGATTGAGCTCAAATGTTTTCAGCAAGTTCGTAGCTTATGATTATTCATTCTGGTCGGTGGAGATCTTGATCAGAGATTTCGTCTAAGAGATCTAACCTCTCAAACAAAGCTGGTCGGAAAGTCTAGATTTCTCGCGCCGTTTCGTTCAAACTTCTAGATCTCTTTAAGCTACCGTTGGATGGATATGAAATTTGGGTACGTAGTGTACAACTGAAATTTCTATATTCTGAACGGTTGAGATCTTGATTAGTAGTTTTTTTTGAGAGATCTAACCTCTGAAACAAAGCTGGTCGGAAAGTCTGGATTTCTCGCGCCGTTTCGCTCAAGCTTATAGATCTCCTCAATATACCGTTGGATGGATATAAAATTTGGATATGTAGTTTATTGCTGATACTTATGTATTCTGAACGGTGGCGATGTTTATGCATTTAGTATTTTGAGTGATAGAGTCATCTGAGTTTTAGTATTTGCAGTAGGAAAGGAGAAATTGTCTGATTAGAGACTTGTTCATCAAATATACTTATCTTTTCGGTCCACCGTTGGATTGGGCTGATATTTGGACAGAAGGTTTGTTTCTTCATATACTTTAATCGGTATGGTTGATTTTGTGATAACATATTTTTGTTGGTATATTGATACATCTGAACAGAATAGTAAATGAAGAATTGGTAGGGTTGCTTGTATTAGACCTAAATTTAGAATATGAACTTAGACCTTTCCAAATAGCTTGCATGTCAACTATGTTGACCTAGTTGTCATTGTTGATGAACCCATGATGGAAAATCAGTGATATACATGGCTGAACATGGTGACCAAGTGTAAATCGACAATATGGCCTAAGTATGAAAATTTTCATATTTTAGGGCTTTTGATGCTTTTGGCCTAAAATCATTGAATTGATGCAACTTATGTTTAATTAAGCATGATTAGAGTTGATTATGCTACTGATTTGGTGGTTGTGACCATATCATGGGTTAGGCCTACTTGTGATCAAGTGACCCAATTTGGGCATGTTTATGCCTAAGGAATTGAAAATCAGTATTTTTGATTAATAGAATGGTTTATGTATGAGAACTATGCATTAGAGGCCTAAGTCATGTGATTTGAGTTGAATGATGGGATTAGATGAGATTTAGGCCTATTGTTTATATGTGGGCTGATTTAAGGTTGATGTGTAATGTCTATGTGATTGAGCATAGAAATTGATGTATGGTAGGATATTGATGTATGTTTCAGGATCTTGATTGGGTTGATTCGGTTTGGTGGTCCTGTGTGGTTAAATACTCTCGCGAGGCTTGGTTGTGAGTAGACTTCATTTATGATTATATCTTTTATGTCATCATATCACTTATATATTGTATGTTGAAAGCATGAGTGTGTTCTAATGTTTTGAATGATGCATTGATTTGAGAAAACCTTATGACTTTGGTTGGGCCCATCTATCCGGCTAATAGGGGGACTTAACATTGTCATAGTAGGGTTTTAAAAAGGGAAATGATTGGGGTCAACGGTACGGTGAAATAGACGTGCGCAAATAACCTCAAATAAACATGATTGAGGTCAACGGTACGGTGAAATGGACGTGCACTAGTAACCCCAATGCATGTGGAATGTGGATCCAAATTGATAAGCTTTTACTTGCATCGAACTTATTATAAATGCTTGATATCTATATGTTATGAGCTTTTAATCATGCTACACATTGACATGCATACATGATATTTATTGATGAGTATTGATAGCATATTTGAATTCTATTCACTGGGCACCGTTGGCTCACCCTCATTTTCTTCTTTCAGGTCCTTCTGTCCCGAATAAGGGCAAAGGAGTAGTTATATCTTGAGGGCCTTGCCTGCGAGAGAACCCAAAGCCTCGATGTGAGTTGAGAGGCATTTTGATTGAATAATGTTTTAAATTATGAAGTATTATATTTTGGATTATGTAATTATAATACTTACCACATTGTAGTATGGGTGAGTTGGGACTTGTTGGATAGACCATGTGGGCATATGACGGTTTTTATTTGTACCCACAATTTTGAACTTTATGTGTATGTCAATTTTAATGGACTGTAGGGATTATGATTTTATTTATGGATCATTTTTATGGACTATCTCTTGTCTTGGATGATTAATATGGTGGGTAATTTTGTTTAGTACCTTTTGATATTATGTCGTTGTTTGAGATAAGGCTCGTAGGGTCTCAACCACCTCACGGGAGTTGAGGAGTGGTCGGAGATGCCTACGCCGGGCGTCCCGTCCCGGCATTCCGCACGCCTTTCCCTGAGGGGTTGGTGGTCCGGGGTGCGGGGTCGCCACAATATCCATCGATGTTATTTTCAGACATCTGCATAGTTATTCAAGTGAAACGATTTATTAAGATATTTGTAACCAAAGTTTCATCATTTTATTGATAAGTGAAATAGTACAATGTATCACATCATCAGTTATTACTAGAAAACAATTCAGGGTATTTCTATTTATTTGTTGTTTCTAGTTCCCATGTTGCTTCTTCTACACTGTGGTGATCCCAGAGCACCTTCACAAGTGGTATGCTACGTCGCCTTAGTTCTTGAGTTTTTCTATCCAAAATCTGTATCGCTATCTCTTGATACCTATTTCCTTCCTCAACCCGAACCTCGACTAGAGGGATGATATGCGAAGGATCAAGGCGATACTTGCGAAGTACGGATACGTGGAAAACGTCATGAACCTCAGACATGGACAATGGGGTGGACTGGGTGTAGGTTTTTGGGCCTAGATTTTGTACCCTTCGTATTATTCATTGGGGATTTTGGAAGAATGTTCCCTTAACTATTTCATGTACAAATATATTCTAAAATTAATGAAATCAGACTTGTACTCAATCGTGTTTTCGCGCACTCAGTTATTGTTAAAATGCATTCGCGCCCCGTCCGTGAGTGTCTAGCCGGTTTAGGCGCGTCCGGACGGAGTGTGACATGAGTTCGTGCCCATATTTATTCACTCAGTTTAGGGGAAGGAAGCCCAACAACATCTGAAGTTCTCAACTCCGAAATAGTTTCATCCCCGTAAAAGGGTCAGAGGGGACATCAGTGGGGTCAGACCAAAAAAAAATAAAATTGCTTGATGAAACTTTAATTTCTTAACTATTCAGAATTAATTAGACAGTTGTGCTGTATAATTCATAGGGACCAAAAGTCAACGTTTTGGTATATTTCATTTATTTTCTATTTTGGCCTTTTCAAAATTTTAGGTTAACCCTGGATTTTATCTAAATATTGTTTGAAAGTTCTTGACAAACTCAAACTTTTAAAGCAATTTCTAGTTTTGGGAATAATAATAATGTTTGATTGGTATATCTATATTATTTATATTTATAAAGTCAAAACTTCTTATTGACAGTGTGTCAACATAATCTCAATAATACCCTTTTTTTTATTAGAGATTTTGATTTCCAACCATATTATAATCAATTAAGGAGTATTTTTGAAACAATTAAATCTAACCAACCCACCTTTTTTATTTTCTACATTTTTTCTCTATGTTTGTTTCAATTAACATACGCAACTAATGAGACTTAATCATTTACACAACCTTGAAATTAAAATAAAATAAATTTAAATTATAAAATATAATTGTCAATCACGCATACGTACATGTTCACTAGTAACATTAAAATGACATAATAATGATTAAAGTATAATAATTTTTAATAATAGAATAAAACTCATTTAACATTTTATAAATATTAAGTGAACTATAAATTCTTATTTTTATTTAACATATACAAATTTTTAAAAGCTGAAAATTTGTTCATATACTTAATGTTATGTAATAGATTTTAATTGCTAAAAGATATATTAAAGTGTAATTAATAAATAATATCGAGCTTAGAATATATAATATTATATGTATTTTAATATTTTTCCATTTTTATACATTTAAAGTATACGTTTGGTTTTAGTACAACGTAGTAGAGCAATATTCAATTAAATGAGTATTTTGCCTTTAAATCAATAAAAATATATTTTAAAATCAAAAAAAGTAATTTTAAAGTTTTAAAGGGTGTCTTTGGGAGATTGATAAAGTTGGTCTCAACATGAGCTTTCAAACTTTTGACATTAAGAGCTTCAATTCCAATCACCAATCTTCTCATTCTACTCATCTAGTCAATAAATTATTGAATTAGTTTGCATGGAGCTTTCTATACCATTAATTTCATCAATTAAGATCACACAATTTCCTCTCTTTTTTTCATTTATATATTTTATCCTTTGCTCCTATAATAATTTGAATATCTATATATAAAATCCAAATGAATGTTACTATGTAGGACTATATTAATTAATTAATTAAGATTAGTTTCTTTGTTTCATAGGCTCTAAGAAGATCAAGAAACATTTATACAGTGTATAACTCTTTTTCCACTTCACAAAATAAATTATTGTAACCTTAATCTACATTGGTCATGTCTTCCTCACAAACAATATCTACCTGTCCAATATCAACATAGCTTCTTCCAGCTATGTCTTGTAACATTGGTAAACATTCATCGTTCACATCATCTTCAGACCCATTATCTTCATCAACATTAAGTGAAGGTAGCTCT
The DNA here is from genome assembly GCA_035771175.1 of Paratinospora sagittata. Taxonomy (NCBI): domain Eukaryota; kingdom Viridiplantae; phylum Streptophyta; class Magnoliopsida; order Ranunculales; family Menispermaceae; genus Paratinospora; species Paratinospora sagittata. Next base: position 1,245,878 of record CM069612.1, read on the forward strand.
TCAACAGGATCCTCATGATATATCCATTTAGTATATAATTTGGAGAACCCTCTTTTTATTAAATGAGATCGAACAACATCAACTGTTTGTCATAAACCATTTACACAACTTGTACATGGGCACCAAGTCATGACATTATTGTTCAAGTGATTCTTTGCTAGTTCTATAAAGCTCCTAACCCCACTGATAGGAATGGTAGCGGTAGTTTTCTTAAATATAAATATCTGTCTTTTGATCATTGTACAAAGATAGAAAAAGACTTTGTATTTATAAATGAAAAATGGATAAGACAAAGAAATCAGCATCAACCCAAAAACATAAGTCATATAAAGAGTTATCATTAATTAAAATGTTTAAACTGATTTAAAAATAAAGTTAAGATAATATCTATGGGAGTACTATTGGAATAAAGTAAAAAACAAAAAAACAAAAAAAACTGAGAATTTAAAGGGTGCTCCTATAGTATTTGTTATCTCTCTTTCTCTATACATATACTTGTGTATGTGAAAGATATATGATACAATGATTATTTCATCATCATTTTGTTAACATATATTAATATTTATAAGTAAACTAATTAGAATGTCCCCCTTTTTTTATAAACTAAAGCATAGTAAGTGTGTTAGGATTGAAAATAATAAAAAGGAGAAATTGAATGTAAGGTAAGTTTAAAATAGGAGAAATAGAGAAGTGGGGTTTGTGCAAATTATATACTATATTAACCCTATAGCTAATTTTTAAATAAAAGATATATAATTATAAAGTTCAAAAGAATTGTTTTGAAGTTTTATCAATATATCAATTTTTTTTTTAAATTACGAATAGTAATTTAAAAATCTTCTGTTAGTATCAAGAAAACCTTTTTGTGGATATTCATGGGTTATATTGAAATACTATAATTGAAAATTTAGATATGTAGATTAAAGCCATTAATTTAGGTAATTATTTGCTTATGATTCAATGCTTTCAAAAAAAAAAAAAAAAAAGAATGTGTATTTTGTTCATTTGGAGTCAATATTGGGCAAGAAACTTGTATCTAGATTGATGAACTGAGATCAAGGGTCATGAGTTTTATAATCATAATTGACATTTATTTTTCTAATTTGAATGGATATTATTACATGATGTATTTATGAAATAATATGAAGATTTTTACATTTAGTAACTTAAATAAGCTCATAGACAATGACAACACCTATTCAACGAAATTATAACTTGTTTTAGCATTTGGAAAAACTTAGTTAATTATTGCATGTATACCTGAAGGTTCGTGGAAGTAGATTTTTTTAGGACATTATTGAAGATGATTGACTGTTTAATTAACAATATTCATATCTTAGTTTGATAAGGTGCTAGGGACATTGTGACCATGCTGATACTAGCCCTTGTGCCTGATAGCTACCAACAAAACTCGTCGACCATCTGAAACTTGCTTAAATTCCAAGATCTACTAACATTAAGCCAATTCAAGAACCTTATTGACCAGGAGATTTTCATAGAACTCAAGTATTTCGATCTTGAATCCAATATCCCAACACCTATTGCTTTTTTTTGGATAACCGTGGTATCCGGTATTCTGACTAATCTATGGGGCTGCTACCTACCCACAAGGCCACAAGCCGGGAGACCCAAGGTAAGAGGACCCACCACGCCACCTAAGAATAAATCCCATAATGAATGCGTTAGAGAAATTCGAAGTTACAACTATTCGGATAGGAATTTGTTTCTCTTCCTCTCCCTACCACCGAGCCATTACCCTAATAAGTAGTTTCTTTGTTCCATCAAATTTATTTCTTGTCATTGTGGTGCAAGTGCGAATATATTACCTTCTTCATCCAAATCAATCACTGTTGGAGGGAAATAAGATCTTCCTACATTGGCAGTTGTTGATTTTGCTTGAACACTGCAACCTATTATGTAAGTTGTGCGATTCATTATTGTATTTATATGAAATTATCACGTCTAATCACATTCTCCAATTGATTTTTTACGTTTTTGTCTTCTTAGGTGCATGGTGATGGAACAAATACACAACTTTGTTACCAAATAATGTAGGGTGTTGAATTAAGAAAGATAAAACCACATTTCCTCTTCTAATTCGTTGATTCTAAGGATTATTGAGAAAAAATAGAGATAATGGAGGAGTAAAACCTCAAACATATTCTTTTTCTCCAAAAAAAGTGCCTATAGGGTTTAAAATAGTTTAAATACCATTGACCAGAAAACTTTTCAAACTTGGAAAAATTACTAAAAATAGGAAATTTGCCAAAATAGTAACTTTATAGAAATTAGTAAAATTTAACAAAAAATAGTAAATTTACAAAAAGGGTAAAAATGATCAAAATAATAAATTTATTGAAAATAATAAATTTATTGAAAATAATAAAAATATTGCTAACTTGAGACCCTTGCACCCACTTAATGCTTCTTTGGGTGCTTATACACTTAATGCTATATGTAAGTTCTAACTCTGATTGCATTGCATAATCAAAAACTTAGTAAAATATATAGTTTATCATCTTATTCCTGCACACGATTAATTTCAATCAGGTTTCAGATATAAGCTCTCTATATATGAGTCTTATGAGCAATATTCAGATGAGAATGTCAATTAAATTGTACACTTAGAGGCATTAATTAGTCTCTATTTTTTTTTTCTCTAATAAAATCCTCTTATTCATAAACCCAAAAAAACTCAAAAAATAAAAAAGGAAAAGTTTAGATAGCTAGTTTTTTATCTTAGGTTTTCGAGTCATTAAGATAATTTTTATCTTGACTAAGATTCAACGCTCACAAAGGAAAATACCCAACCTTATTGACGTGTTCAAGAGACTTGAACTTGGAATATCATAACAAGAAGAAAAAATGTTAAACCTCTACAATTAATATGTGATTGATTCTTGTTGTTTCAACTGCTGAAAGTTCAAAGTTATCTTTTATGAAAAATATTAATTTAACTGTAAAATATTACAACTGCATGTACAACTATGCATATATATTTATTGGATAATTTATTACACACTTCGAGATGTATAAAACATTAATATCTAATAGATGTACATGTGTAGTTTACACATACAGTTACAGAAATTGTAGGTAGATTACCATTTCCCATCTTTTATTCTTATTTTCTTTAGTATATTCACATCAATTTATTTTTTTTGTGTTGGAAAAACCAAAACTTTTTTGATAATTCCCACATTTGGCAGTGATCATAACAAGGCTTGATTTTATTCCCTTTTGCTAACATCCCTCAAAATGTTGAAATAAATCTTTGGAAGTGTATACGCCCAAACAATCTCATCATGTTTGTTATGGAAGCATATATTTCCTTAGCAAAGGGAAATCATATATATATATATATATATATATATATATATATATATATATATGGTAATAAATCCTCTTCTTTCTCTAATGTTTAGGATTTAAATAGGGCCACTTGATCTTCCTAACAAGAACAGTTGCTAGAGATCAAGGTCGTATCATTATATTTTCGCTTTTCAGCTTTACAACAGAGTATAGAAGTTCAGAAAATATAATTATTTTACACTTATAGAACCTATGCTTCGGTGCATTAATATCTGCCCACTAAGAAAATATAAGCATTCAAAATATTAACTTTTTGTTTGTATTCCGATCTTGTGATTCAAAGGAGACAACAAAGTTGCCGTAGCCAACTAGAACGCCTTAATCTGAACTTAGGAACCTTGAGATTGGGGTAATAATTAGTGCCTAGAATAAAATTCATATGGTTAAATATATATATATAATTCACCATAGTTGAGATAAGATTTTATATTATTGATATCATTTTCCATAGTAATGAAGGATAAGAGGAATATATATATAAAATGTGGTTGAGTGGTTTTTATCATTTACAACAGATGTAATTAATTGGTGGTATCACTAAGAAAAATGAAAAAAGAAATAATATTATAAGTTTAAAATATTAAATGTCACGACGCCCCTGACATAGGCTGACGTCATGACCGGCACAGTATACTACACACTGTACATATCCGTATACAGAAGATAATATACTGTCAGCCTTCACATAGTCTCATAATCCATCCCAAAATTTTTAAAAATTTCGGCAGTATTTCCCCATAAAATGGATATTTCACAAAACCTGATATACCACAATCCAAAAGACAACCATTGTCATTCATAAATCAAACATTCCATCATCCAAATATATATATATCATCGCCAAATATCTTAACAATCCAAAATAACCATTGATATCTCATTTTCCTAAACTAACCCCTCTAGATGGTAATATATCTATAAGATGTGTGATACTTATATATATATATATATATATATATATCAAAATATATAAAACACGTAACCACTTCTTCTAAAACATACGTACACAGCAATGCTACGTCCTAATCACGTGCTGATTACGCTCAAATTTTTCCTTTTCCTTTTGCTTCTGTACCTGAAATGGTGAGGGAAAGGGGGTGAGCAAACAACAGCTCAGTGAATATAGTTCTTGACATGACAATCGCATGCATTTTAAGAAACATGGCATATCAAATCGTTTAAATTAAAATATTTCAAAAGCACATATGCAGCATTCATCAAAATAATATACATGCACACAATAGATAGTTTATGCTCATTCATAAAAACATTTACCATCTTCCTCCTTCGAGGCAAGAGAGCTGGTCTAACCTTTGTATGGTCGTTACAAGGTAGTCATAGCCTCTCATTACTCAATTCACAGTCATTTCAAGGATCGCAACCCTTGTTAGGACAGACCTACTGACAATGAGGTTTCGCAAAACCTCATCCGGGTGTAATTCCTATCGAAATGACATTATTATAAGCTTCAATTGCTAAAATCAGTTTGCATGATCACTAAAACTCAATGCATTATATATAAATATATAACATGCATACAATCAAACATTTTATATGTATACAATGTCATACAAGAACCAAATCAAGAAAACTATACTCACAGTGGTTACACGAAGTTTCTAAGCCAATATACCCTCTAAAATCCAGCAACAATAAATGTTCATCATAATTGCTTCCTCAAGAGCATTTATCCATGCACTTAATCTCTCAATTCAAACACTGCAATTTGGTAATTCAAACCATAAATCATCATGAGAATTACCATTTAAACTCACCAAAACACCATTACTAACATTCAAATTTCCTAGCTGGTTCAACAGCTAAGATGGAGTTATTTCAAAATGAAAATGCCACATTTAAACTCGATTTCAATACCAACGTACTCACATAAGCATATGAAAACATATTTCAATTTTATTAAAAATCTAGGACATTCTTAAAATTATTCTGTTAACATCGACACGTGTTAAATCAGTCATTCTATCATTCTACTACCTTCAACAGGTATTTTATTGAGGTTTGACACGTTCGCGAAAGCATTCAAAGTCAATTTTACTCACAAAAATCATATCTTTAGCTACTAAAAATATCAAAGCATATCCAAAAATCATGTTCTTAACATCAAAACGTCCGGAATTCAGTTCTCTACGATTCTATGATCTCAAACAGAAGTTTCATTGGATTCTAATTCCATTTTATTCACTGGATATGATTACAGTACTACTCACGTCACTATTCACTATTCATTAGAAACATGAGAATTTTTACTAAAATTGTCAAATGGTCTCCAAAAATCATGAAATTAGCATCGATGGACTCGCAACAGTGCATTCTACCATTCTATAGCCTTAAACTGGAGTTTCATCGGGTTTTAATATGATTCGAAAGGTTTCAAAGATCAAAGCTAAGGGTTCCAAAGGAATCCAAGATCAAATCTAACTTCTAATAGATATAAAAACTACAAACGAACAGATAAATTCAATCTAACCATATATTTAAGGTTCCTACAGCCTAGGAAGTGTTTTTTAACCTTCCTAACGGATTTTTATTCACGTTGGGTCAAAAACCCAATTTTTAGAAACGCCGTAAAACGGCTTCCACAACAAAAATTACTCTGAAAGAAAGGTTACATCTAGCTTAGATATCAAGTTCACGAAGAAATAAAGTGAAAAATAATTACCGTGGGTCCCGATTCGGCGAAAATCCCACGTTCCCCTTTTTTTTTTCTCTTCTTTCCCTGCGTTCTCGCCGTTCTCTGTTTCTTCTTCTCCTTTTTTTTTTCTTTTGTTTTTGCATTTGAGAGAGAGATAAGAGAATGAGAAATATATAATATTTATATCATCTTATACCTTATACTAATATCAATTTCAAGGTCATTTATTCATCTCATACTCTAATGATAATATGACATTTAATAATATAATCTACTTAATTTATGTATGTTTCTACACATATATATTTAACTACTACGTATGTATATGCATATATATACGTATTTATCAACGTATGTGTATAATTAAAAGTACGGGGTGTTACATTAAAAGTTAACAAAAGTGCCAGATTGATCGACTTCATAAAAAAAAGAAAAAGAAAAAAGTAGTAAGGATATGAACAAAAATAATTTTGATGTTTTTAATTTAATTTTTTATGGGTTTAAATAAAAATACCACTTTATTTTGAATGCTTTTATTTAGGACTTGTATATTGCTATATATTCTTGTTGTAGATTCTTCAAGACTAAATGTTTAAGCTGATCATATAGAATATCATAAAAAAAAAAAGAAATTGGAATGATAAAACCATTATATGAGTGGTATTTTGTTTTTTTGAAAAATGTTTTATATACGCTGGGTGTCAACGTTATTTTCCGACGCTGACACCCAGCTCCCTTGAATGTTTTGGGGATACGTGTATATTACACAACATTTTTAAATACACGTATATCCCTAAAATATCAAAAAGAAGCTGGGTATTATCTGGTGGTACAGTAATGGTATAGATAAGAGGGATGAATCCAAAGGAAAGATGGTGATCAATAGGTTTGGATCTGGTGATGAGCTTGGGCTGGAGTAAAAATTGAGAAACGGCGTAGGCACCCATAATACATATAGCATTTTTTTATTTTTTTATTTGACATGGTTTAGAAATTTTCATATTTCAACAAAACAAAATAAGAAGTTTAATAATATCTTAAATCTCATACTCCTGTAAATTATAGAAGGATGCAGTGATACGCTAAGAGAAAATATAAAACCACCAAAAAAATTTCGAACGTTGAATAATTTACAGATATAGAAATGATAAAGAAAATGAGTTTCTATTTCTTCTCCAACAAATCCAAAATTTACGGATTTAGAAATGATAAAGTAGATTTAGATTAACACATTTAATAAATAAAGACCAGATTTCTCATGATATCATATAGTACATGCTGGATATTAACCATTAAAACAAAGAATCTTTAGTAATAAAATCACATTAGATACTATATATCACTGTAGTGAAGTCTCTTTATTCTTTCATTCTTTCCCTACAACCATACTGATCAATATCCATTGGATACATATATATTTATTTAATTTCCTTGAAAAAAGGTGAAGAAACCCTTCACATATATTTTCTTTTATTAACAAATCATGGGAAATATTTCCTACATGGAATAAGAGAGAATGCCATCCTTCTAAATTTTGAAAGTTATATAAAATCAATATATATATATATATATATATATATATATATATATATATATATATATATATATATATATATATATATATAGAGAGAGAGAGAGAGAGAGAGAGAGAGAGAGAGAGATGTACTAAAACTTACATTCTTCTTTTTTTTAGATGTTCCATCATTAGAATATGTTCATACATCCATTAATTTCCAATATATATTTTTTAAAGAACTAAAAGGAACATCTACTTGAAGATCTTCAAAGCTTTAAATATTTTTTATAAGTGTGTAAGAGACAAATGGAAAGAGGTGGTTAGCTCAAAGAAAGTGCTATTACCAAGTATTACCAAGTGCTTTTGATCATTTTGTTTTCTCTTTAAAAAAAAAAAAGAAAAAAGAAAGTTTCTAGAAGAGATGGGAAAAAAGTTGAAGGGACAACAATGCACAAAGGAAACATATATTGATGGAAGCAAAATTCTTTCATATAAAAATGGCAAGTTAGTAATATTCCCAATATCCCTTATTGAATTAATATTCCCTTGTTGAATTAATGAAAGAAATTCCCAGTTATTTTTTTTTCTTTAATTGGTGACTTGGAGTGTAGAGTGAATATAATCACTTCCAGAGCATGTTTGATAGTGCTTCTGCTTATAACTTATAACTTTTATTGAAGTGCTTACAAAAATTGTTGATAATCTGTTTGACAACTTTATTTAAAAAGTGTTTTTGATAGTTATTTTAGTATACAAAATATATATTTTTTATTTTAGAACCAAGGCAGTGCATGTATACCAAAAGTTGAAAAATATATTCAATAGCTCAATTATGAATTCATGTTCACCATGAACTCTTCCAACATTTTTGATAGTTCATAAAAAAAGGAGAAGAATGCAGTTTTCACCAAACTTATGTCTTAGCTACTATGATACTTTTACTTATATTCATTTTTTAATAAAAGATAATTAAGAGTGCATAGAGAATATAATCACCAAAGCAATTATTTAGAAAACCAACAAATTGTATATAAAGCTCAGCTAATATAGGTTAGGTTTGGTTTGATGTTTTAGCATTATAATAGGGTTAGATTTTAGTATTTAAAATTGATTAATTTAGGTTTTCAGTTTAACACCTTACTAATTAAATTGATTTAAGTCATACCAAATCAAACAAAAACTAAAATGATTGTGTCATCTAATTATATGTAATATTGATTTCTATTTAATATGACAGCTATGTTTTAACATAAGCATAAGAAAATAATTTGAATCTTAATAATTATATGATCATATGTGTTTAAACAGAACTAAATACATATAATTAAACTAATATGAACAAAGTCAGATTACAACATTCTAAATTTCATATCCAATTGTATATACCAAACAAAAAAAAAGGGTAGTCCAGTCTGCAAAGCCCTTGCCTATGCGAGATTATGATAAGTAAGGAATATATTAAATTATATTGGGTTATTTTTTCTTAATTATTTCTGTTTCTATTATATATTTTAGATCTTCTATTAGTTATTAATAGACTCATTTAAGCCTTTCATATATATATGATGGCTGTGAAAAAAATTCTGGAGACAATAAAGCTTTCTAGAGGAATTAATATTATTTCTTGAGAAAACCTTCTTGATAAAATTAATTTTCTCACAAAACCATTTAATTTCTCACAATTTTTATTGTTTAATTGCACCTTAGTGATTAGCAATTTTCTTAACTATATCAAACAAGACCAATGATATTCATGAAAATCAATGTACTCCAAGCACCAACCAAGGCACCTGCCTGCCCCTTGCCTTGGGCTAGGGTTCGATTCTCCCCTGGGGAGAAGATATAATAGATATTGTAAGCGTTAAGTTCTTTTTGTCTAGGTCTATCTCACTCTTGACTAGTTTTTGTTGGAGTAGGTGGTTACAACAGGTGTTGTAATACTCTATAGTTTTAATTAAATACATACGTTGAATTACGCATATATCGAGATATATAATATATATATTTTCTACGTAGGAGCCAAATATATACGTGTATAGTGTTATGTCCACTGAGCTTGTTGTACCTTAACAAAAAAAAAAGTAAGTATGTGATCCGGGCGGGGTGTGACAAAGTAGTCCCATGATCTTATATAATTCTCATTCCATTCCATTGGGAGTGTTCATTTTTTTCTTCCTTGGCATGCATCTTGCCTTTTATATTAAGTCTATACAAAATTTATTTATTTAATGGTGTCTTTTCCTTTTAGTAAAGGTAATTAAAAGAATCAGTATTTTTTATGGAATGAGGAAATGAATCCCACTTTGTTAACTCTCAAATCAGGATAACATTGGAATCAGGTGTCGGCCCAAACCCTTTTGAATTTAAATTAGATAGATTTAATACAAGTCAAGTAAAGGTATTAGAGTTCAGGTACGTATGGTCCCAAAAGGAGGCTCCCAAATACTTCCAAAACTATTGAAGGGACATGAGAGTTACATGACCCTTTAAAAGGTAAAGCTACCTTGAAAAATTGACCCCAAAGAATGATTCCTTTTTTTTTTTTTTTTTTTTTTGTTTTTTCTCACGTAACTCTGCATATCCTTCTCTAATGATCAAAATCAGTAGGCTTACTTTAATTTTCTAACTTTTTTTCTTAATTAACTTTCTTTGCATGCCATCTAAGAAGTAAGTAGTCTTGATATTTAAAGCTGACGTTTGGTTCGTGGTCGGAAAAGTAGAATACAACTCAGAAAATAACATTTTATCATTTTCTAGAAATAACTTGTTTTATTTATAAATTTTAAAAAATTGTTTTCGGGTTTCAACGAACCAAATGCAATATGTTTCATATTTTCAAAATTTTAAATACAAAAAACTGTATCTGAATCATAAACCAAACATAACTTAAAGGAACAAACATGACCTTCAACCCAAATGGGTCACTTGAGTGGTGTGATCTCCAACTTATAGTTAGAAATCCTCCTGGAGCATAGTTCTTTGTAGATGAAGTTGCGTCTTCAATGAAAATTAGTCAAGGTACGTAAATTGATCCAGATACCTCATGGCTGCCTTAAAAAAAAAAAAAAAAAATAAAGGAAAACAAAAATAAAAGAAAAAAAAAACCTTTCAAACAATGAAAGATTATTAGTATGTTAATATCCATGTTTGTTGAATATACTTTAGTCGGATTTGAATTTTTTTTTTTCTAATTATCTTTAGTCATATTATATTCTTTAGGTTTTCTTTCAACCTCTATCATTATTGTTAATATCCAAGTACTTCTACTAGCTAATTGATACATTAAACTTTTTTTATGTATATATATCTAAGTCATCTTATATTTATATATTCAATTTTCAATTATTTTATCTCTAGGTAATTAGGGCTAGTGCTCCTATTATTAATCAAATATGTTAAATTTAATTTTATATTTTAATATATATATATATTGAGAAGAAACAAGTATAACCCGACACTCGCCCCACCCGTGAAAAATTCGAGCCATGTGAACCAATGTCTTGTTGGATATGTAAATAAATATATAAATATATTATAGAACTTATATGTTATTTGTTAGGAGGTATGAGGGGAAAATTGTACTTACTTCCATATATATAGTTGGCCTTTCATTTTGAAGTGCAAGTTGATATATAGCTAAACATTAAAGGGGGTACTTCAGATTCTTTGTAATACGGCTGACATGTTAACCATACAAACCTTGCATGTTTACTTACCGACATGCTCTAGATATTTACGAATGTAAAAGCATAATATTAATTGCAACTTGATGATTAATTAATGTGTTTCCATGGCACGTCACCTTTTTAGTTCCTGGTGGATTAATATTTCTTGCTAGCTATATCTCTGCCGGCCATATCCTTTACAAACAAGGTTGTCATGAAGTGCTTACTTTCGACCCATGATCTAGACAACATTTGCATCATAATCATGAATTTTTACTCTTTTCAATAATTAGTAACTATTAATGTATCTTATAATTAAATAGAACTATTGTAGCTAGATAACATATATAAATAGTAATGCATTTATTGTGATATTTTGCAATACAATTATAGTATTGTTATGTCCTTTTGATTGTTTGTCTGATGAGTATATATATTTGTCATATGCTTTAAAATATATATATACAAAAAAGAAATTCAGAGGTTATATTGTAGTGCTATATGATTTCCTACTTAGGTGGGGCTAAAACAAAACAAAGATAACTAATGGGCATGACTATTTGTTTAAGCCACATCTTCAATAATCTCCGTCTTGACACAAAACAAATTCAATCCTTTGATGGAATAACGTGTTGTCAACATCTTCACTTTGACGAGAAACCTCTCATTTCTATGCACCTTTAGTGAGAAGATTTCTTTCATAAATTCAGTAAGTAGTCAAAGTTAACGTGTTTAAGCAATGCTCAAACTTGTCTTTGGTAATGGGTTTCATCCGAAAATTTGAAGCATTCTCCTTTTTATGATCTTTTCAATCAAGTTTTCTCCCATATTGATTCAATCTCAATCTTCATGGAATCTTACTTCAATATGCTTTGTACTAGCATGAAAACATGATTTTTTGCAACACAAATTACTGTTTTGACTATCACATTTAACTATTACCAAAGTCTTATTGCTTCAATTCTAACTCAATTCATCAACCCTTCAACAAAATTGTGGCGACCCCGCACCCCGGACCACCAACCCCGCAGGGAGTAGCATGCGGAATGTCGGGGCCGGACGCCCGGCGTAGGCATCTCCGACCACTCCTCAACTCCCGTGAGGGGGTTGAAACCCTACGAGCCTTATTTCAAACAATGACATAATATCAAAAGGTACTAAACAAAACTACCCACCGTATTAATCATCCAAGACAATAGATAATCCATAAAAATTGAACCATAAATAAAATCATAATCCCTACAGTCCATTAAAATTGACATACACATAAAGTCCAAAATTGTGGGTACAAATAAAAACCGTCATATGCCCACGTGGTCTATCTAACAAATCCCAACTCACCCATACTACAATGTGGTAAGTATTATAATTACATAATCCAAAATATAATACTTCATAAATTAAAACACAGTTCAATCAAAATGCCTCTCAACTCACATCGAGGCTTTGGATTCTCTCGCAGGCAAGACCCTGAAGATATAACTACTCCTTTGCCCTTATTCGGGACAGAAGGACCTGAAAGAGGAAAATGAGGGTGAGCCAACGGTGCCCAGTGAATAGAATTCAAATATGCTATCAATACTCATCAATAAATATCATGTATGCATGCCAATGTGTAGCATGATTAAAAGCTCATAACATATAGATATCAAGCATTTATAATAAGTTCGATGCAAGTAAAAACTTATCAATTTGGATCCACATTCCACATGCATTGGGTTACTAGTGCACGTCTATTTCACCGTACCGTTGATCCCAATCATGTTTATTTTGGGTTACTAGTGCACGTCTATTTCACCGTACCGTTGACCCCAATCTCTTCCTTTCCTAAAACCCTACAAGGTTAAGTCCCCCTATTAGCCGGATAGATGGGCCCAACCAAAGTCATAAGGTTTTCTCAAATCAATGCATCATTCAAAACATTAGAACACATTCATGCTTTCAACATACAATATATATAAGTGATATGATGACATAAAAGATATAATCATAAATGAAGTCTACTCGCAACCAAGTCTCGCGAGAGAATTTAACCACATACGACCACCAAACCGAATCAACCCAATCAAGATCCTGAAACATACATCAATATCCTACCATACATCAATTTTTATGCTCAATCACATAGACATTACACATCAACCCTAAATCAGCCCACATATAAACAATAGGCCTAAATCTCATCTAATCCCATCATTCAACTCAAATCACATGACTTAAGCCTCTAATGCATAGTTCTCATTCATAAACCATTCTATTAATCAAAAATACTGATTTTCAATTCCTTAGGCATAAACATGCCCAAATTGGGTCACTTGATCACAAGTAGGCGTAACCCATGATATGGTCACAACCACCAAATCAGTAGCATAATCAACCCTAATCATGCTTAATTAAACATAAGTTGCATAAATTCAATGATTCTAGGCCAAAAGCATCAAAAGCCCTAAAATATGAAATTTTTCATACTTAGGCCATATTGCCGATTTACATTAGGTCACCATGTTCAGCCATGTATATCACTGATTTTACATCATGGGTTCATCAACAATGGCAACAAGGTCAACATAGTTGACATGCAAGCTATTTGGAAAGGTCTAAGTTCACATTCTAAATTTAGGTCTAATACAAGCAACCCTACCAATTCTTCATTTAATATTCTGTTCAGATGTATCAATCTACCAACAGAAATATGTAATCACAAAATCAACCGTACAGATTGAAGTATGTGAAGAAACAAACCTTCTGTCCAAATATTAGACCAATCCAACGGTGGACAGAAAAGATAGGTACATTTGATGAACAAGTCTCTAATTAGACAATTTCTCCTTTCCTGCTACAAATACTCAAACTCAGATGACTATATCACACAAAATACTAAACTTATAAACATCTCCACAGTTTAGAATACAGAAATATCAGTTATAAACTACATACCCAAATTTGATATCCATCCAACGGTAGATTGAGGAGATCTATAAGTTTTACCGAAACGGCACGAGAAATCCAGACTTTCCTACCAGCTTTGTTTCAGAGGTTAGATCTCTCAGAAAAAACGTCTAATCAAGATCTTCACGGTTCAGAATGCAGAAATAGCAGTTGTACACTACGTACCCAAATTTTATATCCATCCAACGGTAGATTAAAGAGATATTGAAGTGTGAGAGAAACGGCGCGAGAAATCCAGACTTTCCAACCAGCTTTGTTTGAGAGGTTAGATCTCTTAGACGAAACCTCTGATCAAGATCTCCACCGACCAGAATGAATAACCATAAGCTACGAACTTGCTAACAAATTCTGAGCTCAAACTGACCATTGATCCCAAAGATCTAGCTCTTTGATGAAAATGTCGCAGAGATCTTCCTCCTGCAACTCCCTCATTCTTTCTCTTCTTCTTTCCTTTCTCTTCTTTTCTTTCTCTTCTTTTTTCCTTTCTCTCCACTCACCTCTTTCTAGCACTTCCTTGATTCCCTCCTTGATTCTCTCCTTGATTCTCTTCTTGATTCTCTCCTTGATTCCCTCCACTCATTCTAGCACTTCCTTGAGGGCATGGGACACTTGTCCACTTTCATGCACCAGCCTTCACATGTGTTGGTCTCATACTACCCATACCAACCACATGTACTTTAACCAATTTCATGCTTCCATGTATTTTAGATGTCCAATCCATTTAATACACCAAATTTTCATTCTCATTTATCCTTTTATTCAATCAATCCTAACTCATATCAATTCATGGTTTAATGGGTCCATGCATAAATAATAACATATGCATTATAATTTAATTTAACATGACCCATATACAATTTATGATACACATATTTATATACATTATCAAGCATCAACTATACAAACATTAAACAACCATCAAACAAACACCAAACATAACAAGGCAACACATAGAGTTTGGGCAAAGTGCAATTGGGTTATGGGCTAGATGAAATAATTTTCGGGGCGTCACAAAAATAGTTTGTAATACCCTGTATTTCAAAAAAAAAAAAAAAAAAAAAATACTATTTGAAATTTTTACTATTTGGGCAACGCCCGAACGTTCAGGCGCGTGACAGAACGTTCAGGCGCATGACAGAAACGTTCAGGCGCGTGACAGAACGTTCAGGCGCAATGCCAGAACGTTCAGGCGCATGCCAGAACGTTCAGGCGCATGCCAGAACGTTCAGGCGCCTGCCAGAACGTTCAGGCGCCTGCCAGAACGTTCAGGCGCCATGCCAGAACGTTCAGGCGCCATGCCAGAACGTTCAGGCGCCATGCCAGAACGTTCAGGCGCCCGCCAGAACGTTCAGGCGCAAAAATCTCTATATAAGAAACCTCCTCATTTCTCATTCCTCACACCAAATCACCTTCTCTTGTGATTTTTCTTCTCCTTTCCACGCATTCTAAGTTTTTAGTCTTTGAGACTCCCGGTGCGGCGCAACAAAGTTCTGTCCGGAGGAAAGCGCCAGATCTGAAAGCGGTGCAACGAAGTTCTGTCCGGAGAAAAGCACCAGATCTGAAGGTGGGGAACGAAACATAGGTTTGCGTGTTTCATAACTTTTATTAAAGTTTACATTCAATTATTATTATGTCTACTATTCATTTACACTGCATTATGTCAATAATGTTTATGACCTGAATGTCCTAACTTTGCACGTCGTGATACCGACCCTGATAAGGATCACTAGACGTTGACAAAGTCAGTATAAATGTCAAGAAAAGACCAGACTAGTAGACTAAACTAGTTCATGCATTGGCATCATACATATCACCACCTAGGGACGTATATGGTTTATGACTCATAGAATAGTTAGAAGCATTGCTCACTATTCATATTATTTCTCTGGAGAGGGACGTACATGAGAACTCGGCTACGCCGGGGAGGGACATCAGTACGTGAATCCAGAGCATCGTTCCTGAGGAGGGACGTACAGTGAGAACCTGGCTACGCCCGGGGAAGGACACCTGTACGTGAACTCAGGCGATGTACGCTCATCAAACCATTAATACGTGACGGTGTCATGCATACATACATATTGATTGATTATGATGCTTACATGTGTATTTAAGATATTTGATATTGAAGTATGCTTTATTAATTGTTATACTCATGCACTATTTACCCACTGAGCGCGTTAAGCTCACTCCAATATTATCAAATCTTTCACAGGAAATTAGGGTGGACTGGGTGCAGGTTATGGGGCCCACATTTTGTACCCTTTGTATGAATCATTGGGGATTTTGGGAGTATGTTCCCTTGACCATTTTATGTACAAAAGTATTCTGAATTATATGAAATCAGATTTGTACTGTGTACTATATTTCCGCTGCGCACTCTGTTATTACCATTATGATTGTTCCAAATGCGCGCCCCGTCCGAGAGTGTACCGCCGGTTTAGGCGCGTCCGGGCGGGGTGTGACATTTAATGGTATCAGAGAGTACGGTCCATGGCCCGCCCAATTCCACCAAATTAGGGGAAAAAAAAAATGTTATTAGATATATATTTCTCTAGAACTATATATACATACGTCAATTATATATAGTTGAGATTTGCATTAAATATATATATCTAGAAAATTATATGATTTTATATAGTTTCACTTAAATATACATATAGTCAAAATTTAGTAGAAACTATATGTGTAGTTATTATTGAATATATGTATCTATATACATTAGTGTATATGTGGTACGTATAAATAAATAAATAAATAAATAAATAAAAATTGAATTTTTTTTTTCTCGAAAAATAAATATTCGAAAAAAAAAAAAATTATTTATCACTCTATATATATATGACTTTTATATATAGTTAAGATTTGGATTAAAAACACCTATATATGATTTTATATATATATAGTTGCTTTATGGAAACTATATAGTTATAATTAAATATGCCAATACATTTCTATGTGAATACGACATATATGCATCAACTCACTAATGAAGAAAATTTCATGATGGCATAAACATCAACAAAAACTATATAGTTATGATTAAATATGTCAATACATTTCTATGTGAATACGACATATATGCATCAACTCACTAATGAAGAAAATTTCATGATGGCATAAACATCAACAGAAAACTCGAAACTAATGTCTAGCAGACACGGCATAAATCTTAAAAAAATATTAGGAATATATTTTGTGTCTTTTACACAACTTTATTTTCCTTTCAGCAAACAGAATGACCTCAAGGGAGGGAACAACTTCTACTAGCAGGGAACCAATTCCCAGTAGACTAACGGAATTGTCCAAAAGAGAGATTGTGACCATGAGGAGCATCGACAATAGCGATCTCCGCCTCCGTCCAATCCTCCATGACAAACTCGCAACATTAGATTGGTTAAACATAACCAAAGTCGAGGGTCAAACGTACTGATAAACTGTTAAAAAGTCCTAATAAACTGTTCAACAGTACTGATAAACTGTTCAAAAATACTGATAGGAATAGGATCTTTTTACTAAAGGAAAATGGAGAATTTCAATATGAAGACATCTGATATTCGGTCTAATGTTTATTTAAGACAAACTGTTATCAGTTGCTCCACATCATAAACTTAAGCCCACTACTTTTAATTTAGGTATAGAGGTGTCGTAACACATTGATCATTTGACATGATAAATTTCGTTACTCTAGCATCTACTCATCAAACAGCTTAATCAGTATCTCTTAAGACAAATGATCACAAGATCTACTTAAGTTGACGCTTTATTCAGCCAAGTTTGTGAAAATCACTACTCACTTCATACATGATAAACTGTTAATTTAAACGAGAAATAGCAACTGGGTGCCACTCTAGCGTCATTTCTTTTCTTTTCTTGCAGTTGGTTTCCTTTCTTTTCATGCAGTTGGCCTTGAACCAAGCCTGCCTTAGTTTCTTTGTTTTCTCCTGAAGATCCACCTCTGGCATCTCTTCCATTAACTTCCTTTCTTCCTTCAATAACCTCAAAGCATCTTTTATCTTCATATCTCCACCGAACCCTTCTCCTTCCCCCATTTCCTGCAGTACATAATTAATTAACAAGTAATTATATTACTCAGAACATCCCCACGTTAAGATATCAAAATACTTATACAGATCAATATATAA
This sequence comes from Paratinospora sagittata, assembly GCA_035771175.1. Taxonomy (NCBI): domain Eukaryota; kingdom Viridiplantae; phylum Streptophyta; class Magnoliopsida; order Ranunculales; family Menispermaceae; genus Paratinospora; species Paratinospora sagittata. The sequence goes on from CM069612.1 coordinate 1,264,175, forward strand.
TGGTGATGAATACCTGAACATTGGCCATAACGGTCTGCAAGGTCATCACCTTTCTCTGAGTCCATTTCCTTTGTTCCTCCACTAAACTCAACCTGTCTCTTATCTTCATATCTCTACCAACCCCTTCTCCTTCCCCCATTTCCTGCCGTGCATTTCTGTGACGCCATTTCCTTTGTTCCTCCAATAACCTTAAAGCTTCTCTTATCTTCATATCTCCACAAACACCTTCTCCTTCCACCAATTCCTGCAATACATAATTATATTAATCAGAACCTCCCCAAGTTAACCTGTTCAAAATACTTATAAAAATCAATATATATTGCTGATAAATACCTGAACATTTTTTATAACGGTCTGCAAGCTCATCAACTTTCTGTAAGGCCATCTAGGGATGCCCAATTCCCTGCACCTCCTCTTCAGCTGCGTTAAGCCCACCTTAAGTTCTTTTGCAGCTTCTGATATGCTCATGTAGAAGTAGCGTGAGAGGTTAGTGTGTGATAGAGTCTTCACCCTCTTTAGTTTCGTCATCGATTCCTCATGATCACTACCAGTACTACTAATACTCCTACTGCAGCAGCTGATCATCCCCTCTCCCTTTTCATTCATTCCAATTTGTTGTTTCTCCCCTTCTAATCCAATCCTCATTTCATTCAAACCTCCAAAGTCCTTCTCCCATCCACTACTGCTCCTCATACTCCCTATACAACTTACGATAGCAAATTAATCAACACAAAGAGGATGACATTGCCATTCTGTTTATAATCAAGTAGAATATAAAGTGGATTGCGCGTTGATACTCACCTTCAAGTTCATTAAGTTGGCTTGGAAAGTCATCTTTATCCATTGAAGAATTTATGAAGGGTGGTACCACTGCCTCGCGTAATCCATCTTCTAGAAGAGGCTCCCGCGTATATGGGCTGCTACCAAAACTTGAACAGCTGAAATCAAGTGGGTGGAATTGGTTTGAGAAGAGAAATGGGTCTTCTCCAATATCCACCATGTCTCTGTTAGCTGTGAGGTTCATCATCATCATCAGAACAATAAAAAGAAATTATGAACAACACAAGAAAAAAAAAAAAAAAAAAAAAAGTGTGGAACTGACGCCATGGCGGAGGGCTGGTAATGCAGTAAGACATGTTGGGCAGCTGCTCCTTCGTCGGATGTGGCTGCACCTCATCCTGTTTCGGCGCCGGAGCTGCTCCTCCTTCTCCTCCTGCCATAATATTTCTTCTCTTCTTTCTCTCTTCCTTTACTTTCTTCTCCTTTTAATGCCCCGAAAATCTCAGCCTCCACGAAACTCAATCACCAACTCCACCACCCCCAAAAACAAACCAGACTAACAGTAGTAGAACTCACATAAAAGAACTGACAAGCGTGTTGATGAACCGACAAGCCTGCGGATGAACCGGCGAGCGTGAGGATGACCAGTAAATCGTGGTACTGAACAGGAATGGCGTGCTGCTCAAGAATGGCCTGCGATGAACAGGCTGCTGCAGGAGTGCAGATGAATAGGAACTCCGACTCCAAAGTCAACAAGTGTTGGCATTGTACAAATTTTCTTTGACATATATGAATAACATTGTTTTGTTTAAAGACTATCTTTGGTGGGCCGACTTACAACCATTTTTTCTTTTGTATCACTAACTTTGGCGTGGTATGGGACACAACAAAATTGGAAGATACTAAATAAAATGTGGAAGTAAGAAAACCCATGACCTTGTGTGAAAAGAAACATTTGGAGAAAGTTGCATTACTAATATTATCACTAAGTTTACACGGTATGGGACGAGTAAATTTGGACGATACTATTAGTGAACTTCAATTCAGCCAATGTTTTTAGAGACCGTGTTCATACAACTTAACTTGGTTTCCACCCTTATTACTAAATTCATGTGGTATGGGACATATGAACTTGGATAATAATCGAACAGACTAAGCGTAAGCGTATGAATGCATAAGATTGCGATAGCACGTTAGATTAGGATATTTACCGAGGCAAATCTTAGACTTCTTATGACTCGTATGGTTTTTCAATGAAATATATATATGTTCACAACCAGAACCAAATCATTTTAAATACTTGCACAGTTTTCTACTTATTATATAAACATTCTAACCTTGTTTGTTTTTACACCATGGCCAAACATACGAGTTATATAAGATTCTTTGATTCCTCAACAAAAACCTTCCACTATACTTAGAAATATAGGTGATTTTCATATTGCAGTACTCTCGACATTGTTGCTGAGCATATTATAACATTATCCTTGGCTACAATTCCTAAATCTTGGTTTTATTTTCTCCTTGCCAGTGAGAAAATGCAAACAAGAAAGAGAGGAAGGCCACGTACTGTTCGTCCCACAGTTGAGGCACCTCCTGAGATTCAGGAACCGCCGCCTCCGACAACAGCCCAGGCCACACCCGACACTGCCACTCCATCTGGGCAGGCAATCCCACCCCCACCCGCACCCTTTGCCACGCCTTCAAGCATTGAAACCTTCTTTGCTGGATTTATTGAGGCGATGAAGCTACCTGGGAACTAGAATCCACAATTAAACAGAAATACCCTGAATTGTTTTCTAGTACCACCTGATGATGTGATATATTGTATTTTTTTTTTCACTTATAAATACCAGGATGAAACATTGTTTACACCTATCTTCATACATTGTTTCACTTGAATAACTACAATGGATATAGTGCTGCACACACGCAGCGGCTCCTTATCAACCTGCGGCTACTTCGCCAGCAATACCCCTCATCCATACTTGACTTGATTTCGAGGGCGAAATCCCTTTAAGGGGGGTAGAGTGTAATACCCTGTATTTCAAAAAAAAAAAAAATAAAAAAAAAATAATACTATTTGAAATTTTTACTATTTCGGCAACGCCCGAACGTTCAGGCGCGTGACAGAACGTTCAGGCGCGTGACAGAACGTTCAGGCGAATGCCAGAACGTTCAGGCGCATGCCAGAACGTTCAGGCGCATGCCAGAACGTTCAGGCGCCTGCCAGAACGTTCAGGCGCCATGCCAGAACGTTCAGGCGCCATGCCAGAACGTTCAGGCGCATGCCAGAACGTTCAGGCGCCATGCCAGAACGTTCAGGCGCCCGCCAGAACGTTCAGGCGCAAAAATCTCTATATAAGAAACCTCCTCATTTCTCATTCCTCACACCAAATCACCTTCTCTTGTGATTTTTCTTCTCCTTTCCACGCATTCTAAGTTTTTAGTCTTTGAGACTCCCGGTGCGGCGCAACAAAGTTCTGTCCGGAGGAAAGCGCCAGATCTGAAAGCGGTGCAACGAAGTTCTGTCCGGAGAAAAGCACCAGATCTGAAGGTGGGGAACGAAACATAGGTTTGCGTGTTTCATAACTTTTATTAAAGTTTACATTCAATTATTATTATGTCTACTATTCATTTACACTGCATTATGTCAATAATGTTTATGACCTGAATGTCCTAACTTTGCACGTCGTGATACCGACCCTGATAAGGATCACTAGACGTTGACAAAGTCAGTATAAATGTCAAGAAAAGACCAGACTAGTAGACTAAACTAGTTCATGCATTGGCATCATACATATCACCACCTAGGGACGTATATGGTTTATGACTCATAGAATAGTTAGAAGCATTGCTCACTATTCATATTATTTCTCTGGAGAGGGACGTACATGAGAACTCGGCTACGCCGGGGAGGGACATCAGTACGTGAGTCCAGAGCATCGTTCCTGAGGAGGGACGTACAGTGAGAACCTGGCTACGCCCGGGGAAGGACACCTGTACGTGAACTCAGGCGATGTACGCTCATCAAACCATTAATACGTGACGGTGTCATGCATACATACATATTGATTGATTATGATGCTTACATGTGTATTTAAGATATTTGATATTGAAGTATGCTTTATTAATTGTTATACTCATGCACTATTTACCCACTGAGCGCGTTAAGCTCACTCCAATATTATCAAATCTTTCACAGGAAATTAGGGTGGACTGGGTGCAGGTTATGGGGCCCACATTTTGTACCCTTTGTATGAATCATTGGGGATTTTGGGAGTATGTTCCCTTGACCATTTTATGTACAAAAGTATTCTGAATTATATGAAATCAGATTTGTACTGTGTACTATATTTCCGCTGCGCACTCTGTTATTACCATTATGATTGTTCCAAATGCGCGCCCCGTCCGAGAGTGTACCGCCGGTTTAGGCGCGTCCGGGCGGGGTGTGACATAGTTTCTTTAGACGCTTCACATATAACCATATACTCTGCTTTGATAGTAGATAATGCATTTGTAGTTTGTAACGTTGATCTTCAAGAGATTAGACCTCCTCCTGGATGTGAATACATAGCCTATAGTAGACTTTCCTCTTGTCAAGATCTTCAACATAGTCAAAATCCACATAAACAACTACACCAACATCTCGATGTCGTATCATAAACACAACATTGAAATGCCTTGTTGTCGCGACCTCTCTCTGGGTGACGTCACGACCGATACACTACCCCAAATAATGTCATAATACGACAAAATCTAAGGCACTGATAAGCTTTTACACGAAAAGTACCTAATAAACTCAAATACATAACCTGTATATGATCAAGATAATTAAACCAAAAAAATAAATAATACATCATCATCCAAACACATGATGCCATCTATCAAAATAATTATTATAAGGTTCAACTATCCTCAAATATCAACACGAAACTCAAAATAATAGTCCATCATTCTTCTGTTCATCATATACAGTCCAAACAACCACCACTATCTATGTTTTATATACAATAGTACCTATGATAGTTATATACAAAAACAAAAGAACAAAACAATTAGAACTTGTCCCAAGTCCCCAAAATATACAAACCAAAATCTACGTTCAAAAAGAAGAAAATGAAGGTCACACAAACTCTAAGCCTTGCCCTTTCCTTTCTGATCTGAACCTAAAAAAGTAGGAGAAAATAGGATGAGCTCAACTAGCTCAGTGAATATTTTTCACAATAATCTCCACATACGCATTTAGATAAAACATGTATGATACATGAAATCTCATTTATAAACCAAATGCACCAAAGAAAAATCATAATATACATGATTTTAAACTAAACATATGATTTATGCATCATTTTCATAAAATTATGCCAATGCCTCCATAAGGTCACAACAGAATAACATTGCCTACACTTTCCCCATTGCGCTATGGGTTCTGACAGGTTGAATTTAAACTTGAACTGAACTTGGTAGCAACAGTGATAATATTTGGAGTTAAAAAGTCTTGTACAGTGAGTAATCCTTACTTTGGTTTTTATGTATGACATTGGTATATAATATGAAATTGTTTGTGAATTAAGCATGTTAATATATATATATATATATATATATATATATATATATATATATATATATATATATATATATATATATATATATATATATGCATGGTTGTTTAAAAATCATAAAATGGTTTTGAGCACTGGAGCCTGTCAATGGGCATACTTAAGTAGGTCATTGACATGGAAAACATTTCTATGGGTCTAAATCTCAGGGAACAAACTCACAAGATTAACGTTTTTAGTAATCCTGGTCAATGCATTCCCAACATGAGATAAAAGACGTAGAAATGATGTAAATTGATAAATGAGTAATTTGAGGTCGGTGCATTCCTCATCGATGAATAATGAAGAGCAAACTTACTCAATTATCTAGAATGAGGGAGATGGATGATGAATTTTTATAGAAATTTGCATTGTTTTAGAACTGAATGCATGTTCATGAATTATATTGTGCATATATGTTATTTATGTTTCCCTTGCATATGACTTAAATGCTTTGAAATAAGTTCCATGTTTTTATATATGATACATACATGATACCATAGGTAGGATTATTCACTAAGCTTGTTGTTTGCTCACAACATTTTTCATTTCTTCCAGGTTCTAATAGGAAGGGAAAAGGGAAACCTTAAGAGTAATAGTTGTTGGACTCCTAATTTTCTTTTTGATGTATGCTTTGATATTTTGGGTTGTATTATGACTTTGTTTTTTGATGTATATACTTGTAACACTATGATATCTGTGTAATTATCACATAGATAGGATATGAGATGTTTATAGAATTTACATAAGATCTGAGGATCAGTGGACACTATATGAATATTTGATATGCTATGAAATTATTGTTTTGTGAAAATTAAATATGATTTTATTAGATGGCGTTTGGACTTGTGATTTTAAAAATTTTATGAGGAAACTCTGTCAATTTTTTTTTTGGAGAATTGGTTAGTTAGGCTGACAGGGTTTCAGATATGTTAGCGTACGATATACTTGGAATTTTGTGTCGGTCGTGACATCACCCAAGAAAAGGTTGTGACAATTGTATTCCTTCTTCAAGGTCTTTGAGAGCCAATTTTCATCTCTTCCATCTTAGCTTGTAGCCTGACCCTCTAAACACGACTAAGTCAAAAGAAAAATACACCCTTTCAAATTTGAAGCCTTAAGACAACTAGCCCGCCACATAAGTCTTACAAAAGGTGTCAGGCCAACATGAAACCTGGCCGCAAAACAACTAAGTAGTCATAAAACAAACAAGAATCCCTCAAGCATCTTGAAAGCTCATTTCTTTTTTACCCTTACACATTCGAGTTTGAAACTTAACAACGTACTTGTTTGTCCCTCGCCTAGGTTCAACAAAGTCATATGATATTGCTCCTAAAACTTTAACCAAGGAAAATAACATTTCTAAAACAAGTGACTTAAAACATGAAATAAAAACTTTGATTAATTGAGTTTAATTAAGAGGTCAAGACATCAACAAATATACTGCTAATGAGATAGCCTAAATAAATGAAGCATTATCCTAAACGACTTGGGAAAGTCGTATATATTCCAACATTATTGAGAAAAACTTAAATCCAACAAAAATAGAAGACTTGGCAAACTACTAAGTATATTGACACTCAAGTGATGAGCACCCTGAATTTTCACTTGGATACACTCATCAGGGGCTTATTGTTACTCTAAAAAATCAACCATTTGCAAGTCATAATCAAAATCCCAACATAGCACATGTGTTATGTTCAAAAAGAAACAGACCCTAGATTGGCCCAAACATAGCAAAAAAGAACCAAGGAAATAAAATGAATAAAATACCCTCGGTCGCAACCAAGAAATTATTTTGGTCGTGACTAAGAATGGCGCCTTGGCAATGGCCAAGACACCTTTGCCTCAGACATTGCTGAGGCGCCTCTCCTTGGTCACAGTTGGGGCATCTCGTCTTGGTCATGACCAAGGTACCTCGCATCGGTCATAGTTGAGGCTTCCTCGACCAAGTCTGGGGACCGCCTTCAGTCATGGTCGAGATTCACTCCCGCACGATGTGCGACGCACACATATTAAGGCACGTGATGTTTTACTTATCGTCAATAAGAAAAAAAGCTTAAATGCTATCTTGCAATTAATAATTGTCTTAAGCGCAAAAGGTTCACTTAGCACTATAAAAGGACCATCATTCTATAAGAAAAATGCATGCTTTGTATTTCATCTCTCTACATTTCTTATTTTTCTTTCGCATAAAACATAAGCATTAAAATGTTTTTGATGACACTCCTGATGCCACTGCCCTTTTTAGATGAAAAACAAGGCGACCGATTAGAGACGAAATAACTCAAGAAGAAGGAGACTCATCAGATTGTTTTTAGCCGACTTTGTCACCCACATTAACATGAGATTTTTGGTTGAAACACTTACTATAATATAGTTTATACCTTGTCCTTATTATTTCTCTAGATTTTTCACTTACCTTTTTGGTTTCTTATAAGCGTATTATATTTATTTTTATCCTAATCATAGTATTTACCATCTCATTTTGTTACGTGTTAGGGTTCCTATATTTCAAGTTGTTACCCTAAGCCTACTATTTTCTTTTTGAACCAACTTTTCTACCTGTATTCGTCCGTAGTGTAAGGACCCTTACTCGTTTATCATTGTATCTAGGCACCTGTGCAGCGCCCCTTGCCTATTTTTCAAAACATCTGGAGCGAGGTGTAACGTGTTACTTAATGGGGACATCCTAGCTTTGTATATCATTTGATTAAAGAAATTATGTCATTGTTGGATATAACGAAGTTTTACATTAAGCTATCCGCTATCTAATGCAATTTTTCTCTTTTACCCGAACTTGAGATCAACCATGGAGGAGTTGTGCATATGAGTTATACCTAATTTTTTATTATTTGTTAATTAAAATATTAAATTCTTATTTTAATATAAAAGTTTAAATTGGTATGATTCTATTCATATTATTATTGTTTATAAAATATTTTAAATATCTATATACATTCCTTGAAAAGTCATTTATCACTTATTAATAATGTATTTAACACAAGTCAAAGTAGAAAAGTGGACACTTTGGTCAAAAGAATATAATCTTTTGGCAGAGTGGCCATGGAAAGTCGGTGTAGTTTAGACGGTGACGTGATAAGCGCAATAGGGGAGCAAAGAACCATGAGTACAGCGTTTGGAGAGGTACGCGTCATGTTTCTGAAAGGCATGGGCCCACCTTTCATGGAAAAATAGCGTTTTCACGACCGCACACCTTATAATATGACATTACTAATTTTTCTAATCACAAGAAATTTTTTTTGCGACTTATCAGTAAATTTATTTAATAGTTGATGTAACCAAGTTTTAATAAGATGTCTGTTACGTAACCATTTCTTTTTATTAAAGAAGTAAATAGGCATTTGACCAAGTCTTAAAAATATATATATAAAGATTTATACCGTGATAAAATGATAGACCTCATATATATAACCATTTGAAAAACTTTATCTACTTAGCATGTGAGCTACATATTTAGTAATGCTACCATAAAGTACTATTACAATCTCTTTTTTTTTTTTTTTTTTCTTCAGTGGATCACTCATCAGTATTTTTGCTAACTCTTTTATGAGGGCGAGACTATTTTAGAGTTAGAAACTGCAGAGGCTGCCAAACGTTTCTTTTCAAAGTGAGCAAATAAGTGCGGACAAAAATTCAGACTCAAAATCGATACTTCGCCTTTTAATCACGACTTATACTTTCTCTCTCGTTCAACGAAACTATTACTACCTCATTTTTGCTCAAAGCATAAACAATGAGAGGGTAGTTAACGTGGGTTGAACAACCGCCGCCACCAGGTGGTTATTAGCATGGCCTTAATTAATATTATCTGCATTCATCTCACAAGTAATTAATATTAATATAATTCAAATAAAGCAACGAAGTTGTTCCCCCCAGTTCTTATGTGTGTAAAATCAACTTACGCAACTGAGTGAAGATTCTAGTTTTAGAAAATCACTAAGAGAAGTTAGACTTTGCTAGTAATTGATAATCACATGCAAAGTTATATAATATCCGTGTAAAACTAGCTAGTAGCGGTATTCAAATTCCAAATGAACCTACTTAGTTACGTGTCTATCATCTATAAGAAACCCTAGCTCATGCATGTCACCATTTTAGAAAGTTTATATACATGATTCTCATCAACTTTGGTAATTTTTTCTATGCTTCTTTATTAATTTGGTGCCCCACTTTGTTAATCTCTAATTTTTAGGGTTTGTGTTTTTGATAAATACTTTTACAACTCAAAAATTATACTCAAAATCATACCTATTTTGATATGATGTATGGTAATTGAAGAGTGTATCTTTTTTTTTTTTTTTTTTTTTTTTTTTTTTTTTCTGATGATGTGGTGATATGATGTATTATCACATCAGTTTAAGTATAGATTTATAGACGTTGGATAGCTCCAACGACGTGCATTCAACTCGTTTCACTCGAAGTCGGGAGTTCACTACCCTTTCCTTGTAAATAAGTGAAGTTTTTTTCTCCCTAATAAAAATGGGTGCAGAACTATGACAATTAGTTTACATGGTCCTTATTCAGACTTCTTATACTCCTTGCCGTCGTGTTTGCTTTTTTGGCCTTACAGAGGGGTTTCGACTTTCTCTAGCCCTAGTGTAAGTATCCTCTAACTCTTGATTTTTTTTTTTGGATAATAATAAAGAGGTAGTGTCTTGTGCACCTAGACACTAATTCACCTTGTGAGTCACTTCCAAGTTAAGCCATGGATGCCAAGCGTATAACGGATTCAAAAAATACTATTACAAAAACATACCTAAAAAATAATAATACTCATGATGGTACGGTGAATAGTGTGAAAGCAGATCGTTAATTTTTTAATTTTTTTTCCTTTCAATCTTTGTTGATGTGATATGATTTATTGACTCAGCATATATTTCAGACTAAGAAAATTTTTTCAGTCATTTTAATATATTTAATTAAACAGAATCAGCTTATATAGAAACTGTCTCTTGAGACTTAATTTATGGTCAATAAGCTAGGGGCAAACTGACTTCCAAACTGAGGTAGCTAACCACTTTAGGTTTAATTAACAAGCTAGACTTAAACAGGTAAAGTACATAATTCATGTTAGAATATTCTTATAGCTACGTCACATAATAAATTAATGTACTTTACTTCAAAAGATTTTAAGATGAGAATCTTAGTTAAGATAGTATATATATATATATATATATATATATATATATGAGTAATGTTTAACTAATATATTTTTTAAATATATTTTATTAATATTGTCCTGAAAGTTGTTGGATCACCTTGAATCATTTGTTAACGTGTGATTCGAAATGATCAAAGACTCCAATAAAAGATGCCATGAAAGTATTTTTTAAAGTATTCATATATATATATATATATATATATGAAAAAAATGATTAAAGGGTTCTGATGGTATATTTTTGACTTGAACTGTTGACTCAAAAATCACAATTTGAACGCGGGGAATATTAAATTCATTTTGATGTCCACTAAGAAAAACTTATTAAAAAAAAGAAAAGAAAAAAGAAAGAGAAATTAAGGTCAACTTAAAATTTAAAAATAAAATAAAATAAAAGCTAAGCTTTTTATTACCAATTGCAAAGAAAAAGACTGATACAATTTAACAGACTATACTTTATCACCTTTAATCACTTGAAGATGTTACCTAGAAATTACTAATGGGAAAATCTGCTTTATCTTTTTTTTTTATTTTTTTATTTTTTATGTATAAGAATCTGCTTTACATCTCAATCTAAGCCAACAACTTTTTGCACTTTTTCTATTCTTTTAACGCGGATGATCAATGAATTAATCACTTAAAGCTTCTTTTTCTAAAATTATTCCGAAGACCTTATCTATTTGTAGTGGTACTTGTGGGTGAAATTATCAGACTGATCAGATGACACATGAAAGCATACAATTTCAGGCGTCTCAATGATATTAGAAATTCAAGTCATTCTCTTACTGTGTGCACGCGTGTGTGTGTGTGAGAGATTGAAAGTCTAAATTAACCATCAATGAGTGACTGGCTTAGTAGAAGCGGGCTGAGTTTCAACGTTATTTTCGCATAAAAGTTTTATAATTAGATTCTTGAAGGTACTCTTATTAAGAGAGGCCTATCATTCTGTTTCTGCCTTTAACTGGTACTAGTGGCATACTCAACGAGTATCGAGACACTTCGTGGAAAAAAAAGAAAAAAAAGAAAATTTTACAAAGGTCATACCTCTACTAAAATTAGAGACAAAAAAAAAAATTATCAAAAAATAATGTTTTCATTAATCTCTCCTTTTAGAAGTTATAACCATTCATCAACGGATGCAGCTTCCCCGATTGGATAAAAGTGCAACCCTATAACTGTAAAAGTAGGAATAATAGCACCAAAAATTATATTGTTTCCATAAATTAATAAGTAGAATTAACAAACACCACATTAGAGTTTATCCTTATTGTTATTGGGTTTGTCTATTTGGAACTCATCAAATAAAAATATTAAATCCACACGTTGGGGGAAACCTGTCATCTCTTGTGGAGATTTGTATTGCTTCACTAGGATAGACATTATCTTCATTGTATAAAGATATATTTCTCTACAATGTGCATTAATACTATAACTTTTAGGATAAGGATTCCTGTAATGAAAGTATAATAAAAGGGACCTAATTTACTATATCTCCAAGCAATGATTTCTATACAAATATTCTTGGCTCTTCGCTTTTAATCACTTAGCATGGTTTTCTTCTTTCATGCATTTTCATCATATATATAAGTAGAAAATGTGATTTGTGAGGAGTTTTGTCTTTTCTTATACATAACTAAATTATTCAATTTATTTATTTGTCCTTATAAAAAACTGTCATAGCAATGACACCTCCCAATAAGCACATTCATCACCTATCATTACTCCTCCCGCTGCTTCTCAAATCTCAAATACTTTCAGATCGATCAATAGTCACATGAATTACATCCATTATTATGTTTTTAATGTACACAACTTTAAAATAGTCAATAAGTTCAAAAAAAAAATCTTTAAAATAATCAATTTCTAAATAAACTTATCTAAAACCAATATATAAAACTAAATAAATCAAACATGAAAATTAATCTAGGAGTTCGAATAATTACAATCTAAGTTATTATAATTAATAAGAAAGAGAGCAAAAGAAGATGAAGAGAAAGAAGAAACTTCTGTTGTTATTGAATGAAATAAAAGATACAGATCTAACAAAGTATTTATACCAAACAGTCTAACTAGCTAACAAACTTAACTACAGTTACAACAAGCTAACCATGGTGCTAACTACCTAACTACAGTACTAACAGCTAACCATGGTGCTAACTACCTAACTACAGTACTAACTAACTAGCTACTGTATTGGTTTCCTTATTAGCCCCCCTCAAACTAAGTGTAGAAAGCGGTTGACCACTGAGTTTGGAGCAAAATTCTGAAAATCGAGAGCTAGAAATGGCTTTCTCTAAGCCATCAACCAACTGCATTCCAGATGGTAGATGTCAAATAATGATCTGCTTCCGCGTAACCTTTTCCATTATAAAGTACAAATCCAACTTAATATGTTTCGTCCCGACATATTGAACTGGATTGGCAGTAAGCAAAACGACACTTAAATTATCACACCACACCACAGGTGGCTGAGCCAAAGGAAGCTGCAATTCACCCAGGAGAGATCTTAGCCAAGTTAACTCAGTCATTAATCTCGAAAACCTCTTATATGTTGGTACACCCAAGAAGGGGGTGAATTGGGTGTAATAACCATTTTAAAACTTTTATAATTCCTTAATGATATTCTTTGACTAGGTTGAGTTCAATGCATAAATAAATCTAATGAACATAAAGTAAAGCACACTAGCATTTATAGTGGTTCGGTCGCCCTTACGTCCACTACCTAATCTCCAGATTAGGATTTCCAAACTTCACTAATGAATCCTCTTACGGGTGAGGACCAAACCGTTACAAATGCCCTTTTACAGGTTTAAGGCAAACCTATCCTTTTGCGGGCTAAGGATGAACCACATATCCTTTTTCCTGGCTAAGGAAGAATCCATGTTCCTTTTCAACGGCAAAGGAAAAGTCAAAATCCTTTTGCGGGCTAAGGAAGAACCACATATCCTTTTTTTGGGCTAAGTAAGAACTCATGTTCCTTTCCAAGGGCAAAAGAAAAGTCGGGATCTTTTTCGCGGGTTAAGGAACAGGTAGAGGGTAAGCCTTTCTATGATCCCAACGTTGGAATCTTCAAGTGAACCAAGTTCACTTGACTTGGTTGTTTCAATCATGAAACACACCAAACCTTAGTTACAAGATTACAATGATTAAGATGGTTCTAAACAAGTAAAACACTTACAATATAGCGCATATACATCGATCACAAGATATGAAACATTAAGCTCGTGATGGAGAGAGAGATAGAGATATCACTTACAACCTTTTACCTTTCAAAGATTCGATATTGCTCAAATGCAATCTTTAGAAAACTTGTATGATGATCTTTGAAAATCGGTTGTGAAATGCACTTTAAAATCCTTTGACTCGATCAAACATCAAATCCGAAATCTTTGAGAATGAGAGAATAACTATAAAAAGATTGAAGCTCATTTTCTCATTTGAAGACTTAACAAAAATCTGGAAACTCTAGAAAAACTGGAGAATGTGTTTGAATCTGTGCATAAGCTCTTTCTCTAGTGTAAAATGGCTAGAGCAAGTGTATAAGTAAATGGAGAATAATCACTAGTCGTTATACTCAGAAATATTGTCGTTGGAGTTTTCAAAAATTCGAAATTCAAATCAAACGGATAAATTCTTTCTCAAAGAGGATTGATTCACTCTGTGCAATATGGAAACAACACCTAAATGTTCTGAGCATTCATGAGAAAAGAAGGTTTTGATAAAGTTTCATAACGTTCTGAAAAAGATTCAAAAAGTTCTGAAAAAGTGTATTAGAAAAAGTGCAAATAACAACTTTATGACAGTGTTGGATTAGTGTCCTGATTTGTCAATCAGCATTCTGACGCGTAAAGCCAACTTTTTCGTGTTGTTCCTTGAGGGCGCTTATAGATTGTAAGCGTCCTGCAGAACTGTGAAGTGGGGGCGCTACTGGAAAGTAAGCGTCTTGACTTACTTAACGTTTAAAATTGAATAAAGTTGTGAAGGTGTTGTTTAAAGATAAGCGTCCTGACTTGTTTTTGAAACACTTAAAATCACAAGGGTGCTTCTAATGCCGTAAGCGTCATAACATTCAAAGCATGAAAACATAAGGGTGCTACTGGAGTGTCCTGATGTTTAAAACTTTTAAAACGACCGAAAACATAAGGTCGCTACTGGACAGTCAACGTCCTGATGTTTAAAATAATCAGCAAGCTGATGTTCAATCAACGTCCTGATAAGTTCCTTGGTTGATTCAATAAGGGCGCTACTGACAAAGTAAGCGTCCTAATAGATAAGAACTTTTCAACCTTGAACATTATCAGCGTCCTGATAAACACATCAGCGTCCTGATGGACTATAAAACATTTTTGATATTTTTCAACTTTTAAAGCTCGATTAAACAAGATTAAACACTCGATATTTTTTAATCAAATAAATCATTGAAAATTCATTGTGAGTGATTGATAAAATCAACGAATTTTTTTTTTGAAATCGAATCAACTAAACCAAACTGAAACTTGATATTTTCAATCAAATCAAATACTGAAACTTGATAGATTAAGCATTATGATTATTTGAAATATGAAGATATGTGAAAACTTTATGCATGTATGATTTGAAAATGATTGAGAAATAAAGAATAAAGAAAGTACATCCTAATTCTAAACTTACATATCTCTCTCTAACTCAATTCTATTCTTTTCTCGAAGTCTTCAATCCATTGATCACATTGTTCATCCTTTGAAGAGCTTTCGATCTTGAATTGAGCTTTGAATTCCTTCATCTTGTAATTAAGCTTGTAATCCTTCTCCGCTTTACTTAAGGTGTTGAAATATACTTAGTTCAATCATTAGCACCAAATGACATATTATTTGTAAGCATCAAAACACTTAGGTGAGTACTAAGTGAGAAATCACTTAGTCCAACACTATATTCAGCCTCTGTCAACGACCGTGAAATGGTAGATTGTTTCTTGGACTGCCAAGTAACAGGATTAGAGCCAAAAAACACACAACTTTCGAAGGTTGATTGTCAATCATTAGGGTCGGAACCCCCGTCTACATCATAATATGCTGTAAGAGTGAAATTAGCTGCCTTTCTAAGCTGTGAACCATGTTCCATAGTGCCACTTAAGTAATGAAGAATGCGCTTCACAACATTCCAGTGAACTTGTAAAGGTTCTTTCATAAACTCGCAAACCTTATTGACAAAGAAAGCAATCTTAGGTTGTGTTATAGTTACATATTGTAGAGCTCCTACTGTGGAACAATACAACTGCACATCAGAAATCGAATCACTTCCAAACTTAGACAAACAAATGCCATTTGTCATAGGAGTTAAATTTGGCTTAGCAAATTGCATCTTGGTTTTGCAAAGCAAGTCCTTGATATAATTAGTCTGAGATAAATGCAATCCATCAACATTATGTGAAACCTGAACACCCAAAAAATAGTTGATCTCACCAAGATTCTTGAGAGCAAAAGTACCATTAAGGCAAATGATGAGATCTTGAATCACCACACTATCACTACCTGTGACCAATATATCATCTACATACACTAGCAGAAGAGTAGTATGTTGAGGAGTAATTCTCATAAACATAATTGGTCTGACTTAGAAGAGGAGAAACCAAAACTAACCAAATCATGAAGCAACCTGTCAAACCAAGCAGGAGTTGTTTGTTTTAAGCCATACAAGGCTTTATGGAGCTTGCACACAAGATGTTTGGATGATGGAGAAATAAACCCAGGTGGTTGTTGCATGTAAACCTCCTCTTGTAAGACACCATTAAGAAAAGCATTGTTTACATCTAATTGTTGGATCTTTTAGCTATGTGTGAGAGCCAAAGTAAGCACAATTGTGATTGTAACAGGTTTAACAATAGGAGAAAAGGTTTTTGTATAATCAAAACCCTTTTGTTAATGAAATCCCTTTGTAACAAGTCTAGCTTTGTTCCTATTAATAGTACTTTCAGCATTTTCCTTGACTTTAAAGACCCATTTGCAACGAATAATAGATCGATTAGAAGGAAAATCAACTAAACTCCATGTCTGATCTCAAGAGCCAATAGGTCATCTGTCATAGCAGCTTTCCACTGCTCATGTTGTAATGCTTCAATTACATTATCTGGTTCTCTAACAGTCATGTAAACCTTAGGCTTAAAAATTCCAGACTTTGTCCTTGTTTGCATTGAATGAATGTTGGTAATAGGATGTGAAGATGAGACAACAGGTGCATTATCAACAGGTGTAAGAGGCTGAACTTGGGAAACAATGGGATGACAAGTAGAAGGACAGGGTTGAGGTTGTGGAAAACTTTAAAAGGTTGTGGTAGTAGTTATAGGTATAACAGAGGATACCAAAGAACTAGATGAAGTGGACTGTGAAGAGGTAGAAGTGGAAGTCTGTGAATCATTAACAACATATGGGAAAGTAATTTCATCAAATTACACATCCCGAGAGACATATAACTTTCCACTTGGAGATAAACACTTGTAGCCTTTTTTATTCAAGCTGTAACCAACCAAGGTGCACTTTGTTGATCTAAAATTCAGTTTATGGGTGTTGTAAGGCCTCAAATTTGGGTAACAGGCACAACCAAAAGTGTCACACCCTGGGTTGCACAGCGTGCCCCCTACCCAGGTGTGGGCGCACCCCCTCGGGGCGAACGCCAGCCATTATGGATCCATAATATTGTCCCATCCCGATATAGCCACCGCCACACAAGGACGTCTCTTGTACCTGAGATCATTTGTCCGACACTATTCACCATGAATAGTGCAGGGCCTCCCTAGGAATCGAACTCGAGACCTCCCTTAAGGAGTCTGATTTCGCATTCCTAGTAGCCACTGAGCCAATGGTTCAGTGGCTACTCAGAATGCGAAATCAGACTACTTAAGGGAGGTCTCGAGTTCGATTCTGGGGGAGGCCCTGCACTATCATGAATAGTGGCAGACAAATGATCTCGTGTACAAGAGACGTCCTTGTGTGGCGGTGGCTGTACCGGGATGGGACAATATTATGGATCCATAATGGCTGGCGTTCGCCCCGAGGGGGTGCGTCCACACCTTGGTAGGGGGCATACTGTGCAACCCAGGATGTGACAAAAATGCCTCATGTATAGCTCAGTGGCTACTCAGAATGCGAAATTTAACTTCTTAAGGAGGTCTCGAGTTCGATTCCTAGGCAGTGAATAGTGCAGGGCCACCCCCAGAATCGAACTCGAGACCTCCCTTAAGGAGTCTGATTTCGCATTCTGAGTAGCCACTGAACCATTGGCTCAGTGGTTACTAGGAATGCGAAATCCCTGCACTACTCATGAGTGAATAGTGTCAGACAAATGATCTCGTGTACAAGAGACGTCCTTGTGTGGCGGTGGCTGTACCGGGATGGGACAATATTATGGATCCATAATGGCTGGCGTTCGCCCCGAGGGGGTGCGCCCACACGTGGGTAGGGGGCACGCTGTGCAACCCAAGGTGTGACAAAAAGTCTTGAGGAAAGTGTAGTTGGGTTTGGTGTTGAAAAGAACCTCAATAGGAGACTTGTTACTCACCAATGATGTAGGAAGCCTGTTAAACAAGAAGACAATTGTTCTAAAAGCCTCATTCCAAAATCAAAGAGGCGTATGTGAATGAACCAACAAAGCCAAACTGTCACACTCCAAAATTTTCCACATTTTCTCCAACAAAAGTTACCGGACAATGTAGGATTCATACTATTAAATCATTATTATAGTGTTATTAATATATATATATATAATATTGACATCACATATGAATATAATGTTAATATATAAGATATATACATGATATATATATATATATATATATATATATATATATATATATATATATATATATAATGTTATATATGAGATATATAATAAGATATTATAGCATAAGATATATAAGATATATAATGTTATATAAAAGATATATACATAAGATAATAATATTTCTTCAATTAGATAATATATCATTATCTAGCATAAATGACATAATGTCAAGGTACTCGCATAAGCACTCAACACAATATGAAATTAGAACCTTGACTAAAAAACCTTCAAATTGAGACCAAGGAATACCCAATAGGGGTATTCACAAAAGTGCGTGCGTTTGCTCAATGAAGTACCAAGCACGTGCTCAATGAAGTAGCTCGTGCACTAATAGACAGTGAAGGATGTCAGTATTATTAACATTATAAGTATACATCATGTTAATATTATAATACAAATAATGTACATATATTATATTTTAATATTGTATATATACCAAATTATATAATATATATTATATGTTATATATATTATATATTATATGGGGGAGGGGGCTGGTCCCCCAGAGGGCCGACTCCCTTAAAGGGGGGATCACCCCTTGCTCCCCCCTATAAATACGAGAGAGGCGGGGGAAGGAGTTACTCACCCCGCCCTCTCTCACTCTCTCCCTCTCTCTCCTTCTTGCTCTCCCTCTCCCCCTCTTGCGCATTTTTCTATCTTTCTCTCTCTATCTCTCTGTCTCTCTCTCTCTGAAGGTAGGTGTTTTGACGTAAGATTCGTCAAGGCAACACCACTAGACGTGTTAAGGTGGGGATGAAGGCATAGGTTTGCGTGTATTATGTCTTTTCATAAAGTTATCATGCACTTTTCATTATATCTGATGTCCACATAACCTACGCCATACTTATGAAACTATTAGTGGTATTAGAGATTACGACCAGTTATACCTTATGGCTTGTAACCTTATTAGGTCACTACTTTAAGTATGCACATTAATATATGGGAATCCAGTAAACAGGATAACCGCCTAGGGACGTATGTCTAACGTGGCCACTTAATTTAGGGCAGTCTAGGTGGTACATCTCTGTTGTAAGCTTCATTGCGTCGGCTATAAGGAGATGTACAGATGGGCTGTACCTCATTCATGAAACTATTTATATATGAGAATTTCCTTGGGGAGGGGCATCCGTTGTATGAGAACCCAAGATGATATTGGGCCACGTAGTCTATCGAGACGGCGAGTTATGGGTGTTTACTAGGTTAAATAAATTGTAATGTTCTTGTTGTGTTTATCTGATATCTATGATTATGATGCTCTTTTTATTAATTGTCATAATCCACATAATATCTGCTTGACCTACTGAACTGTTGAACTCACCCCGTTGATATTTTTTCCCAAGATCTTAGACACGCGTAAGTACAGATATGTTATCAAAACATAAGAGCCACCGAAGCTTTGTGCAAAAGAAGCGCGCCAGGTGTGGGATGTCAACATAGATCTAGGTGTGCTATTTATGGGTTGTTGTAGTTTTCACTGCGTACTCTGTACTCATGTAATTGTAACATTTGTACTTTTGCCCTCGGTTATTAAAGGAAGATGAATAAAAGATCTGTGTTGATGTTCGTTTCTACTCACACCTTGATTCTGGTCCGTTGCTTGGTGTATGAAATTGTTCTTAAGAATCGGGGTGTGAGAACCATGCTCCACTATGGTTCGATGCTTTCTCTTAGCCGAACCGTTTTGCTCATGTGTATAAGGACATGAGACTCTATGAACAATTCCCTTGGATTCAATACAATCTTGAAACACCCTGTACTCACCTCCCAATCTATTTGCAATGCCTTTAGAGAGCAACCAATTTGCAATTCAGCTTGTGCCTTGAATGCCAAAAATGTTTTAAACACCTCATACTTGTTCCTTATCACATATATCCATGTAAACATTGAGTAAGCATCCATGAAGTGAACATAATACTTGTAGCCATTGTAAGAACATGTGTGAGCAGGACCCCAAACATCATAATACACAAGTTGTAAAGGTGCATTATAAGTGATAGTAGACACAGGTAATGGCAACTTATATATTTTACCAGAGAACATGCTGAGCAGAATGAAGAATCCTTATTACCATGAGGAAGATTACAACAATTCAACACAATTGAAACAATTTTAGATGAAGGATGTCTTAACCTATTATGCCAGATATCAAACAAAGATGGTTTAGGAGTAATAAGATTGTTTACAACATGAGTATTATCTGAAGAGGAAAATGAATCTTGAGTAGCAAAAATTGATGAAGACAAAATTGAAGGAAGGAGAAAACTAGTGGAGAGTTGAGAAGGATGAGTAGGCTTGAGTTGAGATTTACCAAACACATACAAGCCTTTTGTGACGCCCCGAAAATTATTTCATCTAGCCCGTAACCCAATTGTATTTTGCCTAAACTCTATGTGTTTGCCTTGATATGTTTGGTGTTTGTTTGATGGTTGTTTAATGTTTGTATATTTGATGCTTGATAATGTATATAAATATGTGCATTATAAATTGTATATGGGTCATGTTAAATTAAAGTATAATGCATGTGTTATTATTTATGCATGGGCCCATTAAACCATGTGTTAGAATTGATTGAATAAAAGGATAAATGAGAATGAGAATTTGGTGTATTAGATGGATTGGACATTTAAAATACATGGAAGCATGAGATTGGTTAAAGTACATGTGGTTGGTATGGGTAGTATGAGACCAACACATGTTAAGTTGGTGCATGAGAATGGACAAATGTCCCATGCCCCGTTTCTCTTCTCCAACACATGTCAAGTTGGTGCATGAGAATGCACAAGTGTCCCATGCCCCATTTCTCTTCTCCCACATATGTCAAGTTGGTGCATGACAATGCACAAGTGTCCCATGTCCCATTTCTCTTCTCCAACACATGTCAAGTTGGTGCATGAGAGTGGACAAGTGTCTCTAGCCCCACTTCTCTTCTCCAAGGAATTCCTAGAGAGTGAGATGAGTGGAGGGAAAGGAAAAAAAAAAGAAGAGAAGGGAAAGAAGAAGAGAAAGAAAGAAGAAGTTGCTTTGAGGGAAGTCTCAACAACATTTCAATCAAAGAGCTGGATGTTCGTGATATATGGTCCGATTGAGCTCAAACTTTGTCAGCCAGTTCATATCGTATGGTTATTCATTCTGGTCGGTGGAGATCTTGATTGGAGATTTTTTCTGAGAGATATAACTTCCCAAACAAAGCTGGTAGGAAAGTCTGAATTTCTCGCGCAGTTTAGATCAAACTGATAGATCACCTAAACCTACCGTTGGATGGATATGATATTGTATAAGATGGTTCAAAACTAATATTTCTGCATTATGATCGGTTGAGATGTTGATGGGTAAAATATTTTATGTGATATAGTCATCTGAGTTCAAGTATTTTCAGCAGGAAAAGAGAAATTGTCTGATTAGAGACTTGTTCATCAAAGAGGCTTATCTCTTCGGTCCACCGTTGGATTGAGCTGAGTTTTGGACAGAAGGTTTGCTTCTTAACATACTTCAATCTATATTGTTGATTTTGTGATTAAATATTTCTGTTGGCAGCTTGATACATCTGAACATAATATTAAATGAAAAATTGGTAGGATTGTTTGTATTAGACCTAAATTTAGAATATGAACTTAGACCTTTCCAAATAGCTTGCATGTCAACTATGTTGCCCTAGTTGACATTGTTGATGAACCTATGATGCAAAATCAGTGATATATATGGCTGAACATGGTGACCTAGTGTAAATCGGCAATATGGCCTAAGTATGGGAAATTTCATATTTTAGGGCTTTCGATGTTTTTGGCCTAGAATCATTGAATTGATGCAACTTATATGTTTAATTAAGCATGATTAGGGTTGATTATGCTACTGATTTGGTGGTTGTGACCATATCATGGGTTATGCCTACTTGTGATCAAATGGCCCAATTTGAGCATGTTTATGCCTAAGGAATTGAAAATCAGTATTTTTGATTAATAGAATGGTTTATGAATGAGAACTATGCATTAGAGGCCTAAGTCATGTGATTTGAGTTGAATGATGGGATTAGATGGAATTTAGGCCTATTGTTTATATATGGGCTGATTTAGGGTTGATGTGTAATGTCTATGTGATTGAGCATAGGAATTGATGTATGGTAGGATATTGATGAATGTTTCAGGACCTTGATTGGGTTGATTCGGTTTGGTGTCCGTGTGTGGTTAGATATTCTCGCGAGGCTTGGTTGTGAGTAGACTTCATTTATGATTATATATTTTATGTCATCATATCACTTTTATATATTGTATGTTGAAAGCATGAATGTGTTCTAATGTTTTGAATGATGCATTGATTTGAGAAAACCTTATGACTTTGGTTGGGCCCATCTATCTGGCTAATAGGGAGACTTAAACTTGTCATAGGAGGGTTTCAGAAAGGAAATATTTGGGGATGAGAATGGTACGGTGAAATAGACGTGCACTAGTAACCCCAATGCATGTGGAACGTGGATCCAAATTGATAGGCTTTTACTTGCAACGAACTTATTATAAATGTTTGATATTTATATGTTATGATGAGCTCTTAATCATGCTACACATTGACATGCATACATGATATTTATTGATGAGTATTGATAACATATTTGAATTCTATTCACTGGGCACCGTTGGCTCACCCTCATTTTCCTCTTTCAGATCCTTCTGTCCCGAATAAGGGCAAAGGAGTAGTCATATCTTGAGGGCCTTGCCGGCGAGAGAATCCAAGGCCTCGATGTGAGTTGAGAGGCATTTTGATTGAACTGTGTTTTAAATTATGATGTATTATATTTTGGACTATGTAATTATAACACTTACCACATTGTAGTATGGGTGAGTTGGGACTTTTTAGATAGACCATGTGGACATATGAGGATTTTTTTTGGTACCCTTAATTTTGGACTTTATGTGTATGTCCATCTTGATGGACTGTAGGGATTATGATTTTATTTATGGTTCATTTTTATGGATTATCTCTTGTCTTGGATGATTAATATGGTTGGTAGTTTTGTTTAGTACCTTTTTATATTATGTCGTTGTTTGGGATAAGGCTCGTAGGGTCTCAACCACCTCACGGGGTTGAGGAGTGGTTGGAGATGTCGACGCCGAGCGTCCCGCCCCGGCATTCCGCACGTCATTCCTTGCGGGGTTGGTGGTACGGGGTGTGGGGTCGCCACACCTTTGTTAAGTTTCCCCGAGAGCAAAGTCTTGTGAGTGACCCGATCCTTAACAAAACAAGTATGAGGATGAAACTCAAAATAAATATTGTTATCTTTAGCATGCTTAGAAACACTAATAAGATTTTTGGTAATGTGAGGAAAATGTAATTTGCAGTTTAAGGATGGTAAGTAATTAAGAGGAATTTAAGGAAGAGAAAGAAAAATGCCCGAGATGTTCAATTGAGAAACTTGATCCATCACCAACATGAACCTTATCTGGACCTGTGTATTCATGGTTGATCATAAGATTCCCTACATCAGGAGTAACATGACCAGTTGCTCTAGAGTCTGGATACCAGTTGGTATCCCAAGTTGTAGCAGGATTAGAAACTGAAGTTGCAGAATCCATTGCACTAGAAAATTCCATTTCATAATTTTGCGCTAAGAAAGCTTGCTAAGGACTAGAAAATGAGGTTGATCCTGTAAAGGACTTATCAAACCGATATAAACAGTTGAGTGCAACATGACCATGTTTGCCACACACTTGACATTGAGGTTTGGAACCAGTCTGCCAATGGGGATTTTGAAATCCTCTATTAGTATATTTAGTTGAATTATTCAAGTAAGGTTGGAACGTGACTTTAAGCTATAAACCTAGTACCTATTGACAATATGTATTCATATTTGTCTTGGAAAAGTTTGTCACATACTTCAATATGTGTGTTGCATATGGAATTGGTTTGCATTGTATATTGGATGTTGTTATGAGATGTATATATTGCATATTAATTGGCATAACATGCTCATGCATACATGATGATGTAGATGTATAGATGATGGTATATATGATTTCTATTCACTGGGCACTGTTGACTCACCCTTTTTCCCCTTTTTAGGTCATTTAGTTGCTGATAAAGGTAAGGGAACAACATTCCAGTGAGATACTAGTTGTAGCACCCGTGCCTTTAGGTGACGTCATTTTGACCCATAGTGTACCCTATACGTATTCATATACGTATGTGTATATATATTTTGATGCTCGAAGTATGTAAGTTCGAGTGTCTGTGCATGATTTTAGATCATAAAGGGTGCACATGAAATTTCGGAACCATCGGAGACCCGTTCGACCACAAAACATTTCAAAAACGGTGTTTTGGATCCAGTGGAGCTTTCTCCATGGAGGAAGAAATTTCTGTCACAACTTACATCAATGGTTTGATCTCCTAGATCCGTTGTCTGATTGGGCTGAAATTTTGTCAACTCACTCTTATATGATAGATCTTCATTATGAACGGTGAAGATCTTGATTGGAGTTACCTACTTTGAGTTATAAGACCCAAAACACTGATTCACGGATTCTGGAATTTTCTTACGCAGTTTTGATCAAACAGATAGATCTCACAATCCCACCGTTGGATTGAGCCTAAAGTTTACCAGAATGTTTATAACTTACTCATGCAACGTTTGATCGGTTAAGATGTTAAAATCGTGCGTATTTTGTAAGCAATGGACTATCTAAGTGCAAGTATTGTAACAGGAAATCTGGGTTTTTGATAATTTTGGCAACTTTTAGTTGTGGGCCTAAGCTTATCTATTTAAGCAACCAAAACGGGATTTTAGGCTCATTTGCTCATTTCTCAGCCAGAAAAGAGGGAAAGGAGCTGGAGAGGAGAAAAGGAAGGGAAAGTTAGGGTTTGGTGATTTCTTGCTCAAGAACACCTAAGGTTTGTATTTTTCCTCCATTTCTTCCTTGAATCTCCCTATTAGTTGCATGATAGTTTTATTTTGAGCATGAGGGTTTCATTTTGATGCATGCATTGTGATGAACCTTGGATGGGTGGAAGACCAAAGTTGGAGTTGAGTCTTGCATATCACATATGTGTGATTAGAGAGTGTAAGGAGTACACTAATGGTGAAAGCCCCAATTTCTAGCAAGAAATTGGAAGGTTTAGTTCAAATGACCTATACTTAGTTTATGGCCTTAGACTTTTTCAAAATGTTTGAATGTCAACTATGTTGATCTAGTGGCCATTGTGGATGATTCCATGTTGCAAGATCAGTAAAATTCATGGTTGAACATGGTGGGCTAGTGTAAAATTGGCAATATGGCATATGTATGAAAATTTCCAGATTTGGGGCTTTTGATGCTCTTGATATAAAATCTGAAAAATTATGCAATGTAGGTCTAATTGGACATGATTAGAGTTGTTTGATGATTGAATTCAGTGGGTTCACATAATGGACACCCTAAGGTTGACAAATTTTGATCTAGGCTAAGTATTTGACATTTTTCATGTACTTTGGCAATTTTGCATGTAATTTGGGGATTTTGCCCAAATTGGGAGTTTTCACCCAAAGCAAGTCAATTTATGAAATTGACTTGGGGATTGTTTAATTGGACCCAAATTAAGTAGAACCATGGGTTTAAAATGTTAGAACCTATGTTAAATTGATATGACTTAGTTCATTTTGACCTTATATTTTATATTGGCCTAATTGGGGATTTTGACCAAGACTTAGTCAATTGATGAAATTGACTTGATGTATAGTCTAATTGACCCTAAGTATAATTGAATTTCATATATATTAGTGGTTGGATCATGAGATCACCCTATTACATTCAATTTAGGTCAATCTTAGTTTAATTGAGTCTAAATGATCAAGTAGGGCAATATGGAAATTGGCTCAAGGGGGTAATCAATTTAGAATCTAATTGACTTTAGATTGGGTTTGAACATGGAGTTTTGACACACTTTATGACTGATTTTCAGTTGTGTGAACCATGTTATTTCCAGGTCTTGTGATTGATCTTGAACCCGTTTAGTCAATTGGAGAGTTTTGGCAATCGGATTGGCTAGACTTAGCCAATCAAGAGTGAGTGTTCTTTTACTTTTGGATTATTTATATGTGGCATTGTATTATAGAAATGTTTTAAATGCTTATGTATAATGGTATGCATGTTTTAATATTCCATGAAATACATTTGAGCATAATTCATTGGGATGACAATTTGGGTTGAGGCTCCTAGTTGGAATTTCCTCTTTTTGGGAATTCTTGTAAGTCTAGCGGCGATCCCAGTTGTGTACCTGGCAGAGGGTTTTATGCCTTGTGTATGAGTAGGTTAGTTTAAATTAATCCTACGTGCTGCACGACCCCATAAACCCTAGTAGAATACGAGTATTGTGTGTGTGTTCGGGCGCTGTGTGTCGCGCACCAAGCCTTGAAACCCCCATACTCAGGAGGTGTTAGGATTGCATGAGCATGACTACAAAATGTTATGCATCGTCTTATGTATGACTTGATGCATTATGTTAGCAGGTATGTAATATATTTCGTCATCATGATATTTCAACTGTTTTATGATCTTACCATGTTTTATAAATGCACGTATATGCCACTTGTAAATAACATTCACTGAGCTGGCTGTAGCTCACACCTCACCATCTTCTTTCAGGATCTGATAGAAAAGGAAAAGGGAAGGCTTGACTGCGGAGCGTCCCTTGTTTTTGTTTCATGTAGGTGTTGTACATTTAGTTTTGTATTTTGATAATTATGTACATGATAACACCTAGTAATAGTATATTTAACACATAGTTGGGATGTGTTGGGTTTTGTATCATTTTGAAGACTTTGGAATCTTATGTTTGTAAAACTTTGGAGAAGTAATATTTTATTTCATTATGATCATGATAGTTGGTTGTTAATGATGTACTTTTATTTCTTTTTGGGGATTCGTATATGTATTTTAGGCTGACGAGACGTCTGGTGTACCGACGGAGGGTATACTCAGAGGTTCCCGTGCCGGTCATGACGTCACGTATAGTGGGTCGTGACACTAGTGCCTTGCCAGAGTCTTGTTTTGATGTAGGTTGAGAATTTTACGAATATATGCTAGTATTTTGATATTTTGGAATTATGTAAATACATGTATATAATACCCCATACTTGTTTATATTATGAAACGAGGAAGGTGTGCCATAAGCATGTGGATTAGGAAAACCACCACGACTACAAAAACTAATAGAAAAACCTTTTCTGTTCTGATGACCATGACGATCACCATTAAACAAATGATTATACTTCTGAAAGTTGTTCTTATTACTCATCAAATTAACTTGTAAATTTGCATCTAGACTTTTCACATGCTTTTCAATTATTGATTCTTGAGCTAAGAGAAGTGATTCAATCTCAATAACACTGTAATCATCAATACAAGAAGAAACAGAGACAATAAACGAATCATATTCATCTGGTAGGCCCTCAAAGATTGCATCAATGTGATCTTTGGGGAAAAGAAAATGACCTACCAAGGCTAGTGTATCAACACAATTCTTGATTTTCAACAAATAATCATCAATAGAAAGTGAACCTTTTTTGGTGTTTTGCAGTTTTTTCTTGAACTAAATGATTTATGCACAAATTTGAGAAGCAAAATACTGCTCCAAATTCTGTTGCATTAGAGCTGAAATCTCACATCCTACCATTCTTATGAGAAGATTTTCTGACATTAATGAAAGCAACCAAGACATTAACAACTGGTCTTGTTGTTCCCATTCCAAGAAAGTCTAATTCACACACTGCATGCTCTCATCTTCAACTAAAAGAAACTTAGTTGGAGCTGATCCAATGTCCAAACAATCTTGCAACTTATTTCCTTGAATCGCAGACATTATTTTCTGCTTCCACAAAATTATCACTAGTCAGCTTAATCGAGATGTTATGCGGGAATGTTACTGGAGTGAATTTCGATGATCCATCGTTATCACCAGATCGATTTAAAGAACCTGCTATGGATGAGCTTTGAAGCTCTGATACCATAATAAGAAAGAGAACAAAAGAAGATGTAGAGAAAAAGGAAACTTCTGCTATTATTGAATGAAATAAAAGATACAGATCTGACAGAGTATTTATACTAGATAGTCTAACTAACTAACAAACTTAACTACAGTTACAACAAGCTAACCATGGTGCTAACCACCTAACTACAGTACTAACTAACTAGCTATTGTATTGATTTCCTTATTAAGGGAAAGTGATTTGGTGTGAGAAATGAGGGGAGGGGGGTTCCTTAACAGGAACCTTGCCCAAAGTTCAATTTTTTTTTTTTTGTGCAAACCTAAGGTATTATACTCTACCCCCCTTAAAAGGATTTCTCCCTCGAAATCAGTCCAAGTAGTCATGATTGCTAGTCATCATTTGCTAGCTCAGGGTAGTGCCTGTAAGGTCCCTGAATAACACTGTGGCCGGTGGAATCCTCAACATCATGAAACCATGGAGAACAAATGGAGTTGGATTTGTCCTCAGAAGGTTACGACCTTTGCCTAATAGATAGTGGTGTAGGGCTCTGCTGGTTGCATCGTTTAAGGGGAGGTAGGTTGAGCGGTGGGATACTTTTTCGTGTTGTTGCTCGAATCCGGCCGCTTGGAAATTTTGGTAAAAGATCATGCCAAGATGAGGGCACGGGATTGTGTCGGGCAAAACTGTTACGAAAAAGCCATGCACGCTCAGGCGATAAGGATCGCTATCTGTGGGACGATGGAGTTGGTGATGCAAAGTAGTTGTGACTTGACTCAGATCCTGAAGGAGTCGCAACAGGTTGCCAAAGAGGCCATTGCGTGTGTGCATCACTACATCCATCGGTATTGTTTTTAGACATCTGCAGAGCACTTTCACAAGTGGTATGCTACGTCGCCTTAGTTCTTTAGTTTTTCTATCCAAAATCTGTATCGCTCTCTCTTGATACTTGTTTCATTCTTCAACCCTAACCTTGACTAGGGGGATGATACGCGAAGGATCAGGATGATACTTTTGAAGCATGGTTACGTGAAAAATGTCATGAACCTTAGACATGGACGATGGAAGGGATAGACGATAGGCTAGTTTGCCAATACGTTCAATGATCTGAAATGGACCGATATACCGTGGGGAGAGCTTTCCTTTGATCCCAAAAAGTTTGACACCTCTTATAGGCTGAACTTTTAGAAAACCAAGTCCCCCTTATCAAATTCTAGTGCCTATATTCACTTGTCAGCATAGTTCTTCTGTAGACTTTGTGCAACACGAAGTCTCTCCTTTACTAGTATGATCTTCTCAGAAGTCTCTTGAACTAGTTCAGGCCCCAACTGCAGTCGATCTGCCATATCCAATCAGCATACCAGAGATCTAAGGGGCGACCATAGAGAGCCTCATACAGTGTCATGCCGATACTAGTTTTGTAGCTATTGTTGTATGCAAACTAAGCCAAATGTAAGTGTTTTGCCCATCTGTCATGAAAGTCCAAAACGCAGCGCCGTAACATATCCTCCAAGATCTGGATCAGGCGCTCTGACTGCCCATCAGTCTGTGGGTGAAAGGTTGTGCTCATGGTGATCTTGGAGCCCATTCTACTATGAAAACTTTGCCAAAACTTTGATGTGAATCGAGGGTCTCGATTAGAGAGGATCGTAAATGGTAAGCCATGGAGGCGCACAATATCTTTTTCATACAGTTCGGCAAGCTTGGCGGGGTTATCCGTGAACTTTAGCGGTAAAAAGTGTGCAGACTTTGTAAGTGTGCCAATGATAACCCATATAGCATCTTGCCCTTTATTATTTTGAGGCAAGGCCGTAACAAAATCCATTGCGATGTTCTCCCACTTTCATTCTCCAATAGATAAATGTTGCAGAAGTCAAAAGGGAAGTTTACGTTCTGCCTTAACTTGCTGGCAAGCGAGACATCGAGCAACGAAGTCTACAATCACGTTCTTCGTTCCAGAAAATCAAGATTTTCGCTTGACATCCTTGTACATCTTGTCACCCCCAAGATGTATAGCGAACCTCAAAAAGTGCATCTCAATAAGCACTTCTTTCTGAACCTCAAGATCTTTCGTAGATAGAGACGTCTTTTATAGAAAACGGCCTCGTTTTCAGAGACCGACCAGTAAGGAAGGCCCTTTCCGCTAAGTAGAAGTTCTCGTTTCTCCATTAACATAGGGTCGTTGGCTTGAACTTCTGAAATCTTCCGAACCAGCTCAGAGTTTGCTGATAATTGAGAGAGTCGTGATCTTGCTCCCTCCTCGATCAGTTGTAGGTTAAAATTCTCCATCTCTGTAGCCAACTTCCCCATTTCGAAGTTAAGAGTGCAAGAAACATAAGATTTTCTACTCAGGGTATCAACCACAACATTAGCCTTACCGGGATGGTACTGGAGTTGAAAGTCATAATCTTTCAAGAATTTTAGCCATCGTCTTTGACGGAGGTTTAGGTCTCTTTGGGTGTAGATGTACTTAAGACTCTTGTGATCCGAGAAGATCTCAAACCGTTCACCGTGTAGGTAATGACGCCATAACTTCAGTGTGAATACGACAGCTGCAAGTTCCAAGTCATGGGTTGGGTAATTACCCTCATGAATCTTCAGTTGCCTCGAAGCATATGCAACAACTTGGCCTTCTTGCACTAGTACTGCACCTAAGCCTTGGAGAGAGGCGTCGGTGTATAGTGAAAATCCAACTCCATTTCGTGGAGTGATTAGTGTCAGTACTGTTGTGAGGCACTTCTTCAATTCTTAAAATGACGATTCATAGGCGGGATTCCAGATGAATCGCACGTCCTTCCGAGTGAGTTTGGTCATAAGTTCAACAATCTTTGAGAAGTCCTTGATGTCTGTAATAGCCAGCCAAACCAAGAAAACTCTTAATCTGAGTAACAGTGGTAGGCTGCTTCCAGTTAAAAATCGCTTCAACCTTTGAAAGATCCACCTCAATGTCATTGCCTGAAACAACATAACCCAGGAATTGAACTCGCTTCACCCAAAATTTGCACTTACTCAACTTTGTATACAACTAGTGGCTTCTCAAGGTCTGGAGAACAATCCTAAGATGTATCTTATGGTCTTTCTCGGTTGAT
Source organism: Paratinospora sagittata (assembly GCA_035771175.1). Lineage (NCBI taxonomy): Eukaryota > Viridiplantae > Streptophyta > Magnoliopsida > Ranunculales > Menispermaceae > Paratinospora > Paratinospora sagittata. The sequence goes on from CM069612.1 coordinate 1,295,591, forward strand.
GAATATATCAAAATATCATCCACGAAGACCACTGCGAATCGGTCTAAATATAACCTGAAAATGTGGTTCATCAAATCCATGAACGCAGCAGGTGCATTTGTTAAACCGAACGACATGACTAAGAACTCGTAATGACCGTACCGAGTTCTGAATGCCATCTTGGTAATGTTCGACTCTCTAATCCGGAGTTGATGATAACCGGATCGTAAATCAATCTTAGAGAAGTACTTGGCATCTCTAAGTTGGTCGAACAAGTCATCGATCCTGGGCAACGGGTATTCTTAATGGTGACGTTACTCAACTTGTGATAGTCGATACAAAGTCGTAACGAACCATCCTTTTTGCGAACAAACAGAACTGGAGTGCCCCAGGGTGATGAACTTTTCCTGATGAAGCCATTACTCTCCAATTCCTTCAGTTGTTTGTCCAATTCGACATTGGACATTCTGTATGGTGGAATTGAGATAGGCCCTATCCCAGGTATGAGGTTGATCTCAAAATCGAATTCTCTAACCGGAGGTAAACCAGGAAGGTCATTTAGAAAAACTGTTGGGAATTTAGATATTACTGAGACATCGTGTACTTCGAGAGGGTACAGTGCTTGTGATTCATTGTCATCACCAAGGGATAGAGCTCGAAGTTGTGCCTTGAGAAGTGCAACAGTCGAGTTGTGTATCTACTTCCTCATTCCCTGAATCTTGACAATCTCCCCAGTAGGCAAGGTTAATTGAACTTGTTTCTTCATACAATCGATCTTTGCATTCAGTGGTGCGAGCCAGTCCATGCCGAGGATGATGTCGAAGTCTTCAATGTCCATCACAAAAAGATTTGCATATATTATCTGTTTTGACATTCGAAGCTCCTATCGAGAACACTACATATTCACGTCAGTACCAGATCCTAAAGGTGATGTGACATGGATTGTGATGTCTGTGGGTTCAGGATGCAACCCTAAATTTCTTACCAATGCAGAAGATATAAAGGAATGCGTAGCACCCGAATCGAATGAGACATGCACCATTGTATTAAACAAGGGAAATGTATCTTCGACTACATTGTTGTCTGGGAGGGGTTGTTGAGCGATAGCAAATGCTCTGCCCTGGTCCCGTTGCCCTTAGTTCTGCTGGTTCTGCCTGGGTTGGGCATTAGCAACAGGTGGGGCTTGTTGGACTGGAACAGCGGGAACAAGTTGCTGAAGGTAGGGGCAGGCATTTCTTTCATGGCCCTGTTGGCCGCAGTTGAAACACCTCAGCCTCTGCTGCTGATGGTTTTATTGGCCATGCTAATTGTGGTGCTGACCACCACCCCTGCCATTGCTATTTCGACAGCTACCCCTGCCATTACGGCCTCCTCGGCCATGATTGCGAAAACCCTGATGGCCAGGTTTAGACGATTCAGCCGCAGGTGTTGTGGCCTCATTCTTCTGAACAGGGGCTGGGAGGGCTGGGTTTTGATTATAGAAAGACTTCTTCTTGTTGCCTTGCTGCGAGCCCTGTTGGAAAAACGTTGCAGGCCATTTTTCCTTATTCATTCTCTGCTCCTGCACAATTTTTTCCTGCTCAAAGCTCATGGCCTTGTCAACGACCTCCTTGTAAATCTTGAGATCCAAGATTGACAAGGCTTGTCGAATGTCAGGACGAAGGCCATTGTAGAATTTCTCGATCTTATCTTGCTCCGTTGAGATGGTAGAGAGAGAGTAAACCAATAATTCTTTAAACCTGGCAGCATACTCACTGACTATCATGCCGCTTTAGTATAGCTTGGCGAACTCCTGGCGCTTCTGCCTCTTCACAGCACCGGGGAAGTACTCATCAATAAACAATGACTCGAACTGCTGCCAAGTCATGTCGGTGGTGTTGACCCTTAGGTCTTCCTTCACTGTTATCCACCATGTATTCGCTCCACCAATAAGTTGGTATGATGCAAGTAGAATCTTTCGAGCCTCATCGACTCCCATAACATCGAAAGCCTTTTTTGACTCATCCAGCCATTTCTGCGCCTCATCCAGCCATTACGAAGTATAAGAGGCTACAACCCCTTACTTTTACTAGAGTATCCACCGAATGAGTCTAGGTTTCGTCTCCTTCTTTGAGAGCAAGTACTTGAGAGCTGCGTGATCTGAATAAACAACCACTTTAATGCCACGCAAATATGGACGGAATTTTTCTAAAGCAAAAACAACAGCTAAAAGTTGTTTTTCCGTTGTTGAATAGTTGCACTGTGCACTATCAAGTGTTCTTGAAGCATAATAAATGGCATGAGCAGCTAATCCAACTCTTTGTCCAAGAACAACACCAACTACATAATTACTTGCATCATACATGATCTCGAATGGGAGGTTCCAATTCGGTGGCTGGATAATTGGTGCAGAGGTCAACATTGCCTTCAATTTGTCAAATGCTTCCTTGCACGCCTCATTAATCACAAATGAAGAGCCATCACCATTACAAAACAATTTTCCAGATGAGCATTTCTTTTCCATTCAAAAGACAACTCCCTGGTATGCTGATATTGTTAATTATCTAGTTACTAGAACACTGCCAGATGATCTGTCTAGAACTCAAAAAGATAAAATCAAAAGTGTTGCTAAATATTACGTTTGGGATGATCCTTATTTATGGAAACATTGCTCTGACCAAATTATTCGAAGGTGTGTCTCTCAACAAGAAATCCCTTCCGTTTTAAAATTTTGTCATTCATACGCATGTGGATGACACTTTGGTCCTAAGAAAACAGCCCGTAAGGTATTAGAGTGTGGACTGTTTTGGCCTACTTTGTTTCATGATTCATATATGTTTTGTAAGGTTTGTGAACCTTGTCAGAAAACTAGAAATTTAGGGCATAGAGATCAAATGCCACTTGCCCCTATTCTTGTTTGTGAGATATTTGATGTTTGGGGTATTGATTTTATGGGCCCTTTCCCTTCTTCTTATGGTAATGTTTACATTATTCTTGTTGTGGATTATGTTTCAAAGTGGATAGAAGCTAAGGCTACCCGGACTGACGATGCTAAAGTTGTTGTAGATTTTGTCAAATCTCATATTTTTGTCAGGTTCGGAACACCAAAAGCTATAATCAGTAACCGAGGCACTCATTTTTGCAATAGAGTGGGGGAAGCTTTATTGAAGAAATACAATGTTACTCACCTCATCTCTACTGCTTATCATCCACAAACAAGTGGACAAGCTGAGGTATCCAATAGAGAAATCAAGTCCATACTTGAGAAGACTGTCAACCCGAATAGGAAAGATTGGAGTATGCGGCTTGATGATGCACTATGGGCCTACCGAACAACCTACAAGACCCCTATAGGCATGTCTCATTACCGTTTGGTATTTGGCAAACCATGTCATCTTCCTGTTGAGCTAGAACATAGGGCGTATTGGGTTGTCAAGCATTGTAATATGAGGATGGATGAGGCGGGTGCACAAAGGAAATTACAACTGCAAGAGCTAGAGGAAATTCGTAATGATGCCCATGAGAGTCAAATTTACAAGGAAAAGATGAAAGCCTTTCATGATCAAGTGATTTCTAGAAAAAAAAATTCAGTTGGTCAGAATGTTTTACTTTTTCATTCTAGATTGAAATTATTTTATGGTAAATTGCATTCTAGATGGGTTGGACCTTTTATTGTTACTAACGTATTTCCTCATGGTGCAGTTGAGATACAAAGTCCGGACACTGGTAAAATTTTTAAGGTCAATGGACATCACTTAAAACCTTTTTATGAAGGCTTTCAGGTGTGTAATGTTGAAAAGATTGATTTGGAATGCCCGTTTTATGGACAATAAGGCGTGACCACATCTAGCCAAAGACATTAAAGAAAGGCGCTTCTTGAGAGGCAACCCAAATTTTTTATAGCTATGTTTTATTTTCTTTTAGTATTAAAAATTATTTTTATGCTTTTTATAATTTTTGTTAAATTTTTCGAAGTGCAATCCACATTCTAGAAATATACCCTCCAAGTCTGCTACACCTTCTCAAGGTCGATATGATGACCAATTTCAAAGACTCGAGCTTCGGATTGCGAGGATAGAGGAAAACATGGTCGCTTTCTTTTCTCATGCAGGACACCCACCTAGGATGTAGATGATGTTTTGCTGATGCTCAACATTTTCAGGGAAGTCTTTTGCTTACTTTTGCTCCCTGTCCTTTTGTTCTTTTTATCATTTTTGAGCATCTGTTTTTTATCCATTGAGGACAATGTATGGATTAGGTGTGGGGGAGAGAACTTGACATTTAAATTGTGATTTTGCTTTGAACATGATGAATAGTTTAGTTTCAATTTTTCATATTTGTTTCATATTTCATTTTTGCTAGACGAAAATTTTTCAAAATCTAAGTATGCTTTAGTTCTTGTTTGTTGATTTTTCTTTTCAGAATTCTAGATTCTTTCCAGGCTTATCCTTAAATGAGTTGACTTGAAATAAAATAAGGGATTAGCATGAATAGTTGAGTTCTTATTTGCTAGACAACTATTGATTGTCTTGAAAGAAAAATGTGCATGATGTGATACACATTCAACTTTTTGTGAGCTTTTGAGCCAATGAGCACTTATTACATTATGTTCCATTTTCTTGTTGAGTGATTGTCATACATAGTTTGATTATTCTAGAACTTGCTTTGTTATGCATGTTGAGACTACATTGTTGAGTTGGATGCATTAAAATGATAAGGGCATTTAGGTTTAGCCATTTTAACTTTCTTAAAAGCCTACCCTGATTTTACCCTTAGAAAGCCAATTTTGAGCCTTACCCTTTTCTTTGTTGAACTAACCATGATATAAGCAATATTAAACCCTTCTTGTTGATCCCTCTTTTGAACCTTGAATTGAAGGATCGTATGAGCTTATTTACATGAAGATTCAATTGTCTTTGAGAAGTTTGAAAGATGTTGGAAATAAAGTTATTCAAATTGCAATTTTCTTGATCTCTCAAGAAAAAAGAAAAAAAAGAAAAAAAAAAAAAAGGAAAAAGAAAATAAATGGATGCAAAGCTGAATTCGGACTCAAGTGCTTAAATATTGTGAAATACTGAGTCCTAAAAAATAAAAATAAAAAGAGAGCAATTGTAATTGTGTTGATGCAACTTGGAGTAAAGAGAACATTTGAGATTATTGAATTTGAATTTCATGTGAAGGATTTGTACAATTCCTTTGATTGATTTTCCCAAAGATTCCTTCTTATCAAACCTTACCTAAGCCCCATTACACCCTATTTTAAAGACCCTTAGATTTTTGCATTTGACTCATATTTAGTGGTGGAGATGTGATATATTAGCAAGCTTATGGTAATATCCTTCTATGTTTTGACTTGAGAGTTTATTGATACCCTAAAATCTTTTGAGTGTATAGAGTGAATCCAATGAGAGGGTATTAAATCTTGTTGCATTTTGATTTTGAAACGATTGTTAGAATGATTATTCACTTGTGTTGGTTTATAAGAGTTTATTCTATGAATTGCTTGTTTCTTGTATTTTGATTTGAGTCTTTTGAGTTGAGATAGAAGAAAGAAGGATGATGAGAGAGTTAATGAATTTGAGCTATTGTATGCTTGAGGACAAGCATTACTTAAGTATGGGGAATTCGATGGAGTGCATAATAGCTATATAACTTGTGACTTCCCCTTGTTCTTTAATGTTTAAAAATGCTTAAATCTTGGATTTTGATTATGTTTTGTATTTTGTGAAGTAGATTAAAGAATTGCATCAAAATGAGGTTGGAATCGAATACTTAACATGATTTGAACGAAGTCACAAATTTTGAAGAAAATTTGGAGCTCAAGACTATGAACGATCTAGAAGAGGTTTTTACTTAAGGCGCGGGCGCGTTCTATTTACCCAGTGTGTGCAGAGTTGAGTTCGTTCGATAGATAGAGTGTGGGCATGCCTTATCATTCCATACAGTTCCTATTTTTGGCCGTGATTTTTAGAGGAAAAGATGTGGTTGACAGCCGGAAGAGTTTTTAATTGAGGCTATCTTTATTTTAAATCTTTTTGGAAAGTCTTTGTTGATTCCCTTTAGGATTTTTATCTTTATTAAGGAAAGGATCAATGTTAATGGGATTTCCTTATTAAAGTTAGATATTTACTCTTACTAGAATTCCTTTTTTTTAGAGTTGGAAAGCTAGATTCCCTTAAGGAGGGATTTATTTTTAGATAGCTAGATATATAATTATATATTTAGAGGAGGGACTCTTAATCAAGAGAACAGAGAATTCTCCCTTTTTTTTGGTGTTCTTCCTTCTTTCATGTGTAACTAAATATTTTTTTTTGGCCAAAGGATAGTTGAAGTTTTGGATTCTTCAAGAATTGTGAGATCTAATTAATTTTCATTATTCTTTTATTCTTAAGTATTTATATATCTTCAGTAATTCTAGAGATTATTGTTTTGGTTGATTGAGCAAAGGGCCCGTTGTTTGATTGTCAAAATAATATATCGCCATTTAGAATTTCAAATTCGTAATTGTTTGAATATTCTAATACTTATGGTAAAATAACATACTTGATTATAAGAGAGATTTGCAATTTATGTTATGAAGGTATGTAATCTAATCTAAATGAACTGAGCCTGTGTGTTTGTTGGTTGGAATTGGTGGTCTCTCTAGTTTTTAATGCTATTGATAAATTAAATCCTAAGAGCTTGTTTAGGGTTGTTTATTGATAAGAGAAATAATCGAAGAGCTTGTTTTGATTATCGAGAATGTAAAGAGAAATAGGTTATTAGAGCTTGTTAATAATCATAACCAATTTATTCAATATTAAAGGAATCTATCTCAATGATCAATTCTATGAATCAAAACTGAAATTATACCTTTGGCTGGATACTTGTCTTATATTGATTTTTCATTTAATTGCATTCTTGTTATTAATTAATATTGTTTTTTTTCAAATTGTTTTTAATTTTAATAAATTTCAAAACCCCCCTTCTTTTATTTTTATTTTTATTGATTTTCGAAGAAATAAATCTAATCAATCTTTGTGGACACGACCCTCCTTATCACGGCATACAATTTATATTTTTAAGAGTAAGAATTTATTTTTGTTGAACTTGACACCCATCAACTATCTACCCTTATCTTTGACCTTTCCAAAAACACAAACTAGAATATCAAAGTTATCCTAGTACATTTCCAAAAACACACACACACACATAAATAATACACACGGATGAACACTACAAACACACACACACACTTGAGTAAAACTTTGTAGCTTCCCCTTCCAACATTCATTCTCACTACTTGAACGGCCAAATTATTTTTTAAAAGTTTTTAACATGAAATGACATATTTAACCTTAGAATACACCCACCGCCACTTAATTAATGTATATATATATATAAATAATCTTTTTGACGTCCAATGATAGTTGAACCTTAAGGTAAGCTTAACTAAATCTTTATGTTCAACCAAGCATCGCCAAACGTTAACATCAAGGTTTGACCAAGTATATTGATTTAACCTCATCGTTAAGGTTTTCCCAACCATGGTTAAACCTTTCCTCTAGATAGTTGAATCTCTCTTAAAATGCTTATAAATGGGGTTAATTATTTGTTCCTATTAATTAAACATGATTAAACCTTAATTTTGTCAAGTTTGGTCACCTTGTCTCAATTTTAAACTAATTTATCATAATGATTTGTTCTCCTTATTGTGAGGTTTGGCTAAGCTTAGTTGAAACTCAAGGTTATGGTTCAAGCTCAAGGTTGTGGTTGGCTAACTCGACTGAACCTCAAGTTTGTGGTTCACCTTAAAACTATGGTTCGACTATGGTTGTCTGAACAATGCATGTGTATATATTCTCGATTATCTTAACTTAGTTTTTAACTTAAAAAGAGTGCAATCAACAAAGGGGAGACGCGATGAATCAAAATTCTTTAAATCTTGGACACATGTCTGCTTCATATTTAAAGTTCAATATGTATTCCATTTTCTTCTTCTACTAAACATATGATGAAGCCTAGCTAAATACGTTTCTATCTTGAAGCTTAATATATCTTTTTACCAAACATATAGGCATTGATTCTCTTAAAGAAAATTCTTCAATCATATATCTATATTTTGAGTAGACAATTGAGAATGCAAATAGAATATAATCATAATTAGTATGAAGAATTAACAATTATTTTGAAGATCCTCTAATAAACTGAAGGCACATGGTCCAATGGTAAGAACTAATTTCAATACCGAGTCACTTTCTATATTCCAATTTGAACCTACAAAGTGGAGAAGATTGTTCTTTTCTCATCTTCTAGTGTAAATTATATATTTCAGGAATTTTTTTTAATATTTTCTTGTATTGGGTAATTGAGGGTAAATAAATAAGTAACAAAAAAATCTTCCTAGTATAATAATTAATTAATAAGATAATAATAGCATTTTAATTTGAAAGACTACTATATGTTGGCTTTAACTTATACCACACCTTTTTGCATCATATGGTAATATACTTTTTGAGGATGATGCATTCGCTCTTCCATTTTCTTTTTGAAAAAAAAAAAAAAAAGCATCAATGCTTGTGGATGATGCATTAACTCTTCCATTTTCTCAATTATTCAAATGAACATTGTTGATATAAGATTTGACCAACACCAAATAATAATAAATTAGAGAGAATGTGCTAAATTGAAACCTGCCAAGTTGTTTGTTCGCTTATTGTACCAACGTGCCTTATTTGGATGCTAGTATTACCTTTACAGAGTGAGCAGCTTTCAATAAAATTAACTAGATTTATCCCCAGATTGAGAGGTGGGATCACAATAGACCTACTTAAATATCAAGTATTCTAAAGTAACAAGTTGTCTTCCATTCACTATTTAAAGTTACTAAGGACAAGACCGCAACCATAGAGCATACTAAAAATTTTTCAGAGGATCCGACACCACTTCTTGGGAAACGCATATAATATTATACTACTAAATGGTAAAATAAAGACAATAACTATAAAAAGTAGAGAGACAGAAGTTTTATGTAATTCGGTTTTGATACCTACGTCTACGGACGGAATGTAAAAACTTTATTATAAATTATAGATTACAACTCTCTTTTTACTTTCAAAGAGAAAACAATGAAACTCTCTCTCGTGATCTAGATAAACTCTTTAGTAGAGAACTCATAGAGAATTTTGATCATTTATATCTCAATTAATTGAATTAAATTTTGAGTCCACGAGAAGGTTATAAATAAAATATTATTATTTTAATATTTTATCTTTTTGGCCTTAATATGACCTAACAAACATAATTATATATATACAAATAATCCTTCATGCTAGACTATACATTAATTGATGTAGTAATGAATTTTAGGATCATCCATTTATTCTCAACTTTATAATTTTTATTTTTTACTTACGGTGTGTTTGATAGTTAAGAAAATTTTTTTTTTAGAAAATAATATTTTCTAAGAAAATTTTCTAGAAAAAATGTACTTGAGAAAATTTTCTAATAATTGTTTCGTTAGACATAAATTTTTTTTCTCATAGTTAGTTATTAGTTAATTATTTAATTAGATAATTGTAACATCTTCAAATTTAGTACAAAAATAATTTTTTATGAGAAAAAAAAATTTCACCCTTTTACTGAGAAAATTATGACAAAAAAAGGGGAGTTCGAGAAAAAAATTTCTCAGTTCTTTCACCAATCGAACACTAAAAAATAAAATTTTCTATTTAAAATTTTTTTATTTTCTTACTTATCAAACACACTCTTAGTTTTAATATAGATAATTGATAGTGCAAGAAGATTGTGAATAATCATTAAGATGAGAAAATAACTTCACTTTATTGAACTCTCCAATCCACCAAATGGGAGCAAATTAATGTAGTAAAGAATAAAAAGGAGTTTCTCCTATTAGAAAGTGATATATATATATGAGAGAGAGAGAGAGTGAGAGTGAAAGAACAATCCTACTTTATGCTAACTCAAGCATTTAATATTTTATTTCTACACGGGGGCATGATGAGTCTTGATTTGTTCCCCATTTCTTGGTTCCTTTGCATCTCCTCCAATATTTATTTATCTTCTTTTTTAAGAAGAAATAATTGAAGAGAGTCAAGCCACGTGTTTCAACGACAAGACAACAAGTTTCAAAAATGGAAAGGAAAGGAAAGGTATCTTAGTGGAAGGAATTCATTATTCCTTTTCATAAACCATGCTTGTCGCATAGACTTTTTCATCACTACAATTTTCAAGCAATAGTTTTCTTTTTTTCTTTTTTTTTTTGTCTTTTTGTCTTATTATTATTATTATTATTATTATTATTTATTTTTATGATCATTTTCTGCCATCTGTATAGGTGGGCTGGCAAGGGATGGGACATCTTCCCAATCTGAATCTTCATAGGAAAACTCCAATTTGAATTTAACCCTTTTAAGAAAATATTTTATTTAAAATATTCAGACTCAGATTCTCACTTTGTTTATACGTAAGATTTAAAAAATAACTATTTTTTGATTAAGCATTTTTTTTGAGAATATTGTTGCTTTTAAATTTGATAAAGTGAATGCTTACTTTTATTATTATTATTTTTTTTATTATTATTTTTTTTTATGATCACTTTCTGCCATCTGTATAGGTGGACTGGTAGACATCGTCCAAATCTGAATCTCCCTAGGAAAACTCGAATTTGAATTTAATCTTTTAAGGAAATATTTTATTTAAAATATTCAGATTCAGATTCTCACTTTGTTTAATTTAAAAAATATTTTTATAATTATTTTTAAAAAATAACTATTTTTTGATTAAGCATTTTTTGAGAATATTGTTGCTTTTAAATTTGACAAAGTGAATGCTTACTCATAAGGTTAGTAAGGTTTGTCTGAACCCTGATGTCCAATTTTCACTATCAGGTAGTGCTTGGCCATTTTTGTACCGTTAACGTAAGAATTAATGGATTCTGAGGATGCTAGCACTCGCTCTCATTTTTTATTAGCAGTAGAAATTTTTTTACTTATTTGTAAAGATAAAGAATCAAACTCCAGACTGAAAGTAAAAAGTTTTGAATACACATCATTGAAATTAGTCAACATTTGTCAGCTGAAGCGACTTCTAATTCAAGAACAATAAATAAATTGATCATTCTTATCTAAGTACAAAAAAAAAAAAAAAAATCATTGATAAACATCTCAAATTCAAATCTTCGTCCCTCTTGCGATCTCTTGCCCTAAATAAGATAAAATACTATAACTAAAGAGCATGAAATCTAAGTCTTAAAAATAGAGGAAATTGTGGAAGTAGCTAGTGGGGAAATTACTTAGATTGATAAATTACTATATTGCTATAACATCACTAAAACTAATTAATTTAAAATTAAAATAACTATAAAGTCACAAGATTAAGTGTGTGTACACATGTATTACACATAATTTCTACTTTATAATTTTATAATTTATTATCTATGATATTGTTGTTTTTGTTGAAAAAAATTTATACTTAATGAAATAAGAAGGGTGAATGTTATTTAAAATAAAGTAGCTAGGGCAAATAAGTGAGTTATAATTAATGAAGTCAAACTTGAAAAATACCAATATAAGCTTTAAAAATGGAAGAGACAATAAGAGTACTAACAAGAAAATTTTTTTTAAAAAAAAAAGTTAGATTGTTGAATTACAATATTGTTTGTTCCATCACTACAACTATATTTTTAAATTTAAAAACATAACAATAAAATCTTCGAGGGAAGTTTTGATAAAATTGCAAAAACGTTCATGTGACGAATTTTCTAACTTTTGACATTATAATAGTATAGAGACAAATACTTGATCTATAAGCTCGCTCATTTTATTGTCATTTTCACAAATCAACCTTTCAAACTTATAATTATCTTTTATTTACTTATTTATTTATTTTTGAGGTAAATAATTATCTTTTATTTTAAAGAATCTTACAGGACTAATACAATAATTTAAGTTTTTTAACTAACTTCCACTCCCATCAATGTTTCTATATTTTTTTTCTTTTTGTGGCTTACTTTACATATAGCTTCCCTATTTTAGTATTTTCAATCCTAAACTTCTTCATTTTTCTACCCTTTTTCTAGTTTCTAACAAAAAAAAAGTATTTTGCTTGTTCTACACATCATCAAATATTTCACAAACATAATAAGAACATTAGTAAATCTATGACTAAAAATTTTGTTTTGAACTAAAAATCTAAATTTTATTTAGTATATAATAAAGATTATTTAATTATAATTATTGTTGTAGTTGTTGTCGTCGTGGTCGTCGTCAACAACAACAAAAATTTTGATCTAATTAATAATCTATACAATTTATAAAGTTAATACTTTCTATTGACGGTGTGTTGTTTTTATCATAATACCAATATACCCTTTTTTATCTATTAGGAATTCTAATTTTTACAACTCATATTGTAAACAGTTAAGGGGTATTTTTGAAACAATTAATCTAACTAACCCACATTTTCAGTTTCCATCTTTTTCTCTATGTTCCAACTGACACACTGATGAAACTTAATCCTTTACATAACTTTTAAATTAAAATAAAAAAAATATTATAAAATATAACTATCAATCACGTGCAAATCACGTGCACATTCACTAGTATTAATAATAAGTATTTTAACTATTTTAAGAATTAAGAACAATTTTATAGTAAGTACTAAAAATAACCCATGATACATATTGTTGGACCATATACCGAGCATAAGACATGTCAACCACGTCAGTCTCGCCAAGTAGGATGTAATGCAAACCAAGTTTATATACCGACCTGTTCTGAACAAAGAATAACGATCTACTCAGCCAAGCATACAACCCGAGGCTTGGTCAGTCCCACCGACCAGGGTGAAAAATCCGTCGAACTAGCGGATAACGATCGTGCAAGATTTACTGCGATAAACTCGGGATTCTCTACTAGTCCGACCATGATAAGGACTATCCAACCTCCCAAGTCCTACTAGAAGACTACTTAGCTCTTCTAGTTCGACTAAGAAAGAACTAAATCTCTCCTAATTCGGATAGGATGAAGATTGAAACCTTCATGATCCGACTGGAATACTTTTGGGTATTCCTGGTTCCACTACAACCATACTACAAGGCCAAATACCCAACTCTATAAAAACCTTGTCACCCCTAAGGGGGAAGGAAAACAACTCACGAACCAGTTCAGTACCATTAACTCTACGAAGCTCTGAACTAACTTAGGTCGGAGGGTCTTTGGCCGACACCACACCGGTGTTCCTCACAGTAAACTATTTTCTCTTGTAGTCCTCTCTCAGATCATCAATCTCCGGCAACCTTTCCAACACTTCGACGAGTCTACTGGTGTTGGTCAAATTTTGCACCAACATTTGATGCCATAAGTGGGGATCGACATTGTAAGTTAGAAACAACTATGCCACCATGAGTCAGGATGCAGAAATACCCGTTGAGGTGGAGCCTATCGCCACACAGGTGGTACCCCAAGCCAAAAGGGGAAGACCACCAAAAAAGCAGTCAAAGAACTCTGCTCAGAAATCAAGGTCGACAGCCATAAAGAGGAACCTGGAGAAAATGTCTCAAAACGTCTTAGAGCAGCAACGGGTGTTAAGGGAGGTACTCCCCCTTCGACCACTTCATAGTCACCTACCACATGATAGCCCTCGACCTCCGAAGGAGGAAGAGAGTAAGTGTCGGAGTGTAACCTCGAAGAAGAGGTCGGTATCAGGGAAACAACCTCCAAACTCAAATCGTAAGTCTTTATCTGCCAAAGGCTTGCGTCGCTCATTAGACGCCAAGAAAAGTAATAGCTCGGTATTTTTCAGGATCAGGTCGGCTCTTCTAGAAAAGCCTAGATCCACGAAACCTACCTCATACAGGTCGGTACCTTCAAAAAGAGCTGCAACAGGAAAGCCTGGTCCTGTTAGGTCGATGTCAAGAAATTCGTACAGATCTAAGTGTTCTGAGACTACTAGATCGACACCTCGACACTACCAGGAGAATAAGGAACTCCCTTCTCCCTTCATCGAAGACATTCTCCAGACACCTCTACCAAAGAATGTCAAGATTGCAGAAGTCAAGAAGTACAAAGGGAAGGTGGACCCAAGAGAGCACATCGAGAACTACAAGTCTTGGATGGAATTCAAGGGCTATGACGACGCCACCATGTGTAAGGGTTTCCAGATCACCCTTGGCGGACTAGCTCAAAAGTGGTACTGAAAGCTCATAACCGGTTCTATATGTTCTTTTGGGCACTTAGCTCACAAGTTCATGAATCACTTTGCTGGAAAAAAGGAAAGAGAAAAACATGTGAATAGTTTGCTTGCTATCAGGCAAAAGAAAGGTGAAACTTTGAAGGAATACCTTGATTCGTTTTTATGGTGTACGAGTTGAGGTAAACGACTGTGACAACAAGACGACGCTTTCTTGCAGGATTAAGGCCTGGGAAGTTCTATTATTCCCTTGAAAAATAGAAAGCCTGGACCTACGAAGAAATCTTGGACCAGGCAGAGAAGTACATTAATTTCAATGAACAGAATGATGCAAAGCAAGGGGAAGATGGGTCCCTGAAGAGCTCGAAAAAAGACAAGAAGCGAAAAAGGGAGTATAATTCGAAAGAGGACAACCGGGAGGGAAAGAAATCAAACTTTGGCGGTCGAAAGCAGAGAAGTTACAAAGTACCCCAGAATGTTTACTCCAACTACACGCCTCTTACTGCCTCACGAGAGCAGGTTTTCCTTGATATTCAAAATAGAGACTGTGTCAGATGGCCCAAAAAGCTGAAAACACTTGCAGAGCAGAGGGATAAAAAACACTATTGTCGGTATCATCGAGACCACTGTCACAATACCGACCAGTGCTACGATCTCAAGTAAGAAATCGAGATGTTTATTCGTAAAGGTCATCTGAAGGAGTTTGTGAAGGACTCCAATCGGTAGAGGACTCCGAAAAATGACCAAGCTGGGCCAGTTGGCGAAATCAGAACAATCTTTGGTGGAGATCAACTCGTTACCTCTAACTGGGCTATGAAGGCTTATGTTCAAGAATCCATGTCGGAGGTCATGAACCTAGGGTACTAACCTGAGAAACAGAAGCGGTCAAATTTCACGATTATCTTCACCGAAGAGGAGGCCCAAGACATACTCTGTCCGCACGCCGATGCCTTAGTAGTCGTGATGGCCGTGGCCAACTATAAAATTCGTCGGATGTTGGTCGACAACTGGAGCTCGGCAGATATTTTTTACTGGTCAACATTCATGAAATTGGGTCTGACCAAGGATCAGCTCAGCCCAGTAGATGTCCCCTTGATCGGCTTCAATGGAAATAACATTATGCTAGAATGAAGAATAACCTTACCAGTGACAGCAGAGGACTAAGAGCACAAGGTCACAGTCATGACCAGCTTCTTGGTGGTAAGGTGCCCTACTGTCTACAACGCCATTATAGGGAGACCACTTCTCAATAATCTGAGGGTTGTGGTATCAACCTATCACCTAGGTCTGAAGTTCCTAGCAGAGTTGTACGGGGCAGCCAAAAAAAGTCTAGGGACTGTTATGTCACAGCCGTGAAGAAAAAGACGGGACATGAGGAAAGTCTCAAAATTACAGAGGAGCAATTAATGTTGCTAGAACACCCAGTTAGCCCTGACCTCAATCCCACAGAAGAGGTGCCGGGGCTCGAACCCCAAGATGAATGGGTTGAGGTGCAGATCCCAAAAATCTTGCGAGGACTGTTAAGGTTAGTACAAGAATGAGCTCCTCCCTCACCGACCAGCTGGTAGGCCTCCTACGGGAGCATAGGGATATTTTTGTCTGGTCTCATGAAGACATGCCTGACATACTAATGCTTACTTTATGTGCACACTTTTAAGTGAAGAAAGATATGCAAAACTACACTCTTTAAATTATAAACTAATGAAATGCAACATAATTATACCCTAGACATAAAGTAGATGATGCAACAAATTATAAGTGTAAACTAAGGCAAATGACGTAGTAAATACAACAAATAATAAACTTGGGAGAGTCCCAAGGTCGAACATCAAGGATTGGGATGAGTTCCTAAAACTATGTTTTGCTACAAATAATAAAATGAAAAATAAGAAAAAGATGAAATATTAGTAAAATGAGAACACTTGTAAACGATGAATGATAATGTATGGAACAACAATACGATGAAAAGTTAGCACATTAGAGTAGACCCAATCCTTCTCTCTCTTAGTCATTCTTGTGTAAAATGATTAAGGGTGGAAATAACTAAAGAGTTTTCCCACCTACAATAATAAATCTTTAAGCTCAAATATGTTAAAAAGTAGTGTTCTCCCACAAAAGGTATTTATCATGAAAATACAAAATAGAACTAGTGTTCTAATGTGTGCGAAAACTAAATGTGAATCCCAAGTATGTGAAATACATGATATGACACATTAAAGAAAACTACTACAAGATGAAAATGAAATACCTCAATCTTTCATTAGATTTTGCAAATCCAAACATACAAAATACATGATAGAATATATGAAGAAAAATAAAAAAAACCAAAGGGAAGCATGAGAGAACACATATGTCAATTAAATCCAAATATAAATGTTACCCAAGAATTCCCAAGAGTGGACGAAAATGGCTTCCTCTTAGCCCTAAAAAGACTTAGCCTTCCATGGATTTCAAGGCCATGAAAGAACAAAAATAAAAGAGAAGAAAAATGAAAATAGGAGAGGTATGGAGAGCTCCTAAGTGATCAAGGAGAAAATGAAAATATGGGATGCTAAGTGTGGATTTGAGGGGTTTATATAGATAATCAAGAGAGAAAATGAGCCAATGGGAGGTGGTCTAAGTGGGTGATGTGGATGAATGGTACAAGTTTCTCATGCTTCAATAAACTTGTTTTATAAGATGATAACAAATTTAAATTAAAGGTGATAGGTAGCTATGCATAGTAGGGGACATAGGAGCATGGAGTGGTTTAGAGAAAAGAGAAATAAGAGGGAATCTTGGGATACTTTTTGACTAATCACTATCAACCTTGGTTCTCTCATAAATTCAAACTTATCCCTTGGATTATTCTCAGGATCCGCTACAAGATAATGATGATGATGAAGATGTCTCCATGTGTGCCATGTGTTCTTCTTGACTTGAGATTCCTCCTTCTTCCATCGTAACCATAGATGCTCCTCGGGATTCACAAAATTTTCACTCAAATGATGAATAAATGGGATGATGCCATGTGTCATGAAACCAAGTGGGGTGATGACTTCTCTAATTTGATGATCTTTAGGCTCTTAATGCTTATATATTCCACCATGATTATAATTTGATGATCTTTAGGCTCTTAATGCTTATATATTCCACCATGATTAACTTCTCATACATTTTTTCCTATATTTAACACAAATATCGCGTAATGAGAAATTTAATTATGATGATCTTAAATTATGCACATGATTTTAAAATTGATTAGTTTGCTTCCTAGAAAATTTATGGATTTATGAAATGAAGAAATCAAACATATTTTATAATTAATTATTAAATCATGAGCCTTAAAATATGATAATGTTCTATTATAAAATAATAATTTGATGTCAAAATGAGCATTATCACATACCGACCAACATCATGGTACATCGTCTTAATGTCGACCCAGAGGCCAAACCAGTCCAACAGAAGATAAGAGCTTTTAGTTCTGATAGAGCTCAAGGTCTACGGGAAGAGGTAGACAAACTACTAGCGGCAGGCTTCATCAGGGAAGTGCTCTATCCAAATTTGTTGGCCAATGTAGTGATGGTCAAAAAATTCAATGGAAAATGGAGAACATGCATTGACTTCACTAACCTGAACAAAACATGCCTAAAACACAATTTCCCAAAACAAAATACATTAAATGTAATTTTGTTGGTGGAAATAGAAATAGAAAGGAATAGATAGTGAAGATTGAAAGTCAAAATATACAAAAAAGTAAAAATATTAGGTATCGGATCCATTATTATAGATAAAAGAGATAAAATAGGTGACGGATGTGAATTATAGAGTTAAAGCATAATGGTTCAAGTGAAAAAGTGCTTCTGGAATATTATAAATTTTATAGAGTTGTTATTAGGCCAGTCGTGCTATATGAAACAAAATGTTGGGCAATTAAAAAACATATTAACAAACTAAGAAATGTGCGAATGCTAAGATGAATATTTGATAAAATTTTAAAAGATAAACTTAGAAATGAACATATTTGGAAAATGGTATGAGTAGCACCAATTAAATATAAATGAAAGAAAGCTAGTAAGATGGTTTGGACACATACAACATATGCCTTTAAATGCACCAGTTAGAAAAAGTGACCTATTAACATTATATATGGTAGCAATATTTAGCTTCTTATAATTAATTTAAATACCGACTTAACCCTTGAGGAGAAAATGGATTCATGCAGCCGTAGCTGACCTTATGCATGTAGTTGGAAATATGTTTAGTTGAGTTAAGTTGAGTGGAGAACTACGAATTTATTTTACTCTCATTTTCATTTTTAACCTATGGTTTAATCTAAAACCATGTATCTATAATTTCCTCAAGAAACCTCCATCTAAATATCTATTATAATGACACAACAATATGAGAATTGATATTTTTGAGATCTACTTCCTATCTATATAAAAATATTGAATCTTATATAAATAGTTAGCACTTAAAGACTTCTATGAATAAATAAATAATATGCTTCTCATTTTTAAAATTAATGGTATTGTTAATGAAAGAGAGGAAGAGCACATTTGCAAACATACATCTTTATTTTAATATTATTTTTTTTGGGTAACTTGGGGTGTCACACCCAATACACAGCACACCGCAGTGTCTAGTACCCCCGAGATGTGATGGGTACCTCATACAGAGCGTACCCCAGCCATAGTACCACATAATATTGTTATACCTCAATACACAGTCCGCACACAATGTCTAGTATCCCCGAGGTTTTTTATCCACAAAGGGGGCCTCCCCCAAGTCGAACTCGCAACCTCCCCTTAAGGAGTTAGATTTCACACTTGGAGTAACCACTGAGCTAATAAAAAAATAAAATAACAATTTACTGTTCATTTGCGGGTACTATTTACGGAACAGTATTATAAACAGTACTCGTATGTAATTAAAAAAAATGAAAAAAAAATGAAGGAAGTTGCAGAAGGAAGAAAGAGGAAGGACCGAGAAGAATGAGAAGAAGAAAAAGGGGAAACGTGGGATTCGCGCAATATTCGGACCTGCGGTAAGTGATTTTCACTCTCTTTCTTCGTGAAATTACTATCTAAGCTAGATGGAACGATTCTAGCGGACTAATTTATGGGAGCCGTTTTATGGCGTTTTCAAAAATTGGGATTTTGACCCAATGTGAATGAAAATCCGCTAGAAAGGTAGAAAAACACTCCTTAGACGGTAGGGACCCCGAATATGTGGTTAGATTCCATTTCATGAGTTTTGGAGACCGTTTGACAAATTTAATACAATTTACATGTTTTGAATGAATAGTAACGTATAGTACTATGAACAGTGATGTGAATAGTAAACAGTGATGCGAATAGTGAACAGTGATGTGAATAGTGATGTAAATTATGAACAGTGATATGAATAGTACTATGAACAGTGATGTAAATAGTACAACAGTGATGTGAATAGTGATGTGAATCTAATGAAACTCTGGTTTGAGGTCATAGAATCGTAGAGAACTGAATTCCGGACGTTTCGATACTAAGATCGTGATTTTTGGATATGATAAATGGTGATTCTCATGATAGTCTATGGTTCATTTCAGTGTTTACATTGAGAGTTGTGCATGGATAAATGCTCTTGAGGAAACAATTATGAGGGACATTTATTGTTGCTCAATTTGCCTTAGAAACCCCGTGTAACCACTGTGAGTATAGTTTTCTTGATTTGGTTCTTGTATGACATTGTACGCATATAAAATGTTTGCTTGTATGCATGTTATATTTATCTATAATGCATTGAGTTTTATGGATCATGCAAACTGATTTTAGCAATTGGAGTTTGTAATGATGTCATTTCGTTAGGAATTAGACCCGGACGAGGTTTTGCGAGTCCTCATTGTCAGTAGGTCTGTCCTAACAAGGGTTGCGATCCTTGAAATGACTGTGAATTGGGTAATAAGAGGCTGTGGCTACCTTGTAACGGCCATACAAGGGTTAAACTCGCTCTCTTGCCTTGCGGAGGAGGGAGATTGTGCATTGTGTTATTGAAAACTCATGCAATTTATGTTGTTGACATGTATAATATATTCGTTGAATGATGCATGTGTTGAATAAGTGTTTGAAATGATTTTAAATGTCATATTTCTCTAAATATATATAATTGTCATCTCAAGAACTATATTCACTGAGTTGTTGTTTGCTCACCCCATTTCCTCCAATATTTCAGATATTGAGTCGAAGGGAAAAGGAATCACGTGAGCCTTCGTCTGGTATGTGTATGTATGCTTTGAGGAAATAGCTTATATTTTTGTTATTTTACTTATCACACATTATATCTATATGTATTATCATTTAGATGGGGTGTGTGGGCATATATATAGCTTAATATATTGGATGATGAAATGAAAATGTGATGCGTGAATGAATTGAATGATTGAGATCTATATTGGATTTGATTTGTGGTATATTAGGAAAAATTTTCTGTATATTTTGGGAAGGATTGTGAGACTACGTGAAGGCTGACAGTGTATTATATACTATATATGGGTATGTACAGTGTATAGTACATTGTGCCGGTCATGACGTTAGCCTACGTCAGGGGCATCGTGACATGGGGTATCTCAACGAGCTTAAGTGCACCAACTAAAGTCCTAACGATGGGAGATTGGCATCCCTCCAATGGCTACATAGGTGTCCGCGTGTGCAGTCCATGAAGCAAAGGATTTTTTCCGAGACAAATTCGTCTACCCCACCATATGTCGAGACTTAAACTCATGTTCTTATTAATCGTGAGTACAAGCTTTAACCACTTTACGATTTTTTGGTGATAATTGCACTTATCTTTATTACAATAGGATATATTCCTCCAACTCTCAAGGTTTCAAAATATATGTGAGCAGAAATAATGTTTTCTTTTTTTTTGTTTCTTTTTTTATTGTAGGGGTTACTGTAAGACTAAAATAGGTGGAAACTTTCTTCCTCTAATAAAAGTGAGAATGGGACCATGGTATTTGATTTATATGATCTCCATCCTGGCCCCTTTTGTCTCTTACCGTTGTGCTCGTCTCCTTGGCCTTACTGAGGGGTCTCAAATTCCTCTGGCCTCAATACTAGCTCACTTTTTTTTTACCAATAGTGGTAGCTCAGTTGGTTAAGAAACTGCGTATAATTGGGGTTGAGGTCCAAGTCTCAAGTTCGAGCTTTAGCGTACCCCCATTTATCTGCTTTTGTCAGGAGGACTAGCCCAAACGCCTCTGCTATACCCAAATTCAGGAAGATTAGTTTGGCCCAAAAAGAAGGAGGACACCTCCCGATGCCAAAAAATTAGTAATAAAAATAAATAAATAAATAAATAAAATAAAAATTGGGTACCATTATTACAACCAAATGTAGCCACTTAGAGTTAGGTAAAATTGCCTTATTATTAGACTCTTCCAAGTGTCTCATTACAATTTATTCAATTCTAGCCGTAATTGAAAAAAAAAAATTAAATAAAATTCTAAAGTTATTTGTGGTAAGGATTATCTATTTTTTTAATCCATTGACAAGGTTGAAATATACCACTATATATAACTGTGAAGCGAATAATATTATAATAAGGAAAGAGAAAAAGAAAAAGAAAAAACATATTTTATTAATATCTATCAGAATATTGGCAGTTATATATATATATCTATGAAAATGTTGTTTTATATCAAGCAAAGTTCTCATTTATCTTTTTTTTTAATGAATAGTTAAGAGAACAAACAAGTATATATTACCAATCAAAAGTGTTATACTAATTTTCGATGCATGTAATTCTATTTGTAAGATTAGAATAATTATTTGAAGTAACTATTTGTAAAAAGGAAAAAAAATAAATAAATAAACTAAAAGTTACTTTATATTATGCTAAAATAAATAATTATTTTTATTATCCACACTATTTTCTCATTTAATTGATCAAAGAATGGTTGAATGGATCTTGAATATGAAAGATTACATTTTTCATTTAATGCATTTAATTGGTTGAATTATTTATAAGAAACTTCTCAATCACATACATATATATTAAATATTTGAGAGTGCAATCAGAATGTTATCACTAAACCAATTATTAATATGATATTGATTCCTCAATGTTATTGCAATATGTGTATCTGATCAATTAATAAAAAAAAAAAGTTTTATCATCCAATCACCTTAATTCCAATGTTCTAATTGGAAACTCATCACTACTTTTGGTTATCAATAGAGAGGAAGAATAATGTTCTTCTTACCAAACATATTTGGAATATGGAGTTACTGTAAGAAATCCCAATGATCTATTTTTAAATAAGTAATTCATTAAAGCACATAGAGAATGTTATCAGTAAAGTTTCTTATCTTTTGATTTGTTGGAGGCATGTATATATACTTAAATATAAAAGGTAAATACCCTCTGTAGAATAAAATTAACCACTAATTTATGTTTTGCTAATAAGTCACCTTTATATTGGAGGATTAAATGTAATTAAAACATGAAGATTTCTTTATTGATTGCTTTATTGGTTGAGAATGTATGTATCAGTCCTGACTATTTGAGGGTTCGGTGCGAAGTACATAAAATATGACCCTTTTATATATATATATTAATAAATAAATATTCTTGTAAATATCAGGAATACATTACAACTACGTATTTTTATAAATAAACAAATAGTTTTATATATAAATAACACATTACAGACATATCCAAAATATCAAAATAGTCCATAAAAATTATAAAATTAACACAAACAGAAAATTATCTCAAATTTTACAGAAATATTCAACAGAACCTAAAATTATAAAATCAACAAATAAAAAATTATCTCAAATTTCACACAAATATCAAACAATAGCAAGTTTAAGAAAAACACCTAAGTTGGTTGACTATTATAACTGTTAGTTATATGTAGACCGAAATAATAGTCTCATATCGAATATGAGCAAGTTCATCATATGAAATATAATTTAAAATCCCATCCTCATTAATACTGAAACTTTTTAGAGTAAAACCTCGAGCCCAAAGATGGTTAAGTTAAAGATAATATATATACTAGTAGAGATTTAGACTTGTCCAATACTAACAACTTCAAGTCATCTCAAATTCAAGAAATGATAAGTACACTAAGTAGAAAAACAAAATCATCAACATTAATAATAGTAACCTAAAATCAAGATCAAATTGAAATCAGAAGTGGGCCCATATATATCCCACTAAGTTTTGGTTAAGTGTGGTGGAATATGGGACCATCAAAATGTGGTGATGAAGTACCCTTAATTATGACCCCACACAATTTAAATATTTGGGAGGTAATGCATGGTCCCAAATATATTAAAAATGACAAAGCAACATTACCTTCCAAAACAGAAAGTTACCTACGTGGATCTCTCCAAAAAGAAGGATTCCTTTTTTCATATACTCACTTAAGTCACATAAAGTTCGATCTCACTTTACTTTTTATTTATTTTTTTTTTTTTTTCATTCATCACTTATTTGCTTAATTGTAAACAATTTCAGCTTTTAAGTGGCCCTACATGATCTTCCAACAATGACATTTAGAGACCTTCATCATACTAGTTAAGAATTTAATGACCTCCATGTAATTCTTTAAAGAAGATTAGTACTAAAGTAACATAATTTGAAAAAAGGTCACATGAGACACTCATGATACAATGTAAACCATCCATCTTTTTGAAATCTTGTGCTACAATTAATATATATATATATAAAAGTGAGAGCAGAATCATGATAGTTGGTTCACATGGTTATGTTTCCCGTTGTTGTACTCGCTTTCTTTACCCTACTAAGGGGTCTCAATTTTCTTTGGCCCCAGTGCCAGCATCCTCTAACCTTTTGTTAACACTCAAAAAAAAAAAATGTCTGTAGTAATCTTGTGCTACTATTAATGTAACTTAAAGAAGAGCCATGCTATTTATTATTAATATATATCTCAAATGGTGTTTCGAAAAGTGTTATTTTAACATCACTCTTTTTAAAAATTTACTTAATTGAATTTTACAATAAATAAGAGGTTTGAATTTGTTTAAATATGAAAATAAATCTGCAAAACTCTTTTTATTATTATAAAATAAGATTCGAAGACAATCATTAATTTGTGATTTGATAATAAAGTTTAAAAATTCAATACAAGCAAAAACTTGAAACTATATGTAATTTTTTAAATATATATATATATATATATATATATATATTAGCTTTAAATAAAATTAAAATTTCAGTTTTAATAAAATAAATGCAATAAAAAGCCTTTTTCTGTTTTTTTTTGGACTCCTGTGATATGATGATATGAGAAAAGATTAATTATTCATATTAGAAATGAAAGATGATATAAGAAAATTAGTTTTTTCATGATTTATTTTGCTTTTATACATGTTGTTGACATTGTTAATTTCTTTTAGATTATATTATTTGAACTAAGAATTAGGTAGCAACCATGCATTTTCTTTGATTTTAGTGTAAAATACAAGTTATGATATAAGTTTTCACATTAATTATTAATTATTATGATTGTATTAGACTCCTCTAGACTAATCTAATAAGTATGTGATCTACTTCCCCATAACATACATACTACGTACTAAGTAAATATGGGATTTATTGATTCTAATTAGAAATGATCCATTAGTATATTGTTCATTTATTTATTTTTATTTAATTAACTAATTTTGTTTCTTCATTTCTGTAATAAGAAAAATATTTCTAAATTATGTAAACAAAATAATTATTATGTAATGATAATAAAATTAAAAGAAAATTCTGTTTCCCATTTTCTCATTAATTAATTCAACATTTGCCTTAATTTTTTTTTTTAAAACAAAAGGGTAAATGTTTTGGGCCTAAGATGGGCTTCATTGGACTTTCTTAGTCTTAAAGGCCCATCTGATCCCAGATATAGCCACACCATCATTTTCAGTTAAGATGGGGACTGTATAATTTAAGAAATATCCATTAATATTAAATATATTTACCATCTTACATAAGTTATTCTATAGATTATATCAACAGATAATGAACCCTTGATGTAATGATATGATTTTAAGTCAATTAGGAAGACTTTTAGTCATGTGATTTAACTATTAAAAACTTAAAATCAACCAAATCAACGTCACTATGCATATATATATATATATATATGAAGTTTTCTATTGTAACACGAAAACTTGTTTAAATTAATGGTCAAATTTTCACTGCTACTGCTATGATCTAACTGCTCACGCTACACCTATTTTAATCAAACACATGTAGAGACATATGTCTTATATACATATATACCTATTATAAAAGCAGCAGATGATCCCCGATAGCTTATTATTATTATTATTATTATTATTATTATTATTTTATTGATTTTTTTACATTCGGTAGGTGTCTTCTTCCTCTTTGGGACGAGACTAATACTTTCAGATTTGAAAATTTATAAAAGGTAAGAACACCTCTTCAACAGAGATAGACGAGGAGAGAATCGAACTCGTGATGAATTTCTAGTCCATCTATTCCAACATTTTACCCCCAATTTTGTTACCCATTAATTCTTCTTCGCAACATTTAAAGCTTGATTAGTATTTAATTGTTATTTCCATAAATGCCCTTTGCCCTTTTCCTTTTATCATTCGTCAAACAACGATTCTATTAAAAATTAACTTAATAATTTTTTTTTTAACTTTCATTTGCATTTATCAAATCAAAAGTAATCTTTGTTATTTTATTTTTATATTTCTACAGTAATAGTAATTTATATATAGTATTATAACTTAATCAAATAAATATTTTATTAAATTTTTAATGTTAACAATATAATACTACCCAACTTTATTTTTTACAATTAAAATTAGTTTTATAAAACTTAGTCACAAAATTTATGATACCAAAAAGATATAAAAATATCAAATAGATATAAGTTATTCATATATTTAGACATAAAAAAAAAAGATATAAAAATATCAAATAGATGTAATTTATATATAGTATTATAACTTAATCAATCACGTTTATAATTGGTGTTATTGTAACATATATATTTTTTTTTTTGGGTCTTAATGTTAAGGCATTGTACGAGCTGGGAGCAAGGAAGGTGGTGGTAACAGCGGTCGGCCAGATTGGTTGCATACCATATCAGCTCGCTAGATATAACAATAATGGTAATGGCAGCCGATGCAACGAAGAAATCAATAGCATTATTGGTCTTTTCAACGCAGGTCTTCTAAAGCTTGTGGATCGTTTCAACAAGGGACAATTTCCCCGTGCCAAGTTTGTATACTTAAACTTGTACGAGAGCTCCAAGGATCTTGTAACAAATGCTGCAACTTATGGTAATTAATAAACACTTACATTTAAAGTGTAAATTTATACTGTTGATATTGTTTGATGCCTGATTTTGGTGATTAGCATATAAACCTTCATATTATATTATGTGAATGAGTGAGATGAAATTGATTTATGTGTGCGTGCTATTGGATTTGAGAGTACTTGAAAATACATTTTTACATAGGTTGTACTCTCGTTTAGATTTTCTATTAAAGGTTTGCTTGGTGCGCGAGATTGAATGTAATAAGACTTTTTTTAGTTTCAAACTCATGTGCTGATTGTCAACTAGGATGAGATAAAAAATAATCTCATTCTCGTTTTTATTCCATTGTAATTGAATTATTTTTATCCTATTCTATCCTATCCAATTCAATCTTATCCTGCGCACCAAACGAATCCTTAGTGATTTAATTTTTATTTTTCATGGACGTAGGTGTATATTTACTAAACTATGTAAAATTTGTGTTTTTGCTTTGATTTAATCTTTGCATTCGTTTGATTTATGCATTTGAATTGATTTCATTTGCCCCCCGATACTGAAGATTCAGTCTGTCGTGAGGTCGGTGACCCCCGATATATGATACTGATCAGGCAACTCAGATGTTCCTTGGCCGACCTCCCATAGTGGTTGTGATATTCAACTAGTCGGTAGGACAGGCCATGGCTTCTGTTGTGTGCCCGACTAGGCAGATCTGTCATGCTTGTCCGGAACAGAACAGGTCGGTATAACTACCTGATATGTGCTATGTCTCACTAGACCAGACTAATTTAGCTGACATGTCTTATGCTCGGTATATGATCCAACAATTACCCCCCAAGCTTCGAGCAAGACTAATTACTTGGAGGTTAGACAAAACGACAAATACCTAGCCATGTAATGCAGGTGATAGTTGTGCTCCAAAAACTGTGCGGACGTGTGCCGTCTGACAACACTGCCGCCGATGCACGTCCTTTGACCGTGAGCAGTTAATTATGCCTAGGGATTCGTGCTCATAATTATGCCTTACAAATCGTTTGCTTATAAATAGAGAATTGCTCATTTGTTCTCCATTCATCAACCACGCTATGAGAGATCGGTAATTGCTTGCTCGACTATTTTGGTCTTCCACTCTTGCGCGGTAACTCCTTACTCTGAGCTTTTCCTTTGTTTTTCTACTAGGTAGTCTGTAGTCCGTAGGCATATCCCCTAGGTTGTTTAGATGGCCAGTTCTAGCGTAGATCCTCCTGCCGACTAGAGGGCTTCCTCTTCTTCTTCTATGGAGGTCTCCTACGAGGACCTTTTCCCAAAAAAGAGAGGCTGGGTCGACCCTCAGGTCGGAGGGAGTGCAGTAGTCCTATCCTCCTCCGAGGAAACCGAGGAGGACGAGGGGGTGCTTGATGTCGTACCACTTTTAGTTGATAGATTCCAGAGTAGGCTCGATACTGCCGAGCCTAGTACATCAGGTCGAGTACACGTATCCCCTGAGCCTGAAGAAGTCGTGGTGGGTGAGATCTTTTATTCAGTAGATTGCGTCCAGTCCAAAATAAATGAGCAGCACCTTGCTCAGTTGAGAAAGGACATCGGTATACCCAATCGTATTGGGTTGAGGGCACCTGCTCCTGGGGACCGGGCCAGTCACCCTAACAAAGGAGAGGTTGCTCTGTATACCAATCTGTTTGAGGACGAATTGATCTTGCCTCTCGATATATCCATATGTCGCTTGCTCGGCCATATAAGGGTTGCCCCTCCTCAGCTCAATCCCAATGTGTGGAGGGCTATTCTGAGCTGCCTTGTGCTCTGGAAGGAGAAAAAATGGCTAGAATTTAACTTTCAAGACTTCGCCCTTGTATACCGACTAAAATCTCACCCGAAGTGTAGCGGGTGGTATTATGCGTCGGCTCATCAGGGTGCCGAGGAAAGGCAGCCCCTGATCACAGAGAACCCAACCTCATATAAATCATGGAAAAATAAATGGTGTTTTGCCTCGGGACCTTGGGCGGAGGAAGCTTGCGTACCAGCCATTTTCAGGAAACCAGGTACCGAGCTTCCCTCCATAACTTGTCTTTATTTGTTGTCTTTGTTCTGCTCGGTAGGGTTGACATGTTTTTCTTCTCTTGTCAGGTACTTGGGAGAGACCGAGCAGAGACGAAGCATTCGACTTTTCTCACATCGACGAAATATACCAGCTTCCCTTTGCAGATCGGAGGTACAAGGTTATACTCACTCCAGAGAGATTGTACCGATCCGGTATAATTAAAGAGAAGAAAGTTTTCTCAAGACGTAAGTTTAGCTTATCGCGTTTTACTCTTGTACGGACCAATTTTGTGGTTTCCTAGCTGATACATTGTGTCTATAATATAAGTTTTTCTGTTCCCGATTCTTCTACCAAGACCAAAGCAAGGAAGAAAAGAAAGACAGATAGGTCTGAGGATATGGCACCGAAGAGGGGTGGCGCTGGTCGGTATACAATCGACCCTTCCATGCTGAAGGACATATCTGCTGAGCGAGCAGCTGCCGCTCAGGGGGTTGTAGGTAGATCCTCGAGCAACGCCTCACGAAAGACCCTGGCTTCGAAGGGGAAAGCCCCTGCTTCTTCCTCTGAGCAGGTGACTATTCCTATTCGGGAGACTAGGTCGATGGGCAGCAAATCCAGACTAGGACTACCTCCGCGGTTCTAGGTACATCGTCTGAGCAGCCTCAGACTGTCGACTCCGAGGAGAAGACTCGTCGAGCCGATGATGATGATGACCCGGTCAGTTTGACTGAGATCCTGCATCGTTCCACTGGTCCAGAGTCGTAGTTGATCTCTTTTAGTCTCTGCCGTGTTTTTTGTAAGGGGTCTGCGTGCCCCAGTAGTCCTCTATTCCTCTTTGTACTCTGCTTCAGTATTTAATGAAATGTCCATTTTTGCTTAGACTTGATCTTGCTCTTGTTTGTTTTGTACCGGTCTCTTTACTAAAATTTTCTAAGTATTTGCTAGGTCATGTGATCGGTAGGAAACATATAACTTCTTTTTTCGCTCTGAACAGTTAAGTTCTCTTCTCGGTAGCGGTTTGATCGCCGCTCCAAGGGTCATTGACCCTTCTTCTCGGTAGTATCTGCCTTTCTGGGGCAATATCTCAAGGCACTTTTGATCGTGGTCATCTTCTCGGTAGGTACGTAGCTAGAGCTTGCTACCCCCAAGGCATTCTAGGGCCGGGGCCCTTCTTCTCGGTGGCTTCTGATCTAGTCGATAGTCCCAAGGCACTTTTGTTTGTAGATCGTAGACGCAGATTTGTAGAAAGACAACTCTTGGTTATTGTAGAAATATTTCGAACAAACACTTGTAGGAATCTAAAAATAAAACTAGAGGTAACCAACACCTCGGCAAATACTGTAACATAGCTACTGAGCTGCTACTACTACTATTAATGCCTACTGGTAATACTTCTTGAGGTGCTCCGCATTCTAAGGCTTAGAAATTCTTCTGCCAATCAGATCTTCGAGCTCGTACACCCCTGTAAGAAGTATCACAGTGATCTTGTAAGGCCCTTCCCAGTTGTGACCGAGGGCTCTTGCTCTAGGTTCTCATGTGTTCAGCATGACCTTTCTTAACACTAGGTCGCCGACCTTGAAGCTTCTGTTCTTCACTTTGGCATTGTAGTACTTCGAGATCAGCTGCTGGTATGCAGTTAACTTGAGCTGTGCTTGTTCTTTTTTTTATTCAAGTAGATCCAGGTTGGTGCATTGAGCTTTCATGTTCCTGGCTTTGTCGAAGTAGGATGTCCTCAAGGTTGGTATCCCGACTTCAATTGGTATGACGACTTCCATTCCGAAGGCTAGGGAGAATGGTGTTTCGCCTGTGGCTGTTCGGGAGGTGGTGCGGTATAACTAGAGGACTTGAGGCATGTCCTCAACCCACATTCCTTTCTTTTCCTCGAGCCTGGCCTTTAGTGTGTGCTTGATAATCTTGTTCACGGCTTCCACTTGACCATTAGCTTGAGGATGGGCTAGAGTAGAAAAGAAATGTTGAATACCGACGTCTTTGCAGAATGATTGGAACCTTGCATTGTTGAATTATTTACCGTTATCGGATATGATGGCATACGGGACACCAAAACAGCACACAATCGATTGCCAGATGAAGCACTTGGTCTTCTGCTCAGTAATTATTGCTAACGGTTCAGCCTCTGCCCACTTGGTAAAGTAGTCAACAGCTGCAATTGCAAACTTTACCTGACCCTTACAGTTCGGTAGAGGTCCTATCAAGTCCACCCCCCACTGAGCAAAAGGCCATGGGCCCTGCATTGGAGGAAATTTTCCGCTGGATCTCGAATGTTTGTTCCATGTCTTTGGCAGCTATCGCACTTCTGAGTTATTCTTATGGCGTCTTTGTGGATTGTCGGCCAATAATAGCCCTGGCGAATGACCTTATATGCGAGAGTCTTTCCACCTAAATGGTTACCACATACGCCCGCATGGATCTCCTCCAAAACTCGTCGTGCCTGTTCCTCGCGTAGGCATCTTAAATAAGGCAAAGAGAAGCTACCCCTATACAACTGATCGTCTAGTAAGGAATATCTGGCAGCTTGTCTTTGTGTTTTCCTTGCTCTGATCTTGTCATCGGGGAGGCTGCCATTTCGTAAGAAGCCTTCGATCGGGTCCATCCAAGATGGGTTCTAGCTGAGTGTGCCGACCTGTTGGTCTGTACTAACTTTCTCGATGCTCCTTTCGGGTAAGAATTCCATTGGGACCTGGATCATGAGCTCGGCCTCCGAGGAGGAGGCCAACTTGGAGAGTGCATCGGCCAAGGTATTTCTTACCTTGGCACCTGTGTCAGTTCATATTCCTTGAACTTTCTTAGCATGGCCAGTGTTTCGTTCATATATGATTGCATTCTATCATCCTTTGCTTGGTACTCTGAAGTGACCTGCCCTATGACGAGTTGGGAGTCGCAATGGATGAGGAGCTTCTTCACCCCCTAGCTAAGGGTGAGTAGCAAGCTAGCTAGAAGTGCTTCATACTCTGCTTCGTTATTGGATGCTGAAAAATCGAAGCAAAAAACACATAGATGCTTCTCACCTCTGGAGAAGATGAGGACTATTCCAGCCCCACATCCTTGCTTGCAGAAAGAACCGTCGACAAACAGCTTCCAGGCTTCTTCAGGGTCCTGGTAGATGGTCGGACATATCTGAGGTAACTTAGACAAAAAATCAGCCAATGCTTGGCCCTTCATAGCTGTTCGAGGTCGGTACTCGATGTCAAATTCACTCAACTCGATGGCTCATTTAGTCAACCGTCTGGATGTTTCCAGCCTTAGGAGCACGTGCCTGAGCGGGTGTTTGGTGAGAACGACTATGGTGTGGGCCTGAAAGTAAGGTCTCAGCTTCCGAGCTGAAGTGATGAGTGTCAGTGCCAGCTTATTAATCTCTAGATACCTCGTCTCTGCGTCGAGCAAAGACTTGCTGATGTAGTAGACCACTTTCTGGCTTGCTAGCTCTTCTCTGACCAGGGTCGAGCTAACAGCTGCTTCCGAAACTACTAGGTATAAGAAGAATTGTTCCCCTTGAAGAGTATTCGAGAGTAGAGGAGCCTGACCTAAATAAGCCTTTAGCTCTTGAAAGGCCTTATCGCACTCTGGGGTCCACTCCACTGCCTTCTTCTTGATGAGCTTAAAGAACGGAAGACATCTGTCTTTGGACTTTGAGATGAACCTGCTCAGTGCGGCTACGCACCCAGTGAGCCTCTGGACTTCCTTCACTATGCGAGGTGCTCAAATGTCAACTAGAGCTTGGATCTTGTCGGGGTTGGCTTTGATTCCCTTCTGATTAATAAGGAACCCCAAGAATTTGACAGAGCTCACTCCAAATGTGCATTTTGCCGGGTTGAGTTTCATGTGATACTTTCTCAATATCGTGAATACCTCTGACAGATCGGTAGGATGAGTTGTCGATTCCACACTTTTGACCAACATGTCGTCGACATAGACTTTCATGTTCACTCCAATTTTTTCTGCGAAGATGCAGTTGACCAGCCTCTGATAAGTAGCCCCGACATTTTTTAGGCCGAAGGGCATCACCTTATAGCAATACAGACCTTCGTCTGTAATGAAGGTTGTCCTCTCTTCATCTCTACGACTCAGTACAATCTGGTTGTACCTTGATACGCATCCATGAAGCTCAGCAGCTCGTGACCTACAATTGCATCTACCAGTTGGTCGATGCGAGGCAATGGGAAACTATCCTTTGGGCAGGCTTTGTTTAGGTTAGTAAAGTTGGCGCATGTTCTCCACTTCCTGTTGGATTTCTTGACCATCACTACGTTGGCCAACCAATCGGGGTATAGTACTTTTCTGATGAAGTCGGCCGTCAATAACTTGTTTACCTCCTCTCGTAGACCTTGAGCTTGGTCGGAACTGAGAGCTCTTCTTTTCTGTCGGACTGGCCTGGCCTTCGGGTCAACGTTTAGTTGGTGCACTATCACACTAGTCGGTATTCCGAGCATATCTTCATGTGACCAGGAAAACACGTCTCTGTGTTCTCGTAAGATGCTGACCATGTGATCGGTGAGGGAGGGACTCATCCCCGTTCCGACCTTGACAGTCCTGGCTGGATTGTCCCTGTCACGACCCACTATACGTGACGTCATGACCAGCACGAAAACCTCTGAGTATACCCTCCGTCGGTACACCCGGCGTCCCGTCAGCCTAAAACATATATACGAGTCCCCAAAATCAAATACAATACAATCCTAAAAACATCATCTAACATGATCATAAATGAAATAAAATATTACATCTCCAAGTTACCAAATATAATTTTCAAAGTTTACAAAATACTACAAACCCAACACATCCCAACTATGTGTTAATTATATATATACTAGGTGTTATCATGAACATAATTATCAAATTACAAAATTAAATGTACAACACCTACATGAAACAAAAACAAGGGACATTCCGCAGTCAAGCCTTCCCTTTCCTTTTTCTATCAAATCCTGAAAGAAGAAGGTGAGGTGTGAGCTACAGCCTGCTCAGTGAATGTCATTTACAAGTGGCATATACGTGCATTTAATAAAAACATGATAAGATCATAAATCATTGAAATATCATGATGACGAAATAGATTACACACATGCTAACATAAATGCATCGTGCCATAAATAAGACAATGCATATCATTTGTAATCATGCACGTGCAATCCTAACACATCATGAGTACGGGGGTTTCAAGGCCTGTTGCGCGACACACAGCGCCCGAACACACACACAATACTCGTATTCTAATTGGGTTTTTGGGGTCGTGCAACACGTAGGATTATTCTAAACTAACCTACCTATACACAAACCATAAAACCCTCTGCAGGGTACACAACTGGGATCGTCGCTAGACTCACAATAATTCCCAAGAAGGGAATTCCAACTAGGAGTCTCAGCCCGAATTGTCATCCCAATGAATTATGTTCAAATATATTTCATGGAAACATTAAAACATGCATACCATAATACATAAGCATTTAAAACATTTCTATAATACAATGTCACATATAAATAATTCAAAAGTAAAAGAACACTCACTCTTGATTGGCTAAGTCTAGCCAATCCAATTCCAATCCAATCACCAAAACTCTCCAATTGACTAAACGGGTTCAAAATCAATCACAAGACCTGGAAATAACATGGTTCACACAACTAAAAATCAGTCATAAAGTGTGTCAAAACCCCATGTTCAAACCCAATCTAAAGTCAATTAGATTCTAAATTGGTTACCCCCTTGAGCCAATTTCCATATTGCCCAATTTGATCATTTAGACTCAAATAAACCAAAGATTGGCCTAAATTGAATGTAATAGGGTGATCCCATGATCTAACCACTAATATACATGACATTCAATTATAATTTGGGTCAATTTGACTATACATCAAGTCAATTTCATCAATTGACTAAGTCTTGGTCAAAATCTCCAATTAGGCCAACATAAAACATAAGGTCAAAATGAACTAAGTCATATCAATTTAACATAAGTTCTAACATTTTAAACCCATGATTCTACTCAATTTGGGTTCAATTAAACAATCCCCAAGTCAATTTCATAAATTGACTTGATTTGGGTGAAAAGTCCCAATTTGGGCAAAATCCCCAAATTACATGCAAAATTGCTAAAGTACATGAAAACTGTCAAATACTTAGCTTAGGTCAAAATTAGTCAACCTTAGGGTGTCTAGTATGAGAACCCACTGAATTCTATCATCATCAACCCTAATCATGCCCCAAAAGACCTGCATTGCATAATTTTTCAGATTTTCAATCAAGAGCATCAAAAGCCCCAAATATGGAAAATTTCATACATAGGCAATATTTGCCAATTTTACACTAGGCCACCATACATAGGCACGAAATTTACTGAATTTGCACCATGGGATCATCCACCATGGCTACTAGGTCAACATAGTTGACATGCAACGCTTAACTCTAACCCTAAGTCAATGATCCAAGTGTAGGCCATTTGAACTAAACTCAAAGATTTTACCATGGAAATCTCTAACCAAAGGCGTGGATCAGTTCTTGGTGTTCATAGGTCTAACATAGGTGACATACAAACAACCTGGAAAATTCTAAGGCCATGAACAAGGTATAGATCCATTTACAAAGAGTTCCACCAAATCCAAAAGAGAAAATGGGGAAAATGGCACTAATGGCCTCCAATCAACACTAGGGTTCATAAAAACATGCATGCAATAGAACCCTAGGTCTGGAACAATCCTCAACTGAGAATCCATGGCATATCTTAGGTCAAAATACAGCTTGGAAGCTTAAACTAGAGAGATCAAAGGAAGAAAATAGAGGAAACATGCAAACTTCATGGAGTTCTTGAGCAAGAACCTCCAAACCCTAATTTTCCTCTCCTTTTCTCTTCTCCAGCTCTTCTCCCTCTTTCTCAAGTGCAAAATGTGCAAATGAGCTGAAAAAAAAACAAGTCAATAGCTTATATGGAAGTGTTTGGGCCCACAACTAAACGTTGCCAAAAACTGTTAAAAATCAGTTTTCCTGTTGCAATACTTTCACTTGGATAGTCAATTTCATGCAAAATACCCACCAAATTAACATCTTAACCAAACAAAAGTTGTAGGTGTAAGGTAACAACAGTCTGGTAAACTTTCAATGCAATCCAACGGTGGAATTGTGATATCAAACTATTTGATCAAAACTATGTAAGAAAATTTGTAAATCCGTGAAACAGTGTTTGGAGTCTTATAACTCACAGTGGGTAACTCCGATCAAGATCTTCACCGTTCATAATGAATATCTATCAGAGAGAAATGAGATGAAAAACTTTCAGCTCAATCAGACCACGGATCTAGGAGATCAAGTCATTGATGTAATTTGTGACAGAAATTTCTTCCTCCATGGAGCGAGCTCCACTGGATCCAAAACATCGTTTTCGACATGTTTCGACGTCGAACGGGTCTCCGATGGTTCCGAAACTTCATGCGCACTCTCTATGTCCTAAAATCATGCAAAGACACTCGAACTTACCTGCGTCGAGCATCAAAATACATATACACATACGTATACAAATACGTATACGAGTACACTATGGGTCAAAATGACGTCACCTAAAGGCACGGGTGCTACAATCCCCGATCTGCACCTCAGCCCATTCATCCTGAGGTTCGAGCCCTGACACCTCTTCCCAAAGGTCGAGGTCGGAACTGGTTGGATGCTCTAGGAGCATTAGTTGCTCCTCTGTAGACTTCAGACTGTCCTCATGTCTCGTCTTCTTCTTCACAGCCGTCACATAGCAGTCCCGTGACTCCTTCTGGCTACCCCATACTACTCCGGCGCCTCACTCTGCTGGGAACTTCAGAGCCAGATGATAGGTTGATACGACCGCTCTTAGGTTATTAAGAAGGGGTTGTCTTATGATGGCATTATAGGCGGTAGGACACTTTACCACCAAAAAACTAGTTATAACCATGGTTTTGTGCTCAGAGACACTGGCTGTTACTGGTAAAGTTATCTGTCCTTCGGGCATGATGTTGTTTCCGGTGAAGCCGGTCAGAAGGACATCTACCGGGGTCAGCTGAGCCTTGGTCAGTCGTAGTTTCTCAAAAGCTAACCAATAGAGGATATCTGTCGAGCTACTATTATCGACCAGCATCTGACAAATTTTGTAGTTGGCTACGGTCATCGTGACTACTAAAGCGTCAGCATGTGGTTGGATTATGTCTTGAGCTTCCTCCTCGGTGAAGGTAATAGCAAAACAACCCGCTTCTGTTTCTCAGATCGGCACCCGAGGTTCATGACTTTTGACCTTGATTCCCGGACGTATGACTTCAAAGCCCGGTTCGAGGTACTGATCTGATCTCGGCCGAAAATTGTTCTTATCTCGCCCACCGGCCCAGTTTGGTTGTCTTCTGGAGTCCTTCGCCGGTTGGGATTTTTCACGAACTCCCTCAGATGACCTTTGCAGATTAGCGTTTCAATCTCTTGCTTGAGGTCATAGCACTGGTCGGTATCGTGATCGTGGTCTTGATGGTACTGGCAGTACTTCTTCTTATCTCGCTGTTCCGCAGGCGTTTTTAACTTTTGGGGCCATCGGATGTACTCTCTGTTCTGGATTTCGAGGAGGACCTGCTCTCGTGAAGCAGTGAGAGACGTGTAGTTGGAGTACACGTTTTGAGGTACTTTGTTACTCCTCTGATCTCGGCTGCGACCATTCGGTCTTTTCCCGCCTCTGTTGTCCTCCTTCGAGTTATATTCCCTTTTTCTCTTGTTCTCCTTTTTTGCGCTTTTTGGGGATTCATCCGCCACTTGCTTTGCATCAGTTTGCTCGTCGGTATTGATATACTTTTCTGCTCGGTCAAGGATCTCTTCGTAGGTTTTGGCTTTCTTTTTCCCAAGAGAGTATTGGAACTTCCCTGGCCTCAATCCAGCCAGGAAGGCGATGATTGTCGTTTTATCGTCGCAGTCATCTACGTTGACTCGTCCATCATCGAAGCGACCGAGGTACTCCTTCAAGGTTTCACCTTTCTTTTGCTTGATGCCGAGCAAACTGTTCATGGGTTTTTCTCTTTCCTTCTTTCCAGCAAAGTGGTTCATGAACTTGTGAGCCAGGTGCCCAAAAGAACATATAGAGCCTGTTTTAAGTTTTCAGTACCACATCCGAGCAGGTCCGCCAAGGGTGACCTGGAAGCCCTTGCACATAGTAGCATCGTCGTAGCCTTTGAATTCCATCCAGGACTTGTAGTTCTCAATGTGCTCTCTAGGGTCTACCTTCCCTTTGTACGTCCTGACATCTGCGGTCTTGACGTTCTTTGGAAGCGACGTCAAGAGTATATCCTCAATAAAAGGAGAAGGGAGCTCTTTGTACTTGTGATAATGCTAAGGTGCAGACTTAGTAGTTTCAGAGCGTTCCGCCCCATTCGGCCTTCTCGGTACCGATCTCTCTAGATCATGTTTTCCTGGCATAGCTCCTTTCTCGGATACCGAACTGTGTGAGACCGACTTTGTCGATCTCTGAAGAGCTGTGACTTCTCTTGGCGTTCACTGAATGACGTAAGTCTTTAGCCGACAAAGACTTATGACTAGGAGGGGGTTTTCCAGGCACTGACCTCTTATTCGAGGTCGCACTTCGGCACTTACTCTCCTCTCCGCTCTGAGGTCGAGGGTTAGGACGTGGTAGGTGACTATGAAGTGGTTGTAGGGGGAGTACTTCCCTCAACATCCGTTGCTACTCTAGGACATTCTGAGTCATTTTTTCAAGGTTCTTCTCTATAACAGTCAACCTTGATTTCTGAGCATAATTCTTTGACTGCTTCTTCGGTGGTCTTCCCTTTTGTTTTTGGGTTGCCGCCTGCATGGCGACGGGCTCCACCTCAACTGGTATTTCTGCCTCTTGACTCATGGCGACAGAGCTGTTTTTGGCTAGTAATGTCGATCCCCACAGACAATGCCAAATGTTGGTGCAAGATTTGACCAACACCAGTAGACGATGAGGTGGAGGGAAAATGTTGATCTGGAACTCGGCAGGGTACTGGAAAAATCGCCGGAGGTTGGTGATTTTAGAGAGAAAAAAAAGAATAGGCTATCGTGAGGAGCACCGGTGTGGTATCGGCCAAAGACCCTCTGATGCCTAAGTTAGTTCAGAACTGCGTAATACTGAACTTAGTCAAGAATGACTTAAAGTTGCTTACCTTCCCCTTAGGGGTTCAAGTCTTTTTATAGAGAAGGCTTGAGGTCTTTGGCCTTGTCGTGTTGTTGCTGTAGAATTAGGAATCTAACTCGTGCTAAGAAAGCATATCTGATTCCTGATAAGACTTGGTCTGATCCTCACGAAATTAGGATGACTTATCAGTCGAATTGGTAGAGTGTCTGGCTTTATCAGAGTCGGACTAGGAGTGAATCCCGAACTTGTCGCAATGGATCACACCCTATTCCTATCCGACCAGGGATTCCGTCATCATCCGTCCTGAAGTCGGAGATCACTAGTGGTCGGTATGCTGATCTGTGGTCTTTCCTTGTGGCTGCATGATACTGAAGATTCAGTCTGTCGTGAGGTCGGTATATAGTGGTCGGTGACCCCCAATAATTGATATTGATCAGGCAACTCAGATGTTTCTTGGCCAACCTCCCATAGTGGTTGTGATATTCAACTTGTCGGTAGGACAGACCATAGCTTCTGCTGCGTGCCCGGTTAGGCAGATCTGTCATGCTTGTCCGGAATAAAACAGATCGGTATAACTACTTGATATGTTCTATGTCTCATTGGACCAGACTAATATGATTGACGTGTCTTATGTTCGGTATATGATCCAACAATGTCTTTCAACGAATGTCCTTGTAAAGTTTGACATTTTTTAACATATTTAAGGATCCAATGGGATAATGGTGCATTTTAATGGTTAATATCTATTATTTCTTATAAAATATACTCAAGTTATTAAAAAAAATCTCTTTATTATGCTAAAGTAATGATTTTCCAATATACAAATATCGAAACCTGATATTTTATTTGAGGTTCCGATAAAATAATATATAAAAATATCGAAAATCCGGAACATTATAACAAAAACTCAAATTGCATGAATACTAAAATCTAATCAAATGATTAAGATAATTAATGCAAAAATAAAAATATATATTTATTATAGTCAAAACCCATATAATATAGAATATATTTAAAAGAGTGAAAAGCACACATCGATCGATATTTGTGCAAATATAATGCATGTTAAGTATATATGGGAAGCGAGTAGCATGTGCTAACTAGATTTATAAATGTTATTTCAAACCCATATTAAGAATATATTTACATACCCACCAGCGTAGTGGTGCAGATGGTTGGGTATTTCTCTCCCACCCAGGAGGAGGTGAGAGGTTCCACTCGTCCGGGAAGACGAGTCCCTGTGTGGGGGCATATATTCCATTTCTACTTGGGAAATCATATATATATATATATATATATATATATTTATATGTAATGGACTCTTGAGGTTACACCCTGTAGTCTCTTGTCTCTTGTCACAATAGCATTCTCCCCACTTAGTGGGCCATTCAATTAACCTTCCCATTCTCTGTCTCCAGTGATGTTGTAGGGTACCGTACAACCAAACCACAAAATAGAACAAACAGGAAAATATCATTAGACCTTAGAAATAAGAAAAAAAAGGGTATATATAGTGTGGTGGGTGGTGGGTTCAGCTTCTCATTTTTCCTCTTTTATTCTTCTTTTAATATTTATCTCTTACCTACCCTCATTCTTATTTTTAAACAACTTTATTATTTTAGTCATATCAAAAAATAAAAATATATATATTTCTTTTAAGAAAAATCACATACAACGCAAGTGTGCAAAGCAAATTAAAAGTAGTATTATTACACTAGTTTAATGCAAATAAATATTTATTATAGTCAAAGTCCATATTCAATAGTACAATAAATAAACTATAGTTAGATTTATAAATATTCACACGACTTAAAAAGCACACATCAATCTTATTTGTTCAAATATAATGCATAAAATGTTTATATGGGAAACAAGTAATTAATGTATGTGTATACTAGATTTATAAGTGTTACTTCAAATCCATATTTAATATATATATATATATATATATATATATATATATATATATGTGGGCACGTGCGTTGCATGTCAATAAAAGAGGTTGAAAGTTATTAAAAAAGTTAAAAGGGTTAGTAATTAGTAAAAAAAAAAAAAGTAAGTTGTACTATATTTAAATAACATTATTAAAAGTATAAAAAAAAAAAAGAAAACATCAACTCTTTCCCCTTGTAAATGTAGCTAAGAATCTAAAGAGAGACAGAAACATGAGATCAGTTTAAGACAGTTTTTTAAAGAAGTGGGTTGGACAACATTACAACCTTTTAGCTAGGAAGTTGTACCATTTTACAAAAAATGCCCTTATTTCTTTTTTTTTATAAGTTAAATATAATTTTAGTTGAGCATTAATAAATAAATGGATTTGATATTTTTAGAAAAAATGGCAACACTGTTAAAAAATTTTAGCTTTATAAATAGTATATAAATATAAATATATATATATATATATATTTATGGGTCATATGATATTAGATCGTACTTGGGCAATCATATAATGGACTCTTTGTCATTCCACTTAGTGGGCCATTGAATAACCTTCTCATTCTCTTTGTTTGTCGCCAGTGATGTTATAGGGTACCCTACATACAACCACAAAACAAAATATATAATTAGAGCTTAGAAAGAACGACGGAAAGAAAAAAGGGTGTAATAAAGTGAGGTGACCTGGTGGGTTCACATGTTTGTTGGATCAGGTTCACATGTTGGTTCGAGCACCTGAGTCGACAAGAAGATCTGCCTTTTAAGCGTTACTTCACGGCTCACGCCTGCACTACCTCAACTCAATCGTAATAATCATATAATATAACAATACATTCTAGCACCGGGAGAGCTTTGATGGAATACGGCTAAATACATGCTTATTGATACGGCAGGTGTTTAAGTGGAGCCACGTAGCTCGCGTGACTTGCAGTGTATCCATTTACTTACTAAGTTTCTAAATTTTCATTGATATCATGCTTTGACTGTGGCCACCAATTTATGTTTTTGGTAAGCTACTTTAATGTTTTGTGCGGGATGTTTTGTAAATAAGGGTTTTTAGAGGGTTTTGCCCTTTAATTGTGAATGATCTATCTTTTAGTTACGGGGTTCTTACCTTTTTATTGTGAGGACTACGTCTTTTTTATGATGTAATATTATTATTATTTTAGTGTGAGGTTATTTTTTTCTTTTGTTATAGTATTGTTTTGGAGTCTAGTCATGTTAGTTGTCGGGCTTTATCCGTTTTCTTAAAAACTTTTTTGCTCCTCTATTGTGCCTGCATTGATCATTCGTATGTTATTGTATCTGTAGTCAGGTTGTACTTCACTACTTTTGAAGCTTTAATAGAAATAAAATGAAACTTTGACAAAAAAAAAAAAGAAAAAATGAAAAAATGAAAAAAAA
The DNA here is from genome assembly GCA_035771175.1 of Paratinospora sagittata. Lineage (NCBI taxonomy): Eukaryota > Viridiplantae > Streptophyta > Magnoliopsida > Ranunculales > Menispermaceae > Paratinospora > Paratinospora sagittata. The sequence continues at coordinate 1,337,514 of CM069612.1, forward strand.
AAGCTACTGTAATGTTGATTTTTTTTTTTAAATGTTTTTTTGGTCGTCTGGTTATGACATCGTATGTTCTTTTTCATAATTCAAATGTGACGTGATGTCAAATTTTTTTACTGCATATATAATATATTAATACAAGGACTTCCACACCCAGATGCAATACTGTATTGGATACGTTGCATGCCATTCCTTCCTAATGGAAATACTTGTGTTTTCTTGGAGATGAAACTATTTTTGTTAAATTTGTGTATTTAACTCTTTAAATTAAATATTATACGACTTTTTTTTTTAAAATTAATTATAAGATTGATTCCAATCCTTACCTTATATTGGAGAGTTGAGCTTCTTGGCTGGGCCTATTCGTTTTAACACCGGGCTTGTCTTGCTCGATTGATTGGCTTACCCTTGTGTGTTGGTGCCATATTTATTATTGACTTATAGTTGTTTAGTTTTCTTCTATTTGTTAAACCAACGTACACAACACCTATAACTTTGATTCCTTACTTTTGTATACGTGTTATACCGCTTGTATTTTATTTATGAGTTCTTATTATCGCTCACTTGCACCCCAGGCTGGCGCCCTCTCCTCCTTGGGGTGTAGTCGAATCTTATAATTTATTTCACAACCTCTACAACTTTCTTCTGCTTTTTCTACATTCACGTACGATGACTTTGTATGTGTGAAAGTTCATATTGGCCCATCTTGCACATTGTAAGATAGAGAGACCTTACAACAAGATTGTACCTTCCTTACACCAATATTTGCTAAGAGTGCATTTGAAGATGTTTTGAATGAAGCCCAAAAAGTATGTTTTGAAAAATCTCTTTGAATCAACTCAATTTGATTTTTGGCATTTGAAAATGGAGAAACAGATTTGAATTTTTGAAAATCACTTCTTAGATTCACATTTGTATCTCTTTTGTCTTTATAATGGCCTATGTGCATATATTTATAGGTTAGAACTAAGTACTAGCCATTAGACACAAAAAAAATATGGTCATTTGGGGTCCCCAATGGTTCAAAATCTGAATTTTGGACAATTAGAGTCCTCACAACCACTAGCGTGTTGGTACACTGTACTAGTGCACTACCCAAAATCTTTAGAGCGAGAAACCTAGAAACCCAAATACTGGCATGCTAGTCGAAGGATTGGCTCGCTAACCGAGTCAATCTAGCCCAGTTGACTGGATTGAACGAGTCTAAGACCATTTTGGCTTAAAACTTGAGTTTTTTAATTTTCAAACTTTATGAACATGTTTGAGTGATTAAGTGTGATTAAAATACATGAAGTTTGATGATCAAATACTTTACGTCAAGGTTCAAAAAACAAGTTGTCTGCATAATTTTGGAAAACTTGAATGAATGAGTTTGAGAAAACTTATGCAAATTGACAAAAACTTATACAAATACAATTCAAACATGTTTGAAAGGGCTTAAGAACATTGACTAAACATGTTTAAACACTTAGAAAACATTTTGAAAGAAAACTTAATGCATGCATAATTTTTAAAATAATTGAGCAATATAGAAATAAGTAAAGTTATAACCAAATTCTCTATACAAATATTTTTATGTGGTTGGAAAATCCTATTTCAATCTAAAATCTCTGGCGTCAGACCACGAATCGATGTTGGTTGACTGAATAAGAAAATTGTCTAATCTTTCAAAATTCTTTAAGAGACTACTGCACTCCGAACCTCCAAGGGTGGTGACGCTTGATCACCACAAGCACTCTGATGTCTAAGTTAGACAATGAGACAAGAAAATAATAGTATGTAAAGAGTTTCGGGTTTCAACGCATACTTATTTCCATAGAATGAACCTCTTTCTATAGTTGAGGAGGGTGGTTTGTGCATTTAATGTAGTGCTCAATTAACGTGAGTGATTTGTGTTTTTCTTTTCAGGAGTTGGCTCGTAATTGTATGTCTCGAGATCCGCTCTTTGCGAGGTTCGAGTTATGATCAATGTGTTAGTTGAGCTCGCAAAGAACCTTTTGTTGGAGCCGAAAGTAGTTGCTAGATGTAATTGAAAGGCACCCCCTCGGCCCCGAAAGTAGTTGCTGGATGTAATTGAAAGGAAGTTCCTCAGCCGTGGCTGAGGGGGTGCCTTGGCCATTGGCCAGGGAGGCCGAGGCATGTTGCGATTCGGCTTTATGCCAAGGCATGTCGTGCCTTGACTAATGGTCGAGGCGTGCGATGTGTCGACCATTGATCGAGGCATGGCATGTGGTGCGCCGGTCGTTGGCTGAGATATGCTTTGGCCTTAGCCAAGGCAAGGTGCGTTTTGGTCTTGGTCGAGACGTTGTTCCTGATTCTGGCACAACTTTGTTCACGACTCAGAGTTGGTTCAATTTTGGGTGTAACAAATCCCTTTCCTATATCCAAACTTAGAGAAACCTTCTTTAGAATTCTACTATCTTGAATTAACTTTAAGGATGTGAATCAAACCATTATAAAGTTTTATTTTTATAAGTTTAAGACAAACCTATTCTTTTACTAGATAAGGATGAACCTACAATATCCTTTTACGAGCTAAGGATGAGCCTACAAATTATCCCTTTTCAAGATTAAAGGTAAAACTAGGACCCTTGATTCCAACCTTTAAATCAGAAGTGATTGATAATTTTTTGACTTGATTTGTTTCAGCTAGAAACAATGAAACAAACTAAATAGTTAATCTACCTCCTCTGCATCAATAATTGCTTAAGAATTATTTGAGGGAGTTTTGAATGATGCACAACATGAAAACTTTAAAAACTCATTTGAATCAACTCATCTTGGATTTTTATGTTTGAAAAGTTGAGAAAGGAGTTGAAAATTTTAAAATCAGTAAATGAAATCTCATTTATGTCTCTTTTATTTGAAAAATGGCCTAAGGATATCTATTTATATCTTAGAGACAAATATTGGCCATTAGACACAATAAACTAGTTGTTGGAGACTCAAAATTTGAGTTTTAGAACAATAGAATCACGTTGGGAAAGTGTTGAGCGTGTTTGTCTCTTTAGAGCACATTCCGTGAAGTCTTAAGAACCCCAAAATTTAGCTTGCTAGGCAGGAGCGCGTTTCAAAAAGTTGGAGCGTGTTGCAACACTAAACAATCCTTCAAATCGACTGGTTTGTGCCAATCAACTACTATATTTTAGTAAAAGTTGGATTTTCTTGCTTTAAAAATTTATAAACATGTTTGGGCAATGATGTATGATAAAAATACTAGACAAAAAAAAAGTATGATAAAAATACATGAAAATCACCTTGGAAAGCATTTCAAAATAACTGATTCTAGGTTAGGTTAAAAAACAAGTCAAATACATTGAATTTTGAGAAACTTAAGCATATGATCAGTTTTTATAAAATCTTGTGCATATGTAATTTTGATAAAACTCATGCAAATTTGGAAAACATATGCAATTTTAAAATGATTGAGCAAACTTGTGCAAGGAAGTTAGGAAGTTACAACCTAATTCTAGGCTCAAATATATTGGACTCCCAACCTCAATGTCTTCAAGTCATCCAATTGTTTCATTTCTTCATACTTTATCTTGATGGAATCTTGGACTTGAAGGATTTCAATCTTATTTGTGTTCCTTTCATTTGTTAGTATCAAAACACTTAGGAGAAATTTATGTGGAAAAACACTTAGGTCAACATTATAGAAGCAATAATACACCACGTTGATGGTACCAAGCTAGTCCATAAATAGCTAGATGATAATTGTTAAGCACTTTTGTGAGACCACTCGCAATTTATGGAAAGGTGCCGCATTACCTATTGGTTTATTGTTTAGACAGCTCAACTTTGACTTAAGTATTAGAGGGTCTTAGGCTGGTATCACAATTATGATAAATTAGACCCAATGATCCCGAACCACAATAACTACCCTCAGATTGGAGGATGGAATCCCCACATCTGCTTGACTTGTATTCCAAAACCCAGAGATCTAGTAACCCTGTAATATCTTTTCATGTTTCAATACTTATACAAACATTTATGAACAAGTCCATAGGCATAAGATTTCAACATAGATTATTGTTAAGTCTCCAAAAATTATGAAACCCAAAAAAAATATTAATACAACTCCCAAGTATAAACATACAATGTCCATAATAACTAAAAATGTGAAAATAAATAATAATCAATTATCACATATTCATCACTAAAGTAAAACAAATGCATGAGCATATGATACACAAGGAGTCACACAGTAACCTCATATAGAGAAAACATTAACCGCATATCAAAATATGTCATGCACTTCATGGAAACACTCCATAGCCCCATGTGTCACAAGCATCTGTCACAGGTCATTGTAAATGACATCAATCAGTGAACCCACATGTCACAAACTAATGTTATTAATTTCTCTTCAATTAACTCCTTACCCACTTGAAAGGCACCATGGCTCCGAGTGAGACAAGCACTAGCCCTAAACCTTGACTAGGTCTTTGTAATACCCTGTATTTTACAAAAAAAAAAATAATTTCGTTTGGGCATTTCACCTTCCTGGAAGTCCAGGCACATGCCCGGAAGTCCGGACAGCTAGCCCGGAAGTCTGGGCAACCCACCCGAAAGTCCAGGCAGCCCGCTCGGAAGTCCAGGTGCCAAAACCTCTATATAAACCAACCCCCCATCTTCATTTTTCACACCAAATTTACTCCAAATTGTGATTTTTTCTCATTTTTTCACTCATTTTGAGTTTTTAGTTTTTTGAGACTCTCGGTGCGGTGCGACGAAGTTTTGTTCGGAGGAAAGCGCCAGATCTGAAAAAGAAGAAGTTCTTATCTGAAGGTGGGGAACGAAACATAGGTTTGCGTGTTTTATAACTTTTATTAAAGTTTACATTCAGTTATTATTATATCTACTGTTCATTTACACTGCATTATGTCATATAATATTTATACTGTCGCACTTATGCCTGTACACTTGGAATTCACGTATTATACTGTTATAATGCCGGATTTGTGGTCAATCTGACTCAACTAGACTCGGTCTTGTCATCAGTAACTTTAAATAGTGAACGAGAGGCAACAGGCTGCTCTAGGCGATTGGTATTTAAGCAGACCTTGTGTCTCACCTCTCAATAGGGGACTGATCTAGTTGGTCTTATTGAAAGCTATCAACTTATACAAGTAATACTGAATGTCCTAACCTTGCACGTCGTGATACCAACTCTGATACAGTCTAAATGTCAAGAAAAGACCAGACCAATAAACTAGACCAGTTCATGCATTGACATCATACATATCACCACCTAGGGACGTATATAGTTTATGACTCATAGAATAGTTAAGAGCATTGCTCGTTATTCATTATATTTCTCTGGAGAGGGACGTACATGAGAACCCGGCTACGCCTGGAGAGGGACATCAATACGTGAATCCAGAGCATCGTTCCTGAGGAGGGACGTACAATAGAACTTGGCTACGCCAGGGGAGAACGTCCGGACGGACATTTGTACTTGAACTCAGGCGATTTACGTTCATCAAACCAATACGAGACAGTGTTATGCATACATACATATTAATTGATTATGATGCTCACATGTGTATTTAAGATATTTGATATTGAAGTATGTTTTATTAATTGTTATACTCACGAACTATTTACCCACTGAGCGCGTTAAGCTCACTCCATTATTATCCAATCTTTCACAGGAAATTATGGTGGACTAGGTGCAGGTTATGAGACCCACATTTTGTACCCCTTGTATTATTCATTGGGGATTTTGGGAAGTATGTTCTCTTGACCGTTTTATGTACAAAAATATTCTGAATTAAATGAAATCAGATTTGTACTGTATGTTATATATTTTCGCTGCGCACTTTGTTGTTACCATTGTAATTATTCCAAATGCGCGCCCCGTCCGAGAGTGTACCGCCGGTTTAGGTGCGTCTGGGCGGGGTGTGATATTCAATGGTATCAGAGCGTACGGTCCACGACCCGCCCAAGTCCACCAAATTAGGGAAAGAAAATTTTTATTAGATATATATATCTTTAGAACTATATATAAATGAATTATATATAGTTAAAATTTGTATTAAATATATATCTAAGAAAACTATATAGTTTTATATAGTTTAGAAATATATACATAGTTATGATTTATGAAAACTATATATATGTAGTTATGATTAAATATATATATCTATATATCTATGCATATAGGAGATATATATATACCATGTTGATAATGAAAAATTTTATTAGATATATATATCTCTAGAACTATATATACATATGTCAATTATATATAGTTGAGATTTATATTAAATATATATCTAAAAAACTATATAATTTTTATATAGTTTGATTTAAATATATATATAGTTATGATTTATGAAAATTATATATATTGTTATGATTAAATATATATATCTATATATCTATGCATATAAGAGATATATATATACCTTGTTAAAATTGATAAAAAAATTTGAATGAAAAATTTTATTAGATATATATATCTCTAGAACTATATATATATATATATATATATATATATATATATATATGTCAATTATATATAGTGAGATTTATATTAAATATATATCTAGAAAACTATATGATTTTTATATAGTTTGATTTAAATATACATATAGTCATGATTTATTAAAAACTATATGTATAGTTATGATTGAATATATATATCATATTATTAATGAAAATTTTGAATGAAAAATGTTATTAGATATATATATCTTTAGAACTATATATATATGAATTATATATAGTTAAGATTTGTATTAAATATATATCTAAGAAAACTATATATGACTTTTATATAGTTTAATTTCAAATATATATATAGTTGATTTATGAAAACTGTATATATAGTTATGATTAAATATATATATCTATACATTCATATATGAATACGATATATATTATATCATATTGCCGATAGAAAATTTTGGATTAAATAATGGCATAAACATTAAGAATATAAAATATTATCCAACTGACAAGGCATAAATCTTAAAAATGTTAGAAATATATTTTGTGTCTTTCACAAATTTATTTTCCTTTCAGCAAAGAATGACCTCAAGTGAAAGAGCAACTTCCAGTTGTAAGGAACCAATTCTCACTAGACTCAAGGAATTGTTCAAGGGAATTGGTTCAAGAGGAAGATTATGACTATGAGGAGCATCGACAATAGAGATCTTCGTCTCCGTCCAATCCTTCATGACAAACTCGTAACTTTGGGGTGGTTAAACATAACAAAAGTTGAGGGCCACGTCTCTTACAGCTTGGTGAGATCCTTCTACGAAGCCATGAATTGCGTAGAACTTCAAGAAGATGAGATCAACCCTGTTTTGGAGACAACAGTCATGGGAATGAAAATTTCTATCAACATCGAGACTATTGCTCAACATATGGAGATTCCAGTTGAGGAGAGAATTATTGATCCATATGAACCCCAGACAATTGTAGAAATAGTGGAGTCTAATGAACAATTGTTCAATTCCCTCACCAAATAGCCATACACTCAATCGACGTACACCAACCTCCCAAACAATTATCTTAAGCCATCTCTTGCCGACCTTGGAAAGATCGTGTTCGGCAACATCTTGCCAGAAAGGGGGGCTAATGGCACTATGTCAAGGGCCCAACTTCTCGTGTTATATTGCATAGAGAAGGAAATAAAGGTCTCTCTACCACACATCATCATCCAACAAATGTTGAGGGTGATTCAAAACACTTTGAGAAAGGAATTCGTCGGTTACGGAGTCTTGATCATGAGGATGCTATACGAAGCAAACATCAAAAATTTTGATGGGACTTCGAGACAAATCATTGAGCCAGTTACAACATCTTCTATCTTCAAGATATATGTCCTGAGGGGAGGGGTAACTGAAGAGGAAGTATTCGACACGACGATAGGAAATGTCGAGAGAATGAGAGACAAGCATGGACGTTGCCTTCGAAAAAGTTAACGCAAGATTCCCGTCAGAGAAGCACCAAATAATGAGTCAAATCAGAATCCCACGTCAAACCCAACCCTTAATAATGATCCAACCGATCATCTATTCACTGTGGAAAATTTATTTAACAACCTAAATCAACCTCAAAATAGACAAAGTACTCAAGCAAATCTACCTGCTTAGAACATGCCAACTCAGGGCAACACATCGTACCAAAGGTTTCTGATACCTGAGGTACCATGTCAGCCATTCCCACAAGTACCTGTAACCCAACAACAACAGTATTGGGAGCTACCAAATTTTGGAGGGCAAAACATCCCAATGAGCCCACTGTTTCAAAACAGTTACCTTTCACCTATGAATCACCCGTACAACCAATACTTTCCCCCAATGCTAATGACCTACCCTCCACCTATGAGACAATCAAGCCATCAACCACCATTGGGCCAATCGACTAACCTTTTTGAATGGTTAAATGAAATGACATCCAATATGGCGGAAATGAGAGATACTCAAAATAATATATTAAGACATATGCAAAACGCCGAAGCAGAGCGGCAAACTCTCAACCTTCTGTTAGTAGTCGTTTTGTACCTAGTAAGAGATCTAGAATGAGCGGTAGTAGGCAAGGAAATCAACATTAATTACTGGCATTGTAAACTTTTCTTTTATATATGAATGAAATGTTTTGTTTAAGACTATCTTTGGTGGGCTGACTTTCTTTTGTATCACTAACTTTGGAGTGGTATGGGACACAACAAACTTGGAAGATACAAAATAAAATGTGGAAGTAAGAAAACTCATGACCTTGTGTGAAAATAAACAACTGGAGAAAGTTGCATTACTAATATTATCACTAAGCTTACACGGTATAGGACGAGTAAATTTGGACGATACTATTAGTGAACTTCTATTCAGCCAACGTTTTTAGAGACCGTGTTCATACAACTTAACTTGGTTGACACCCTTATTACTAAATTCATGTGGTATGGGACACATGAACTTGGATAATAATCGAAAAGACTAAGAGTAAGCGTCTGAATACATAAGATTACGATAGAACGTTAGATCAGGATATTTACCGAGGCAAATCTTAGAATTCTTATGACTCGTATGGATTTTCAATGAAATATATATGTATGTTCACAAAGACCATAACCAAATCATTTGAAATACTTGCAAAGTTTTATACTTATTATATAAACATTCTAACCTTGTTTTTACACCATGGCCAAACATACGAGATATATAAGATTATGTGATTCCTCAACAAAAACCTTACACTATACTTAGAAAAATAAGTGATTTTAACATTACAGTACTCTCAAAATTGTTGCTGAGCATACTATAACGTTATACTTGGCTACAGTTCCTAAATCATGGTTTTATTTTCTCCTTGCTAGTGAGAAAATGCAAACCAGGAAGAGAGGAAGGCCACGTACTGTTCGTCCAGCAGTGGAGGCACCACCTGAGATTCAGGAACCGCCACCTCTGACAACAGCACAGGCTACACCTGACACTGCCACTACATCTGGGCAGGCAATACCACCCCCACCCGCACCCTTTGCCATGCCTTCAAGCATGGAAACCTTCTTCGCCGAATTTATGGAGGCGATAAAAGCCACTTTTCAAACGACCATTCGTGAGAACACGGCCAGTCAGGTTGCCACGGTTCAAGCACCTGTAAGACTTGGGTTAGAATCTCAAACCGACCAGATTACTAAATACAAGAGGCTACAACCTCTTACTTTTGTTGGCACCATTGAGCTGACGAGGTGCAAAAGTGGCTGGATGAGTCAAAGAAGGCTCTTGATGCAATGGGAGTCGATGAGACTCAAAAAATTCCACTAGCGACCTACCAACTTGTTGGTGGGGCAAACACATGGTGGATAACAGTGAAATAGGACCCAAGGTCAACACAGCAGATATGACTTGGCAGCAGTTCGAGTCAATGTTTATTGACGAGTATTTTCCCAGTGCTGTGAAGAGGCAGAAGTGCCAGGAATTCGCTAAGTTATACCAGGGCACCATGACAGTCAAGGAATATGCTGGCAAGTTCAAAGAATTATCAGTCTACTCTCTCTCCACCATCTCCACAGAGCAAGATAAGACTGAGAAATTCTATAATGGCCTTCGCCATGATATTCGACAAGCCTTGTCAATCTTGGATCTCAAGATTTACAAGGAGGTCGTTGACAAGGTCATGAGCTTTGAACAAGAGAAGATCATGCACGAGCAGAAAATGAATAAGGGAAAACGACCTGCAACGTTTTCTCAACAGGGCTCGCAACAGGGCAACAAGAAGAAGCCCTACTATAATAAAAACCTAGCCCTCCCAGCCCCTGTTTCGAAGAATGAAGCCACAACACCTGTGGCTGAACCTTTTAATCCTAACCATCAGGGTTTTCGAAATCATGGCCGTGGAGGTCGTTATGGAAGGGGTGGCCATAGAAACGACAATGACAGAGGTGGTGGTCGACACCACAATCAGCAAGGCTAGCAAAACAATCAACATGGCCAACAAAACAATCAGCAGTACAGGCTAACTTGTTTCAACTGCGGCCAACAGGGCCACGTAAAATATGTCTGTCCGCACCTTCAGCCACCTATTCCCGTTGTTCCAGTTCAACAAGCACCACCTGCTGCAAAAGCCCAACCCAGGCAGAACCAACAGAACCAGGGTTAACGGAATCAGGGCAGAGCATTTTCCATCGCTTAACAACCCCTCCTAGCCAACAATGTAGTCGATGGTACCTTTCCTTTGTTCAATACAATGGTGCATGTTTTGTTTGATTCAGGTGCTACTCATTCCTTTTAATCGACGGCATTGGTAAGACATTTAGACCTGCATCCTGAACCCACAAACATCACACTCCATGTCACATCACCGTTCGGATCTGGTACTGACGTGAATTTGCAGTGTTCTCAATGTGAGCTTCGAATGTCAGAACAAATAATATATGCAGATCTTTTTGTGATGGATATTGAAGACTTCGACATCATCCTCGGCATGGACCGGCTAGCACCACTGAATGCAAAGATCGAATGTATGAAGAAGCAAGTTCAGTTAACCTTGCCTATAGGAGAGTTTGTCAAGATTCAAGGAACAAGGAAATGGTCACACAAATCAATAGTTGCACTTCTCAATCACAACATCGAGCTCTATCCCTTAGTGAAGAAAATGAATCACCACCACTGTACCCTCTCGAAGTACATAATGTTCTAGTCATATCTGAATTCCCAACAGTCTTTCTAAATGACCTTCCTGGTCTACATCCAGTTAGGGAATTCGATTTTGAGATCAACCTCATACTTGGGACAGGGCCTATCTCAATTCCACCATACAGAATGTCAAATGTCGAGCTGGTCGAATTAGACAAACAACTGAAGGAATTAGAGAGTAATGGCTTCATCCGAAAGAGTTCATCACCCTGGGGCGCTCCAGTTCTGTTTGTTCGCAAAGAGGATGGTTCGTTACGACTTTGCATCGACTATTGCAAGTTAAATAACGTCACCATCAAGAACAGATATCAATTGCCCAGGATCGATGACTTGTTCGACCAACTTAGAGATGCCAAATACTTCTCTAAGATTGATCTACGGTCCGGTTATCACCAACTCCGGATCCGAGAGTCGGACATCACCAAGACGGTGTTTAGAACTCGGTACGGTCATTACAAGTTCTTGGTCATGTCGTTCGGTCTAACAAATGCACCTGCTGCGTTCATGGATTTGATGAATCGCATTTTCAGGTTATACTTAGACCGATTTGTGGTAGTTTTTGTGGATGACATCTTGATATACTCCTCAACCGAGAAAGACCATAAGATACATCTGAAGATAGTCCTCCAGACCTTAGCCACCAACTGTATACAAAGTTGAGTACGTGCGAATTTTGGGCGAAGAGAGTTCAATTCCTAGGCCATGTGGTTTCAGGCAATGGCATTGAGGTAGATCCTTCTAAGGTTGAAGCAGTTTTAAACTGGAAGCAGCCTACCACTGTTACTCAGATTATGAGTTTTCTTGGTCTGGCTGGCTATTACAGACGCTTCATCAAGGACTTCTCAAAGATTGCTGAACCTATGACCAAGCTCACTCGAAAAGACGTGCGATTCATCTAGAATCCCGCCTGTGAAGCATCATTTCAAGAATTGAAGAAACGCCTCACGACGACACCTGTACTTATCACTCCAAGAAATGCAATTGGATTTTCATTATACACCGACGCCTCTCTCCAAGGCTTAGGTACCGTGATAATGCAAGAAGGCCAAGTAGTTGCATATGCATCCAGACAACTGAAGATTCATGAGGGTAATTACCCAACACATGACTTGGAACTTGTAGCTGTTGTGTTCGCACTGAAATTATGGCGTCATTACCTATTCGGTGAATGGTTCGAGGTCTTCTCAGATCACAAAAGTCTTAAGTACATATACACTCAGAGAGACCTAAACCTCTGCCAAAGACGATGGTTGGAATTCTTAAAAAATTATGACTTTCAACTCCAGTACCATCCCGGAAAAGCCAATGTTGTGGGTGATACCCTGAGTAGAAAATCGTATGTTGCTTGCACTCTTAACTATGAAATGGGGAAGTTGGCTACAGAGATGAAGAACTTTAACCTACAGCTGAACGAAGAGGGACCAAGACCACGACTCTCTCAATTATCAGCCAACTCTGAGCTCGTTCGAAAGATTTCAGCAGCTCAAGCCAATGACCCTATGTTAATGGAGAAACGAGAACTTCTACTCAGCAGACAGGACCTTCCTCACTGGTTGGTCGTTGAAGACGGGAACGTTTTCTCTAAAAAATGTTTTTTCTACCGAACAATCCTGAGGTTCGGAAAGAAGTGCTTACTGAGATGCACTATTCGAGGTATGCTATGCATCCTGGGGGTGACAAGATGTACAAGGATGTCAAGCGACAATTCTGGTTTTTTGGAATGAAGATGGCAATTGCAGACTTCGTTGCTCGATGTCTTGTTTGCCAGAAAGTTAAGGCAGAACGAAGACTTCCCTCTGGATTTCTCCAGTCGTTACCTATTGGAGAATGGAAATGGGAGAACATCGCAACGGATTTTGTTACGGCCTTACCTGAAAACAATAAAAGGGCAAGATGTTATCTGGGTTATCATTGACAAACTTACAAAGTCTGCACACTTCTTGCCAATAAAGTTCATGAATAATCCCTCCAAACTTGCAGAGCTATATGAAAGAGAGATCGTACGCCTTCATGGCATACCACTCACGATCATTTCTGATCGAGACCCTCGATTCACATCAAACTTTTGGAAAAGTTTCCAGAGTAGAATGGGTTCTAAGATCACCATGAGCACAACATATCACCCGCAGACTGATGGGCAGTCAGAGCGTCTTATTCAAATATTAGAAGACATGTTACGGTGTTGCATTTTAGACTTTAATGACGAATGGGCAAAGTATTTACATCTAGCTGAGTTTGCATACAACAACAGCTACCAAACTAGTATCAGCATGGCACCGTACAAGGCTCTCTATGGTCGCCCTTGCAGATCTCCGATATGTTGGTTAGATATGGCAGATCGACCGCAGTTAGGCCCTGAACTAGTTCAAGGGACCTCTGAGAAGATCACACTAGTAAAGGAACGACTTCGTGTTGCACAAAGTCAACAGAAGAGCTATGCTGACAAGCGGAGACAACCTCTAGAATTTGATAAGGGGGACTTTGTTTTTCTAAAAGTTCAGCCCACGAGAGGTGTCAAACGCTTTGGGATCAAAAGACAGCTCTCCCCACGGTATATAGGTCAATTTCAGATCATTGAATGTATTGGAAAACTTGCTTATCGTCTGTCCCTTCTATCGTCTATGCCTAAGGTTCATGACATTTTTCACGTATCTATGCTTCGCAAGTATAGTCCTGATCTTTCGCATATCATCCTATTAGTTGAGGTTCGGGTTGAGGAAGGAAATAAGTATCAAGAGAGAGCGACACCGATTTTAGATAGAAAAACTCAAGAACTACAGCGACGTAGCCTACCACTTGTGAAGGTGCTCTGGGGTCACCACGGCGTAGAGGAAGCAACATGGGAACTAGAAGCAACAATTAAACAAAAATACCCTGAATTATTTTCTAGTACCAACTGATGATGTGATACATTGTATTATTTTCACTTATCAATAAAATGATGAAACATTGTTTACACTTATTTTCATACATTGTTTCACTTGAATAACTACGCAGATGTCTGAAAATAATATCAATGGATATAGTGATGCACACACATAGTGGCCTCCTTGGCAACCTGTGGCTACTTCTCAAGAAGCAGAGTCAAGTCACAACTACTTTGCATCACCAACTCCATCACCACACAGACAACGATCATTATCGCCAGAGCGTGCATGGCATTTTCGTAACAAACCCGTGCCCTCATCTTGGCAAGACCTTCTACCAAAATTGCCAGCCGGCCAGATTCGCGCAACAGCACGAAAAAGTATTATACCGCTTAACCTACCTCCCATCAAATGATGTAACCAGCACCTTCCACCACCATATGTTATGCAAAGGTTGGAATCTTCAGAAGACAAGTCCGATTCCATTTGCTCTCCATGGTTTTATGATGATGACGATTCCACCGGCCGTAGTGCTATTCAAGGGCCATTCAAGAACTACCCTGAGCTCGCAAGAGATGACGCCGGTAGTGAATCTCAAGCAGATAACCATCATAACAACTTGAATTGATTTCGAGGGCCAAATCCCTTTAAGGGGGGTAGAGTGTAATACCCTGTATTTCACAAAAAAAAAATTCGTTTGGGCATTTCACCTGCCCGGAAGTCCAGGCACATGCTCGGAAGTCCAGGCGCCGAAACCTCTATATAAACCCCCCCCTCTTCATTTTTCACACCAAATTCACTCCAAATTGTGATTTTTCCTTATCTTTTCACTCATTTTGAGTTTTTAGTCTTTTGAGACTCTCTGTTCGAGACTCTCGGTGTTGTGTGACGAAGTTCTATTTAGAGGAAAGTGCCAGATCTGAAAAAAAAGAAGTTCTTATCTGAAAGTGGGGAACGAAACATAGGTTTGCGTGTTTTATAACTTTTATTAAAGTTTACATTCAGTTATTATTATATCTATTGTTCATTTACACTCCATTATGTCATATAATGTTTATATTGTCGCACTTATGCCTGTACACTTGGAATTCACGTATTATACTGTTATAATGTCAGATTTGTGGTCAATCTGACTCAACTAGATTTGGTCTTGTCCTCAGTAAATTTAAATAGTGAACGGGAGGCAGCGGGTTGCTCTAGGCGATTGGAATTTAAGCAGACTTTATGTCTCACCTCTCAACTAGGGACTGATCTAGTTGGTCTTATTGAAAGCTATCAGCTTATACAAGTAATACTGAATGTCCTAACCTTGCACTTCGTGATACCAACTCTGATAAGGATCACCAGACGTTGCCAAAGTCAGTCTAAATGTCAAGAAAAGACCAGACCAGTTCATGCATTGGCATCATACATATCACCACCTAGGGACGTATATGGTTTATGACTCATAGAATAGTTAGGAGCATTGCTCGCTATTCATTATATTTCTCTGGAGAGGGACGTACATAAGAACCCGGCTACTTTTGGGGAGGGACATCAGTACGTGAATCCAGAGTATCGTTCCTGAGGAGGGACGTATAATAGAACCTGGCTACGCCAGGGGAGAACGTCCGAACAGACATTTGTACGTGAACTCAGGCGATGTACGTTCATCAAACCAATACGAGACGGTGTCATGCATACATACATATTGATTGATTATGATGCTCACATGCGTATTTAAGATATTTGATATTGAAGTATGCTTTATTAATTGTTATACTCACGAACTATTTACCCACTGAACGCATTAAGCTCACTCCATTATTATCCAATCTTTCGCAGGAAATTAGGGTGGACTGGGTGCAGGTTATGGGGCCCACATTTTGTACCCCTTGTAGTATTCATTGGGGATTTTGGGAAGTATGTTCCGTTGACCGTTTTATGTACAAAAATATTCTGAATTAAATGAAATCAAATTTGTACTGTATGTTATATATTTTCACTACGCACGCTGTTGTTACCACTGTTATTATTCCAAATGTGCGCCCCATCCGAGAGTGTAACGCCAGTTTAGGCACGTCCGGGCGGGGTGTGTCAGTCTTAGCGAGCAACTTACATGAGATCCTATCGTTATCTACTCCAGTGGTCTTGATTTATTTTAGAATGATCTTTCTAATGAATGCCATCGCTCAGAGTCCTCATAAGCTTTGTGTGAGGCAAACGATTAATTGAATCCAAGTCATGAACATAACCTGATGAGCGACTCATGCATGATACTATGATCATCTACCTGGAAGGCCCACTTCAATGAATCTTCATTCAAATGACAATGAATAAATCCAAAGCATTCAAACCATGTATAGCATTTAAACAACATACAAATCATATATCATGAAGCCAAAATAAATATTTTTATAATATGATGACACAAATTATGAGAAAGCAGAAATCTACTCACCCCTATATCCCAAATCGTTCAAACATATTTGGAAGCCTTTAAAACTACAGGTTCTCTTTAGTTTTTATGATCCATAAAACATACTTCCTTCTCAAACCCCAAATTGTCTTCTCCTCGAACTCGGGTGTTTAGAGAAATGAAAATAACTAAAAATCTCATAATCCTATTGTTGGCCCAGATAAAGTCTAAGAGGGGGTGAATTGGACTCTTTGTATGATTTTTACTTTTTAAAAATTTAAAGCAAGCAAATAAAGAAAAATTGAGAAACAGTAAATTAAAGAGAAGGGTACACAACAATTTTAGCGTAGTTCGACTCTTAAAGCCTACGCCTACCACTTGATTTCCCCAATCAAAATTTTTCAAAACCCGCTATGGATCCTACTTCAAGGGTGAGGATCAAAAATCATTGACGCACTCAACTTATAGGTGTGAGAAACCATTACAAACACCTTTCTCGGAACAAAAAACTTCCCAGTGACTAACAAGCCACTTAATTACAAATATTTGAAGTTGAGGATTCTCTTACCAAGAATATCTAAGAAATACTTACAATGAAATATGAACCTCACCCTAGATTTGCTCAGTTAAAGATGAAGGATGAAGTACAGAAGCAGAGAGCTGAGGTTTCAAAAGACTTTGGATTCTTGAAAGATTTTGAATGAGCTTGTTTCAATCCAAACTATAATTCAAAAAGAATGTTTGAAAGCTTTGAGAACGCAGAAAACTTTTGAAAACAAGAGAACTTACAAAATAGTATAAAATTCGTTGGTTTGGAAGAACACTGTTATGCTTTTATATGAAGGTTCAACATGTGTGAGAGCTAGGGTTTCAATCTCCATAAAAGATCAGATTTGGGTTTGAAATTCAAACCAAATAGTTTGATTCTTTTATGCAAAGGTGGGAGGACAATCCAATTGAAAATTCTGCGCAAAAGAAAGAAGCATGAAAAAGGAAATCATGTGCCAAAGGTCGTTTTTGCAACCCGGAGATGTCAAGTCTTTTTTGACAAAGACAGCATTGCTGCTCTATCAAGGAGCGTGCCGGTCGCAGAAAAATAGAGACATGTTCTCGGCTCTACCCAGAAAACATCACGCTACTCCAACAGGAGCACGTTGGTAGCAAAAGGCCAAGAGCTGTGTGGTTTTTAGTCATTGAAGTATCGCTCTACTCCAAGTGGGAGCAGGCTAGTCGTAAACATCTGAGACTAGATGATGTTTATGGGTTTCAAGCAACACATTGCTATAGAGGGGAGCGCGTTGGTGACAGTAGCAGACCAAAAACTTATGTGACCACGTTGGGAGCGCACTGGTCACCATGAGGAGGGCATTGGTCATCCATTTCACACTTAAACACGACTTTCTTTTTGAAAAACATTGCTCAAACTCAATCAAATCAAACACTTAAAAACAACATTTTCAAGGTTTGAAAACACTTAAAAAACATTTTCAAAAATGTGAAAAACAAGATTGAAACCTCTTGAAAATCAAATTGAAATGCTTTGAACCCTTCGAAAAAACATAGGAAAAGTTTAGCTTAGCATGACTAGGGTGGGTTCTACATCCTAAAGAATATCTAAACAATTACAAAAGAAATTTACATCTTCATTCTTGATCTTGAGAGAATTCTTCAAGCTTTAATGTGCAATGAGTGATCGTGGTGGTCTTTAAGCAGAAACTCTCAAATGAAATGATTAGTACTTATAATGTATGTCGTTTGTAATCATCAAATTAAACACCATCATGTGGGTCATTAGATTAACATCTAATTTTTCAATAAACCTAATCTAGTTGATTGAGAGATCCATCCAATTGACTAAGTTATGCAAAAATGCACATTTGACTCTTAGGTCTTGTCCATATAACTATGGCCTTTTTCTAGTCAATTGTCAGGTTCATTTTCAACATTTTCCTTTCATTCAAAGTCTCATATTTTTGTATTTTTCAGTTAAGGTCATTTTCTTGAGGTCCCCAATACCTTAATTGAGGACTTTTACACTATCCTAAGGTCAAATTTTTAAGAAATGTAGGCACACCCTAGAGTTTTATTTAGGGTAGAATGGAAGGATGTAATAATACCAATGCCCCCCACCCCCTACAATAGTTGTTTTTTCTTTATCCACAAGTCTAAGGCTTTTAGCTTTCATTTTTGTGCTAGATTTATATTCAATATTTTCAGTTCTATTTGGCTCATTCTCATTTATTGTTGGTTAAATCTTGCTCTAATGTTGTCCACAGGGAAGACACAACAAGACATTGTCAACTCATCCAATATGATTTGGGAAGCAGATCCCTAAATAACTCTAAATCTAATAACTTCACCTATTATGCCTCGTTCCAAGTGAGGGTGTACACCTTAGAACTCTTTGGCAGTTTAACCCAGAAGGCTAAAACCTAAAGAGCTACTGTAACACCCCATACTTTTGGTCAAAGCTCTACATTGACTTATACGCATGTTAATGCATATAATACACGTATGAATATGTATAAGTCATGAGTATATGTTAACATGCATGTATATAAAGTGAGTATGTATGTATATACGCGTATATGTAGTCGTAACGTAATAAAAGGTTGACAGGTGAGTTAACTCAAAATTTGGCACATTAAAAATAACTAATCATGTTATTAATAAGTGCAAAATGTTCCTTTTACATACATTTTGATATATAATACATGTTCGTTTGGTCGTGTAATTGATGGAGAAAAGAAGAGGGAAAACAGTCAAACCAGTCGACTAGATTTCACCTGTTGGGCCCTACCACTTGGGTGAGGCGGTGGCTCATGATTTTAATCCATTTTAACGAATTTTCTCGTCATTTCTCAACTGAAAAGTACCTGAGAGCTAAGAATGACACCGAGGAAGAGGGAGATTGTAGTTTTGACTGATTCTGGGTTCTGGTAAGCCGTTTTCACCTATTTTTGTTTTTAAATTGATTTTTAACATGTGAATAATGACTCTACCGGTATAATTTTTACTATAGGAGGCATTTTTTTGGTGTTTCTAAAAATGGTATTCGGACCCATTTTGAATGAAAACACATATATAGACCCCTATAGTTGTATAGACCCCGAATATATAATTTGTTTGTGTCTATATGTACTACTAGCTCCGGTATGATCGCCGAAAGCCAAATTTGACACTAGAGGGCTTTGGAACCATGTCAAACTCTTGTGAAAACCCGGTTTGAGACCGTAGAATTGTGAATGACTGAATTCCAGATGTTTCGATACTAAAATTGTAATTTTTGGGTATCAATTGATATTTTTAGGATTTGACTGAACGAATGAATATGGTGAACTTGGATATAAATGGAAACATCTACTATCCATTACCTTGGAAATGATCATGAGGGTCGTATAAAATATTTGGGACACTCTCACATGATTTTGAGACTAAAATATAATTATGGGAATAAATTGGATAAACTAGAGAGTTAAAATAAATTGATTAAATTAATATTAATATAATGATTAGATAATTAATAATAGATTATATGGAGTAGTTATATATGACAAGATTGTATTGTTGATCTGACACGGATAGTAAAGTGGTCGTAGAAAGTAGGTCTACGCGGTACCACTGTGAGTATTCTTACCTTGTTTTCTGTATGACATTTCATGAATAAACTTGGTTTGTGAAATTGTAAGCATGATGATGTTCTTGCATATGTGTTTCAAATACATGAAATGGTTTTAAAATAGAGAATGTATGTGGATCTATTTAGTAGATTATTGACATGAAAAGCCCACCTATGAGAATAGGATTTGGCTATGGTCCATGGAAAGGTGAAGACGGTGCACTCCTCATGGATATAATGAAGAGAAGATGCGCTCACTTTCCTGAGATTTATAAATGGATAAATTGTGGACAATGCCCTTCTCATCAATGCATAATGAGGAGAAGATGTGCACAATTACCCAGAAGGAGTGAGATGGATTTCATGGTATTATTTTATTGACTGTGCATTATTTTGAATATGTATAGATATGATGGAGTCTATATTGATCATGTATTTATATTTGTTCAATTTGCTTGCATCGTGATGATTATATTTTTTAAAATGTCATGTTTTCTTATTGATGCATATGTAATGTCATAGGTAGAATATTCATTGAGCTAGTTGTTGCTCACTCTAAACTCCTAATCCTTTCAGGATAAGATATCAAGGGCAAGATGTAGAAGTGGTTGTTGTTTTTGCTTGATGTAGGTATAGGTGGAGTTTTGGAAATTAATATGTATTTTTGGTATATGTACATGTATAACACTACTTATTATATTTATAATTTAGATGGGTGTGAACATGTGTATAGAAATAAATGATTAAGTTGGGAATGTGAATTGATACGATGGAATAATGATAAATTTATGGATAAGAAATTTTGAAAAAACAAGATTTTGTGATTTCATAACTTTATGGGGAGGTTATGCCGAATTGTTTTTTGAGGTTTGACGAATAGGAAGCCTAACAGGGTATTATATATGTCGATGTATGGCGTATGTAGTATTCTGTCTCGGTTGTGTCACCCTACGAAGTGGGTCGCGATAGTTATGCTAAGCAGCCGTGAAAAGATAGTGAGATTACTTAGGTTGCGTTTGGTTCGTGATCCAAAACCTAAAGTAAAACTCAAAAAGTGAAAACTCAGACAACAACATTTTGTCATTTCCTAAAAACATGTTTTCTTTATAAATTTTGGGAAATTTTTTTCGGGTTTCAACCAACCAAATGCGTTTTTCATGTTTACAAAATCTTGGATACAGAAAACTGTATTTGAATCATAAACCAAACGTAGCCTTAGCATTTACTTGGGAATAACAACAAAAGAACCTACCAACTCATTATTCAAAAGGAGCTTGAAGGGAAAAGGTCAATAATAATAGAAGTTTCATATCTTGTTTAGCCTTGGCTCTAGCTCAGACAAAGCAACAAATAGAATCATAATGCAATTCTTTACTCATTGGGGACCTTAAACACTCCTCAAATGTTAGTAAGAGGGTTAAAACACTTTTATACTCTTACAAGTGGTCATAGTTTCAAATTTCATCTTGTATGGTAATGATCGAAAAAACGTTAATTTCGCCTAAGAAGGTATTGGCTAATTTAAGTTAAGCTTACCTTGAATATGAGTTCAAGGATCATGACTTGCCCTTTGTTGAGGCAATCCTCTAAACTCTGCTTCCCAAGAAGGTGAAGATGGCCCAAATAGGGAAGTATGATGAAATGAGAGGTATAATAGTTCATATCGAGAACTACAAGTCTTAGATGGAGCTCCAAGCCATGATGAACTGTCCATGTGTTGAGGCTTCTAGATCACCCTCAATTAACCAACTTAGAAGTGATTCAGACACCTCCATCCCAAGTCAGTCCTCTTTTTTGGTTAGTTATGTCGATCATTTCCTAATCATTTTGTAGAAGCAATGAAAAAAGCAAGGCTAATTATACATCTCCTTTTAATAAGGCAAACGAAAGGGAATAACTTGAAGGATTTTACCTAGCTTGATTTAACATTGAGGTTATTAAAGTAGATGATTATGATTATAACATTGCCTGGCCACATGTGTACCTAGGTTGAGAAGCAATTGTTTTCATTATTCCTCAGTTAAGAAACCACCTCATACTTATACCAAGTTCTTGGAAAGAACTCAAAATTACGTCATTATTAGTGAGATGATCAATGCTAAAAAAATGGAAACCAAACTAAGAATAGCTCACCTAAGAAGTTAAACAAAAAGATGATTGTTACTGACTGATCAAAAGAAGACTGCAGCTATGGCAAGATATCACAGTCTAGTCACCAAGTCAAATGAGCAAGATTCCTTAGACTAGATTTGCTTACATACCTTTGAATGCTTCCAGGGAGTAGGTCTATTAGGAGATTCGAAATAAAGATTTCATTCAATGACTAAGGATACAAACTAGCTAGCTTACGGTGAGGTGTGCATGAGCTCGACTCTAGGGAAAAAGGTTCTAACATGAAGGCAAGAGAAGAATGAAAAGAGGTTCTAACATGAAGGCATGAAAAGAATGAAAAGAGGTCCTAATCACAAAGGACCCAACTAGGAAAGTGAGAGTTGGGATAGAGTTAAGCTTGGAGAAAGTTGCATCCATGACCAGTTTCTTGTAGAAATGAAGCCACTAAGGATGATTAAGGAAATACAAAGGTTAGCTGGGTGTGCAGTAGAATCAAGCAGGTTTACTTATAGCTCTACATATAGGTGTCTATCTTTCTTTAAAATCTTGAAAGCTAAGATCGTGGATTGGAGCTTGAAGCGTGAGGAAGCCTTTTCAGCTCTAAAACCCTTCCTTGATAGCACACATATCTTCTCCAAGCCAATTTTAGGAGAAAAGTTATTTTGTACTTGTTAGATTCAAACATAGCAATGGCTTGGAGTCCAAAGGTCAATATATTACATTAACAAATCATTGCTTGATACGGATATTAGATTCCTAAAGATTGAAAAGTTCACCCTAGTTGTTGTCATCTTGGCTTGGAAGGTTAGGTCATACTTCCAAGTTCATATAATAGCAATGCTCACACAGGACCCATTATAGGAAGTCTTGCAAAAACTGGCGGCAGTAGGCCATCATACAAATTGAGCGATAGAGATGAGAGACTTCAACATTGAATATCAACCAAATACCTCATCAAAGGGCTTTTCATAGCTAATTTCTTAATGTAGTTTTCACCTACCATTAGAACCAACCTCGTGCCCTTTTTTAAGTTGTAAACCAATTAGTTGTTTGTGGATGGTTCCTCACTCAAACAAAGAGTTTGGATCATGCAAAATTAAGAATCTCAAAATCTCAAGGATTACAATGATTGACAACTTATTACATAACAAACAAAGGATGAAAGGATGCACACATAACTCAAAGAAGATTAGAGTTTGCTCCAAATGTTTCGACAAATATGATATTCATCAAGTTGAGAACTTTCTCATTGATGCATTGTCAATGTTTGTTTCATCATCCAAGGATGAGCTCATCCTTCAAATCCCCATTCAATTTTTTCTAGCTTAGAGCATCACAAAAGTTCTTGAGGTTGAAAATATTGAGTGCACCAAATCTTAAACGAACCTTATTGACAAGTTTGTGCAAGATGATATGCTGATAGGCAATATGATTATGGTGAGAAAGACACAAAGACAAAGAGCTTAGCACACAGTCATAGACAACTAGCTCTACCATAACAACTTCTCCCTATGAGATTTGAAATGCCTTAGGGAATACCAAGCTTAGAAAGTCTTGAAAGATATACACGCAAGAGTCTATGAACACCATTCAAGAGGTCACTAACCTACAAAGTGTTACAAAAAGTTTAATACTTCTCATCCATTGATAATAATACAATTAAAGTAGCTCGAAATTGCAAACACTATTTGAGCTATGCAATATCCATACGAGCCCAAACTAAGAACCACTAGCCCATTTACGGGGTCATAGACTTTCGCTTAGTGGTTGTAAAATTAATAAGGCCCCAACCTACCTGTTGAGATGAGGTTAAATTCACAATTATAGCTATGGATTACTACACAAAATGAGTAAAAGTAGACCTCAAGCATAGATCAGAGCAATGACATACTTGTAAAAGGTGTCTAGGTACTACAATTCTAAGGTGAGACCACAAAGCCTCAAGACTAGAGTCTAGTGCTAAAGAAGGTCATGTTGAACACAATGGAGGTATAAGCAAGTGCCTTCAACTCGAGCTGAGAAAGCCCATATAAAGTAATTTCAATGTTGAGGTCTTGGGGTGCATGAGTTGGAAGGCCTTGAAAGGAGAGGGGTTTTGAGATCATGGAATGTGGAACATCTCAAATTGTATTATTACAATTTAATCAATGAAAAAGGGCATTTCTTAGCCTTTCCACTTGTGTCGGTATATGACTATTACAATAACTTGAGGCCTCAAGTTCAACTCAAAAGGCCATTGAGAAGTGTTGCCAAAAATTTGTTGCTTATAATTGCAAATACACAATATCGTTAACTAATAATAAAGTAAAGAGTTGAGTATCGTTCCCACAGATATTTGTTACAAAATTTGTTTGTTAAATACTAAAATTGTTTCACCCTAAAATTTACTCGTTTCTATACAATATAATTAAATCTTACTTCTATTTAAAACAAATCAAAATTAATCAAATTAATTAGAATATGGAAACCTAGAATTATAATTTTTCCTCATATTTCAATTGGATTCATCTAATTATTTTTTAATTAATTAATTAATTAGAATTGTTAACCAAGAGCTTAATTTATCCACAAGCCTCTTTCGATGGTCAAACAAAAATACCTTGATTAATTAAATCTCTATATTTCTATGGAATTTAAATTAAAACAAGATTCATTAAGATCATACTCTTCAATGGTTACACATGTCACATAAGTGTATTTCTATCTCCCATGAACTCAATAGTTTTCACCCTTTTGATCATATGTTATTTTAATCAAATTTAAACCTAAACTATCTTTGCCAAGATCATATAGATTCAACAAATCATCTAATTAATGGCCAATTAATTAAAAGCAATAAGAACAAATTAAAATAAACAACTTCAAATAATTAATTAAAATATAAAATCAAATATCTATATGAGATCCAATTGAAATTCTAGACAAGAAATTTAGCCCATAACTATTTCTAAAAACTCCAAATTCAATAGGTTCAACATCATGAACATAGGAAAAATTAATTACAAAAGAAAGAAGGGGGAAAAGTATAAACTAGCACAAATCCACCAAATCTTATTTCAGTTTCTTCGCACCTATCCAATGTGATTTTCCCTCGTTTCCAATGCCTCAATTGCTTCCTTTCTTCATCAATAAAACTCTTTAACTTCTATTTATAATGGCTCACTGATAAGTGGGTATTTAGTATATGTTTTAGAACATGTTTTAGGTGTGTTTTATGGTATTTAGTTCATTTATTAGGTTAGTTTATCATAAATTTGGTTATTTGATAGTTTAGTTACATTTTGGTATTTTTGCATTATTTCGGTTTGGATTTCTATAGGTTGGTTCATGAAATTATAAAAGCATGATACTCACTTGGTTTGATGTGTTTTGTAGGTGGTTTGATGTTCTATATGATGATTGAGAAGATGATGACATTATGCAAGAGGAGACAAGGGAGTTAGAGTGAACAAACAAGCGCATCCCAGCCTTGGGAGTGTGGAAAATTGGTTAAGTCCACAAGAAAATCATGAAAAACAGGGGTAAAACTCGTAACTGGGAGCCACGACGCTGCGCAAAAACTCAATTGCGCGACTTTTGTATTTCGGCCATAACTTTTTCAATTTAACTCTGAATTGGACGTGGTTTGTTTCTATGGATTCCTTACTTGAAATAATTTAAGATGAAATGATTTTGAGGTTGATTTGGAGTGGAGGAAAAGAAGAAAAACGACGATAAAGAAAGCTGGTGTGCTATTCAAAATATAAACTTTCTAATTTTGTTGCGAACTCTCCTAGTTCGACTTGGACATTTCTTGGACGACTTCTTATGGACTTGTAGCTATATAAAGACCATTATTTAAGGTTTTCAAGGCATCAAGGAGAGGAGAAAATATTGTTGAAAACAAGGAAGACGGCTAGGGTTTGGAAGCGAGGAGAAGAGCAAGATTGAAGACATTGAAGATTCTCCTACACTTTCCTTTCCTTCTACTTTGGGTTTCTGGTTTTAGATTTGTTTTCATCATGTTATTTCATGCTTTGATATCTCTATTTATGAACTAAATCCTCTTTCTAGAGGTGTAGATTGATCCGAACTTGATACTATGCTGTAGGTTTTATTGTTTGAGTATTGTTAATAAAGTTTTCTAGTTTATTTATATTTTTCATTGCTTAATGCTTGCAATCTCTTGATAACGGATTGAATGATTCTAGACTTGGGGGGTGGCACCCGAGAGAGGATTCCTTGGGTTGGAACAAGAGAAATATAACCTAAGATTATCATAAAATCAAGAGATTTATGATATCTTTTGAAGTTGTAGGAAGAATCACAAAACCTAATGAGTTGCTAGGGTTTTGGTTTTTATCGAGAGATCGAAATCAAACCTTGGTGATATGTTCTAATTCGACACTCGAGAGAGGGAATTAGAGACTTTAGGATTCTTGATTTATAAATAAAAGAACTGATTTAATAATCAATATATATATATATATATATATGCATAGTTGAGAGTGAGGTCATATCGAACATCTAAATTATTCTATTCCTGATTCTCTATCTATTTTTATTGCATGCTTAGTTTACTTTCTAATTATTTAATTATTTATTTATTTCACTTAATCTCTCAAATCTAATTTTTCTAAATAAAGTTGAAGTTAGTAAACGTGGTATTTAGTGTGAGTATCAATCCTAGAAAACGACAACCAGATGTCTCATCGGTTTGCACCAAATCTGAATTCAGTTTCTTCGCACCTTTCCAATGTGATTTTCTCTCATTTTCAATGCCTCAATTGCTTCCTTTCTTCATCAATAATCCTCCTCTAAAACTCCTTAACTTCTATTTATAATGGCTCACCAAAAAGGAATGAAGAAAACCCCAAAATTGCACTAAAAACAAAAGTCTCAATAAAACACGGACACCCGGCGTCGCGACACTGACGATGGGCCCCACGACTATTTTTTTGCATAGAGAAACAAATGCATTGAAAAAGTACGATCGATATCATCGAGACCACGGTCATGATACCAACCAGTGCTACGACCTCAACCAGGAGATCGAGACGTTAATTTGTAAAGGTCATTGGAAGGAGTTCGAGCAGGACTCCAACTGGCAGAGGACTCCAATCAGCAAAGGACTCCAAAAAATGACCAAGCCACGCTAGTGGGCAAAATCAGAACATTTTGGTGGAGACCAGATCGGTACCTCTAACTGAGCCATGAAGGCTTATGTCCGGGAATTCAGGTCGGAAGTCATGAACCTAGGGTATCGACCTAAGCAGCAGAAGCTATCAGATTTCGTGATTACCTTCACGAAAGAGGAGGCCCAAGACACACTCCTTCTGCACACCGACGCCTTAGTGGTCACGATGACCGTGGCTAACTACAAAATTCGTCAAATGCTGGTCGACAATGGCAGCTCGGCAAATATCCTTTACTGGTCAGCATTCGAGAAATTGGGACTGACCAAGGATCAACTTCACTGAAAATAGCATTATGTCGAAAGGAAGAATAACCTTACCAGTGACAGCAGGGGACTCAGAGCACAAGGTCACAGTCATGACTGACTTTTTGCTGGTAAGTTGCCCTACTGTCTACAATGCCATTATAGGGAGACCACTTCTCAATAGTCTGAGGGATGTGGTATCGACCTATCACCTAGCTCTGAAGTTCCTAGCAAAGCGAGGTGTCGGAGTGGTACGGGGCAGCCCAAAAGAATCTCGGGGCTGTTATGTCACAGTCGTGAAGGAAAAGACGGGGCACGAGGAAAGTCTTAAGATCATAGAGGAACAATTAATGCTACTAGAACACCCAGCCAGCCCTGATCTCAACCCCAGAGAAGAAGTGTTGGGGCTTGAACCTCAGGATGAATGGGCTGAGGTGCAGATCGGTGAAGATCCAGAGGGGACTGTTAAGGTCGGTACAGGAATGAACCCTTCCCTCACCAACTAGCTGGAGGGCCTCCTACGAGAACATAAGGATATTTTTGTCTAGTCCCATGAAGACATGCCTGGCATACTGACCAGCATCATGGTACATCGTCTTAATGTTGACCCAGAGGCCAGACCAGTCCAACAGAAGAGAAAAGCTATCTGTTCCGACAATGCTAATGGTTTACGGGAACAGGTGGCACGACTAGTCCTAGAAGCAATTCATGCATGCTTATGTGGAAACCATTCTGGTGGAAAGACTCGCGTACAAGGTTCTTCGCCAGGGTTATTATTGGTCAACGATCCATAAAAATGCTACAAGGATAGCTCGGGAGTGGGACAGTTGTCAGAAACATGGAACCCACATCCAAGCTCCAGCAGGTAATCTCTCGCTAATCCAAAACCCATGGCTTTTTGCTCAGTGGGGGGGGATCTAATAGGACCCCTACCGACCTGTAAGGGACAGGTCAAGTTCGCAATTGTCATTGTTGACTACTTTACGAAGTGGGTAGAGGCTGAACCATTAGCACAAATTACTGAGCAGAAAACTGTGCGCTTCAACTGGCAGTCAACTAGGAAGGGCCTTATAAAATCACTGCAGTATTTTGCACGGACGAGTACGAGCTTGAAGATATATTAGGAAAAAAAATACCTAAGCCCTAGAATGCATAGCACCTCAAAAAGTAGTACTAGTAGGCAGTAGCAGTGGCAGTAGCATCTCATTAGTTAGTTTCTAGTATCTAAAGAGGTGTTGATTGCCTCTGGTGTTAATTTCAAGTTTTTACAACAAGTGTTTACTCATGAGTTTTCTACGATCAGCATGAAGTTTAATTCTACAAATCTACAGTTAAAGTGCCTTGGGTCTATCGACCAGATCGAAAGCCATAGAGAAGAAGGGACCCGAGCCCTAGAATGCTTTGGAGGTACTGAGCTTTAGCTATGTACCAACTGAGAAGATGATTACGGTCAAAAGTGCCTTGGGGTACTGACCCAGAGGGGCAGATACCACCAAAAAAGAAGGGTGATCTACCCTTGAGGTGCCTTGGAATGGCAAACAAGCCTGGACGAAAAAGAGAACCTTTAGGTTTAGAATGCTTGGGGGGGTTGAATAGTCTCCATCGAGATGAAATATCCACCGACCTCATATTTCGACAAATACTTAGAGAAAACCAAGTAAAGACTCGGCAGGAATCTACTACCCACCGACCTCATATTTTGACAAATACTCGAAAAAAACCAAGTTAGGAGCTCGGCAGGTACGTACTACCCACCGACCTCATATCTCGACAAATACTTGGAGAAAACCGTGCAAAGAGCTCGACAGGTATCTAATACCCACCAACCTCATCCCGCGATAAATACTTGGAGAAAACCAAGTAAAAAGATCAGCAGGTACCTACTTCCCACCGACCTTATTTTTCGACAAACACTTGAAAAATGCCAAGTAAAAAGCTCAAAGTGTGTGAACAAAAAGATATTTCATTAAGACGGGAGGAGAATACAAGGAAGAGCAAAAAAAAGAAGGAAATATCAAGACACGAAGGCCCATAACAAAAAAAAATATAACCGACACCGAGGAGACCCTCTACAACCCCGGAGCAGGACCTTAGTCAGGCTGACTGGCTCGCCCTCGTTGCATGCTTGACGCATCTCCTCCTTAGAGTCTATGGTCTGAGGCAGATAGGACGAAGTCCCTGGAACTGCAGAAGTAGTACCCTAATCGGCAGGAGAGTCCTCGGTCCCGGCCTCCTCTTTTGTTCCCCTCTCTCTAGCATTGGGTGGCCTTGCCCACTCTTCGAAGCCCTTCCAGTGTACCGAGTCACCAAAAAACTCTTTCAAGTCTGTTCGGTATAGAGTCACTGCATCGACATAGGCTTCTTCCACTCGAGTTTGGCAAACTTCCTCGACCTTGGCCTCCTCCGTGGCCTCGAACTATGCTCAGAACCTAGTCAGCTCATCCTGGATAGATTCCACCTCAACCTCTTTTAGTTTCAGTTGCTCCTGAACCTTGCTCAGCTTGGTCTCCTGAGCCACAACCTTAAACTCCCAGGTCATCGAGTTGGTCTGGGCCTCTTTCACCTCCTCCTGGAATTTGCGGTAATCCCCTTGGTTGCGGCGGAGGTTGGAGACAGTCTAAGCAGCAACCTACAAAGTCAGAAACAACAAGGAGAAAATACATGAACAACAAAGGAAATTTGTAAACAAACTCACCTCTACTGATTTCATGAAGGCATCAGCCAAACCTTCAAAATATTCCCGTCCTTCATCAAGGACGAGACACAATTGGGGACGCCGTCCTGATAAGAATCGAGGTTCAGGCTGATGTCCCCCAATCTTGTTTGTAAGGCGCTCGGCCTCCCCAAACCTTGCCTTCTTGGCAGTTCTCTGGTAGGTAGAAGCAAGGGACTTCGACTTGCCCCTAACCGACCTTGCCTCCCTGGCAGGTGAACCCGCCTGCTCGAAAAAAGCTGCAGGAGCTTTCCTCTTGGAAGCAAAATTCTTCTTCTGGGTGTTGCTCGGAGATCTTAGTGCCGACCCCTGGGCGGCAACATACTTCCCTGCAACAGCTCTCTTGGGTGCCATCTCCTCTGGCTTATCCTTCTTCTTTTTCTTTCCCCTTTGGTTGGTAGAACCGGGAGCAGCAAAACCTACACCACAAACACAACATCAGCTCAAGATTTTCACACAGGTCGGTATAAGAAAATTAAGACATTCCAAGCAGAACTTACCGCATGATAAGATTTTCTTCTCGGTAATAATGCCCGCCTTGTATGGTCTCTCGGGTGTCAAAATGATCTTGTATCGCCGGTCTACGAAGGGGAGCTGGTAGATTTTGTCTACCTGAGAGAAATCAAACCCTTCTTCCTTGGTCGGTTTGTCTCAAGTACCTGTCAAGTAAGGTGAAAAACATGAGTCGCCACCGAGTAAGAATAAGATTAGAAATAAAGATAAAGGATTGAGGGAAGCTCGGTACCTGGTTTCCAGAATGTAGTCGGTACTCCAACTTCTTCCGCCTACTTCCTAGAGGCGGAGAACCACTTGTCTTTCCACGACTTGTTAGAAGTGGGGTTCTCTGTAATCAAGGGTTGGCCTTCCTCGGCACCCTGATGGGTTGATACATAGTACCACTCGCTACATCTCAGGTGGGACTTTAGTCTATATACTAGGCCGAAGTCGTCAAAATCAAACTCTGGCCACCCTTTCTCCTTCCAGAGCACAAGACGACTCAGAATTGCCCTCCATACATTCGGGTTGAGCTGAGCAAGCAACAAAGGGGCAACTGGATGGGCAGGGTCAACCCATCCGAGAAGAGGTTGGTGTACAGAGTAACCTCCCATTTCCAAGGGTTGCTAGGAAGGTCCCCCGGAGTAGGTGCCCTCAACCCAACATAGTTAAGTATGCCGACCTCCTTCCTCAATTGAGCGAGGTGCTCTTTTATCTTGGAGGGAACACGGTCGACTGAGTAGAATACTTCACCTATATTGGACACGGGAGGACAACCCAAGGTATTAGGCTTGGCACTACCGAGCTCACTCTGTGACCTATCGACTAAAAGGGGCGACACGTCAAACACCTCCTCATCCTGTTCAATAGCCTCAAAGCCCTCCTTGGAACCTTCTTCCTCAGAGGACAGAACTACGACATCCCCTCCAACCCAAAGGTCAGCCTTAACTTCATCTTCTCCTTCAAAAAAGATGTCCTCGTAAGAAACCTCCTTTGAGGAAAGATGAAAAGAAACGTTCAGGTCGGTGGGTGGATCTACGCTAAAAGAAGCCATCTAAATAACCTAAGGAGTATACTGAAGGACTATCTAGCAGAAAGATAAAAGGAAAAGTTGTGAATAAGGAGTTATCGCACAAAGATTTCCGACCACAAATGTCGAGTAAGCGATTACCGATCTCTTGGAAAGCAGTGGATGACTGGAGAACAAGTGACAAGTTCTCTATTTATAGGCAAACGACCTGTAGGGCGTAATGATGAGTACGAATCTCGAGAAAAAAATTAACGGCGAGTATTCAATGGACGTGTAAGAGTGGTCGGGCTGTCAGGTGGCCCAAGTCCGCACGGTTTTTGGAGCACAACTCTCATGAGCATTAAATAGCTCGGTATATAACGTTTCATCTAACCTCCAAGCAATCAGTCTTGCTCGTAGCTTGGGGGGTAACTGTTGGACCATATACCGAGCATTAGACATGCCAGCCACGCCTGTTTCACCAAGTAGGATGTAATACAGACCAGGTAGATATACCGACCTGTTCTGAACAAAGAATACAGATCTTCTCAACCATGCACACAGCTCGAGACATGGTCGGTCCTACCGACCTGGTTGACATACTATTCGCCATAATGACCAGATCAACATGAGAGAGCTCCAGGTCAGCGTGTTTGGATACCAACCTGGATGACAGGTCAGCAACTATAAAATTACAACATCAGCCCGGTAGGACATGATGTGTCCTGCCTAGCAGGATTTACCGAACTGTTTTTCGATCATATCTTTACTTACAAGCAGACATAATAGAAGTCTCTAGATCGGCATACCGACCTGAAGAGGTTTACGACTCCGAAACGGATGACGACTAAACGCAAGTTCAGATAGGGATAAGGCGTGATTCACTGCGATAAGTTCAAAATTTACTCCTTATTCGACTGTGATCAGGCCTGAAGCTCTACTAGTTCGACTAGGAGGCTACTAAGTCATCCTAATCCCATAAGGATCGTACTAGATCTTCCTAATTTTACTTGGGATCAAATGTGCTCTTACAGCACAAAATTGATTCCAGATTCTACAACAACTCTACTACAGGGCCAAAATCCTCAAGCTCTCTCAATAAAAAGACCATAACCCCTAAGGGGGAGGTAAGCAACTCTCGACCCAATTGAGTACCATTAACTCTATGAAACTCTGAACTAACTTAGACATCAGAGGATCTTTGGCCGACACCACACCGGCGTTCCTCAAGATAACCTATTTTCTCTTTTTTTCTCTCTCTCAGATAATCAACCTCCAGCGATTTCTCTAGCACTCTGACGAGTTCTAGATCAGCATCTTCCCCCCACCTCATCGTCTACTGGTGTTGGTCAAATCTTGCACCAACAATTTCTTTAGAGGACTATTTAGTTTATATTTTAGTATGTTAATTGAAAAGGACATTGTTTTTAAGGGTGCGTTCATTCGTGATAGGTTGTCGATGACTTGT
Organism: Paratinospora sagittata; assembly: GCA_035771175.1. NCBI lineage: Eukaryota > Viridiplantae > Streptophyta > Magnoliopsida > Ranunculales > Menispermaceae > Paratinospora > Paratinospora sagittata. The sequence goes on from CM069612.1 coordinate 1,370,755, forward strand.
TAGTGTTAATTCATACATAAAATAATTCTAGACGATTTGCACTATTTAGGCTCTGCTAGACCATGAAAAAAATATTTCTTTATAGGTCCTTGAATAATTCATACATAAAATCAATGTTATCAAAGTGTGCACCTTAGGTGCGCCTTGAGGCGAGGTGCACCTATTACGCCTCAATACTTGACAGGCATGGCATGTCCCTTAGGTATGCCTTAATGCGCTTCAGGCGTGTGCCTCGGTGCGCCTTAGTGCGTCTCACTTTCCTGCTCCTCATTTAAAAAAAAAAATTAATTAGGAAATAATTATTGTATTATATACTTTTTTTCTCTCTTCTTTGAATAAATATACATGATAAACAATAAACAATAGAACATGAAACACTAAAGGAAACTTGTATTTCGATTTTATAACAATAATAAGATATCATTACAAAGGGGTAATTGTTAGTTGTTCTTCTTTACTTTTGTGTTTTTTTCTTCAATAAAATTTTAAATATCAAAAGAAATAAATACAATACTAAGAACAACTATGAAATAGAAAATTATGAACATTGTGATGTATGATAATACTTTTTATTCATTTTTGTCTATTTTGAATTCTTTTATCAAAAATAATATATAATTAAGTTTTTAAATAATTTTGTACCTCACTTTACTCAGGCGTGCGTCTCGCCTTGAGCCTTGCGCCTTGCCCCTCAAGCTAAAGGGCCATTCATCGCCTTGAATGCGTCTTGCGTTGTTAATTACTTTGCATAAAATTATATGTACTTAATTGTATTCTATAATGAATGTCAAGTTGCCATAAAATGATCAAAAACACTTCATATTAAATGAAATCATGTCCAAAAATCATAAATTCATGCCAATGATTTAAAGAGTCATGTTTCATGTAATATTCATATATAAGTATAATAAAAATGAAAAATATTTACAGCAATATAACAAAAATAAAATAAAGAATTAGAATTAGAAAATAGAAAAAAGATAACTTTCATAATAGAATTACAAGTATACCTCTTGAGTGAAATTTTATGCTAATATTTGAGATATACAATCATATCATAACAATATAAAGACAAAGAACCTTGTGCCTTTTATATTTATACCAACCCCTTTATATTTTTAAAAAAACTTCAAAGTGCCCCCATGGTCTGTCTTAAGTATGGTCGATTTAGTTCTAAATGACCTAGGCGATGGACTAGTTGTGGTCTAGGTGTGGCCTTGAAAATATTTATTTGAAGAGTTTATATAGACACAAAGAGTTAAAGTGTTTGAAGAGAGAATTCTAGTCAATTAATTAGTATTGCTAGTTGATATCTCTCAGACTTTGTTTTTCGATAGGAAAAAAAAAAAATTGGCACGGAGAACAAATTATCATGAGGTATCCAAGGTTTTAAAATTCGTGAGGCGTAGTGGAGGCAATTTCTCTGCTTAAGGCGAGGCGTAAACAATTAAAGAAAATATATATATATATATATATATATATATAGACAAGAATAATTAACTTGATTTTTTAATTTAAATTCTCAAAATCAACTACTGATGTATTTTGAGACCATATTCTTCTACTTATACATTCTATTAAAAGTATTATATTCTACTAACGGTACTTGAGATTTTAATTAAAAAATTAAAAAAAAGAAGAAGATTAATTTGGGATCCCACACTGCCAAAAATCATCCTTATTGTCAATAAATATAGGATTCTCAATGGAGAGGCTTTGGTCGTTAGTTGTACTCTTATAAAATTAAATTCTCCCCAACTCATTATGAGTAAGATTTGTCCTAATCTCATATGCTATGAAATAATTGCATGTAAAATTAATGCACAATGCTATGTTATAATAAGTTTCTTTTAAGCTATTATTCCTAATTATATACTTAACAAGCTAATTACAGCATTTTTTATTATTACCGGTTTTCAAACATCCGGGAGATGTCCTCTTCCCTTTGAACTAAACTAATCCTTTCGGACTAAGGTGAATAAATGAGGACACGTCCAGACTTAAATTCGAGACCTGAACTTTAACTTCACTTATACTCAATTCTTCAACTAACTATATTACTACCTATTGGTAAGCTAATTATAACTTTTATACATATAGACATGTACATATAACTTCAAACTTGGAACTTAGTACTCAATACAATCCGGAGCTACAACTATTCAAAACTAAATTCAAGTGCCTTGTCCTGTCAAACTCCATTCTTTATATAACATTATGGTTATCATATTGTACAGTAAATGAAATGCTTCAATATTCAAATTTATATTCTTTACTTAAGAGGGCTAAGGATTTTCTCATTAAAAATAAGGTTTATTGATCCTTAATTGCTTTTCTTATAATAAAATTAGTCGTAGAGTTCTAAGTGACTTAGCTACAAGGTATTCCAATTGTATATAGAAAAGTCTATGTATTTCATTAATTGCGACGTTGATATCTCGCACACCATCTATTTTCAATTTTTATTTTTATTTTATTTTATTTATTTATTTATTTTTGTCATTAATGGTCCTGGCTTGTGGGATTGAGCACATCAAACTGTTAAGAAGCACAAAAATTGATATAGGATAATGATAAGAACTCATTATGAAAAGGTCATATGGCTGCCCCCCTGAAAACAAGGCCTCCTAAGTCGTAACCTTGCACACTAGCAGAGACCAGTAACCATCGATACACACTGCCAATCCGGATTAGGTATGCTTAGACCATAGCCGCCCCAATCAATGCACGTATGTTGGTGTCTGTGTGACACGACACGTGCACCCAGCCTCAACGAAATTCTGCTCCACCAATATTCGAACCCACAGCCTCCTCTACGGGAAGCCGCCGATGCCTTTCACCATCGATACCATTTCTCAAATTTTCAATTTTTTTATTTTATTTGTTAACATATTATCACATTTTTCTCTTAGTTCATTACACTAAGTTTGTTCACATGTTATTACCATAATATTTTATTCTATAATAATGTTCACATGTTATTACCACATTATTGTTCTTTATGCATAACTAATACATTATAGAAATCATCTAAGAAAAATGATAAAGTGAATAAGCTCAAAGTATAATCCAAACTACAATAAGTAATTGATTCTATTACAAAATAATAATAAAAAAATTAATTTTTGTTAAGAAAGAGAAAGACCAGAGAATGTGGATCAATTCATTAAACAAAAGTACATATGTTATAAAACTCTAAATTTGTTATAGGTGTACCCTTGATCCACCGAATGAGCCTACCTAGATCTTTGTTTAATTAGTCTACTAATTTTTTTTATTTTTTTTTATTCAATGAACTTAGCTAACTAGTTTGGCTAGCAGTAAATTTCAATTCACATACGATATATTATGCTAGTCCTATTGACAGGTTTTCGAATGGCAGTGAGATGATGCAATAATTTAGATACACATCAAGTCATTAAATAGGTACTTAGGTACATGATGAACAAATAATTAGTTATACTAACCAAAGAAGTATCTATGAGTTGTGTAAAGAAAACAATTAATCAAACTTTGAACTACCTTAATTAATTAATTTAATTGAAGTACACTTTATTATCAACCCTCCTGATTAAAATAATAGTTTAAGATACTACCTACATATATATATAGATATGAAACCAACCAATTAAAATAATAATATACTAGTCCCCCTCATCTAAGAATAATTTATAAAAGTAAATATTCTAATGATGCATGGACCACCTAACATGACAAATTAATTAAAAACATTATTTAGCTGGATTGTATGTCCCCAACATTTATGGTTAATTAATTCATTTCTTTGTCAACTTAATACTTTTATTGGTCAATCTTCATGAGGTGTCTCCAATTTAATTTCAATCCAAAAGCTGGGATGACCCACAAAAGGGTTTAACCAATAACTTGTTTAATTATTTTGATTGTATTTATTGACCAAACGATAGTTAATTAATTAATTCATAATCATTTATGCTTCCCATTCCATAAGGATTATCTTTGGTTTAGGTTCCAAATTTAAATAAGACGTTTCTTATTAATTACATAATTAAATCTAATGCTATATACCTTCAAAGTGAATGAAAATCATTTATTGTTGGAGAGAGAGAACCAATGCAAGTCAGTGAGAAAACTTATTTGTATTAACTAAAGATTAAAATAATTATTAAAAAAGAGTAAATCTCTTAATCTAGATGTTTAGATGTTTTAAGGATGTGTGTATTGAGCAGCATCCCCAAATACACGCATATTCTCAAAATATTTAAGAGGACCTGGTGCTAATGTCAGAAAATAACAGTGGCACTCAGTGTACATATAAAATTACTAAAATGTCAAAAAAATAGTTAAATTTATACAAATGTTTATTTTGATACCTTTCAATCAAGATCAACAAAGCATTCTTTGTGGGTCTCCCATATTTATATATGGTGGAACACCATTAATTGCCCACCGGCCAAGTAATGACCTTTCGAAAAGGATAGTTTCCCTTCGAGAATAAACTTAGAGATTATTAAAATTTTAAAATTCATTCAAATAAAATAAAAGACTAAGATCATTTACTTGTACTCTTTAACATGCATGTAATGTATAACTAACCTTTTAAAATTAATTAATAAGAGTGGTGCGCATACATGAATAATTGGATTGACCCTGATAATATAGTTTTAAAATGTGGTTTTAAAAAATATTAAAATAATATATATACAGAGGTCATATAATTATTTAAAATATTTTTTAATTATTCTGACATACATGTGCATGTGAATAGATAAAGGAAATATGGAAGAAATTAAAAAGAAAAACTTTAATTTTTTAAAAAAAGTTCTATTTCATTACGGGAAAATTAAATAAAGAAAATACATGGTTTACATATCTTAAGATATATAATTATATTGTGGTTATATTCTTTTATAGTTAGATTAATATTTTTTATAAATAAATAAACAAAATTTAATCTATATAACACTAATTACAAACAAATATATAAATTACATAAATTTTAAGAAGCACATGACAATCTTACATAATTATTTTTAAAATTAAATTAATTATCTTAGTAAAGGAAATCTTGAGAAGCTAAGAAGTCAATGTGTTAAAGTTGACTTGTTGGTCACTAAGTTAGATTCAAATAAGTTCTTTTAAATAAAATTAATTCTTTTATTATTATTATTAAAAAACCTTCTTGGACTTTCTTGATTTTATAAAATTAACGACCAAAGAAAAACCTTTTTCAACAGTATCATAGAAAAACAGCTCTCCACAGCAGTATCTCCACATGTGCCAATTAAAAAGGTGACACGTGGGTCAACGTACCTGCTTTTGTGGAAGAACGTCAATGTTTTCGCTTGAGTCAAGGTTCGACTAAGAAGAAAGTTAGGCCACGTGTTCTCTATTTAGTAGATATCTGATCCACTACTTTGGAAGCTAATGACCATTCTCCTTTTTATATAATGATTATTACCCCTTTTTTGAAATAAATATTAAGCTTGCTTAGACAGTGTTTAGTAATTCCATTTATTTTATTTTAGTTTTTGTTTTTTTTCGTAGGAGATTAGTTCTTGTTCGAGGCGAGAACATAACGAGAAACCTCTCTTAATAAGGGATACTTTCAAGAATCGAACTCCTTAAACTTTAAGTGGAGTACTTTTCCTGAGTATTTTTTTTTCCTACCTCTTACCCATGAGAGAATTATAATAAGAAAAAAAAAAAGCTGGAAAAGAATCTTTTTCTTAAATCACTTTCTAAAATCTTAAATTTAAAGAAATACTTATTTTTCTCACCTACCATTAAAAATCATTAAAAAAAAGGAAAAATAATTTTTTCACCCGCCATTGGTCAAAATACCATTAAAAAGCATCTTCTTTTGCAATTTTTTTTTAGGGTAGCTAAATAAATCACAAAAAAAAAAATTCTTTACATCATAAAAAATCACTAATTTTAATTTTTAATAATATTCTCATGTGATTGTACTAAAATGTCCTTACTTTTGTTTTTTTTTTTAATTTTGTTATGAGGTTCGGTCTTGCGTGACCGAACCGAAATGTAGTCGTTCGGTCATACAGACCGAACCTATAACTATTGGTTCAGTTTGTATGGCGGAACCATCTATTTTTTATTTTATTTTTTGTGTTTTGACTACATTAAAAAAAAATTATATGATTCGATCGGTAATAAGAGAAAAAATGGAGAAAATACGTTGAAAACGATATGATTGAGTTGGAGGGAGATAAATTTGTTTAAAATTATGAGAAGGGTATTTAGAGAAGTTCAATGTGATAAGGATAACATTTTTTTAAAATTTATGTAATAGGAATAGAATGTAGTGAAAATAATTTTTTTTGTGATTTATTTAGCTGTCTTTTTTTTTTTTTTTTGGTAAGATTTTCACATTTCACGAGTCCAACCTAACTACTACTATAACATCAATTTCAAACTTCATAATATATTTTCTACTTTAAAACTCAAGAATCGAGATAAAGTCCAACTATTCTTTGTCTTGCTTAGTAGAATTTTCTCTTGTATATGTAAGCTCTGAGGTCATACTTTCAAATATTCTGATCACCTTAATCTACGATATATATATATATCTGTGTGTGTGTGTGTGTGCAGATACTTGCTAGCCCCCAATGCAAGTTAATTAAATAAAAGACATAGTTCATACAATAGCCAGCCTATAGCTAGCTAGATGCCTCAAGCTTAACAACCCAAATTTATATATAATGGGGGTTCTAATGAGCCAAATCTGAAAAATAATTATATTCATTTCATTCATAATGGCGCTCAAGCCTTTATAAACATGATATGAGATATGCATGTATTTATTTTTTTCTTCAAGATATATGAAAAAGAAAAAAACACGATGGGACATATAATATTTGCTACCCCATTTGGGCCCAATTTGAGACTTATTTTTCATTTAGCAGGACCTAATTATTTTTTTCGGTCTATGACTTTTTAGTATCCCAGCTAACCCTTTTGCGGGGACAAGACTATTTCGTAGTCAGAAACTGCAAAGGCTATTGGATGTGACTTCTTAAAATAGGTGGATAAGTGTAAGTATGAATTCAGACTCGAAATCGAGACCTAACCTCTCAACTACGACTTATACTTCGTCCCCATCCATCGAGGCTACCCGATTTTTATCACTATTATTTTTCTTTGATAAGCAATATATCTGGTTATAAAATGGAAAATAAGATTAGAGTAATTATATTTACAAGTACATTTTATGTATCCTATTATATATACAACCATCCCTTTTTTACGAAATTGAATTTTGTTTTACCAGAGAAGTAGGTTAATGAAATAAATAATGAGTGTAAATATAGTATCAGTACAAATTTACCAAGTTAGATACATGGGGGAGAGGGAGAGAGTGAGAGAGAGGGAGAGAGAGAGATGCATGGGCAAATCACAAGGGGGCCATATCAATGGGGAGCATAGATTGCTAAGGTGTAATTTATGAGAACAGCGTATAATGTTATATGATACATACATTTTAGGCTATAATTTCACATGAAGTGAATACACCAATCGTACTTGTTATAGGCTGCTTTTGGTTTGCGTTCCAAAAATAAGAATACAATCTAAAAATGAAAAACTTAAAAAATGACTTTTTATTATTTTCTGAAAACAATATGTTTTCTTAACAAAAAATGAAAATTTATTTTGGAAATCTTTTGAAACAAACAAGTTTTTAATGTTTTTTGGTTTTTTCGGATATAGAAAACTGTTTCCGAATCACAAACTAAACGGGGGCCTAAATCTAATTTATTGTGATAAAAAAGAAAAAGTTAGGTTTTAATTGTTAGTGTAGTGTAGGATTCAAAGCTCAAGAATCAAAATAAAAAAAAATGCTAAAGTAACATCAATTTTGTACATGCATAGTGTACATTAACATTAATGCATCAATAGATTTTCTCGAATTATGAACCAACACATGATCATTAGAGGTAATTTAATAATGTATAAATGTGATGTACACTATGTATGGATATACAAAATAAATATTATTTATTATTTATTTTTTTGAAACTCGGGTATCCACTTGGAAGCCTTTTACCATTTCACTCCCAAACCCTCTAAACGCAACCCCACCGTTTTCTTCATCTTCTTTGGTGGAATCTTCTTCCTTAATCTCTCACTCATTTTCTTGCTTTTAAGTAGTATTTTAAAGCTTCAAGATTAATATTTCAAATGTTTAGATCATTTTGTGACAAATCTAAAGTGTTTTTGGTTTGTTTTAGAAGATTAGGACATTTAAAAACTAAAGAACTTCAATATATTTTGAAAGCACATTATGACACTAGAATCAAGTGTGGGTAACGAAGTACATCAATGAGAGATAACTTTTGGGGTCATTTGAATGTTACATTGCTAATTTTTTTGAAAAAAATCGCACTCTGGTTCGGCCACACATGATCAAACCCTTACTTCATAAGGTTCACCCACACACAACCGAACCTCCTATTATTTAATTTTTTGGGGTTTTGACCCTCCAACATGTGTTCTTATGCATTTCTAGACATTATTGACTTGTCTAGTCACATTCGGTCGTAAATTGGGTGGTGGAGTACCGTTCCCCACTCATTTCGATCACGTGGGATACGGTACCCACCACCCAATTTACACCCAATTTACATCTGAATGTGACTAAACAACTCAATAATGTTCATAAATGCATAAGAACACATGTCGGGGGGTCAAAACCCCCCCCAAAAATGAAAAAATAGACGGCCGAACCTCATGAAGTAGGGTTCGGCCGTGTGTGGCCGAATCAGAGTGCGATTTTTCTAGAAAAAAAACACGAACGAAACCTTCAAAAATCTCTTTGCAGTGGAACATCTATCACTTTGCAGTGGGATCTAGGGTTTTAGGAAGAAGAAAATTATGGTTAGGGATGTGGTATGCAAAAGGATAGTTTTGGACGTTTTTGCATTTTGGTTAACGTAGCATGTGGGGTGGTGATAGCTTATTAGTGGGGTTCATTTAGCCACTCTCAATTTTTAATGTTTGAGAAGGAAAGAAAAAAAAGAAAAAGTAGAAGAATCACAATATTGGGTCACATATATACAAGGGGCTTCTGTTATAATTAGGCATTTTGGATATGAAAAATGAAGATAATACATAAGAGAACAATGTATCAAAAAAATAAAAACATAAGAAAACAAAAGTCCAGGCCCATTAATTAAATCCTAAGAATCCTATCCTGGGCTCTCCTTTAAATGAAAAGAAAGATTGTGGGCCTAAAGCCTTTTTCAGAACGGTTGTGGGCCTAAAACCTACATACAAATATAAATACAAACTTGTGGGCCTAAAACCTTTTTTTTTTTTATGAAGTAAGGCCTATTTTCGAGGTAAATCAGTTTTTTTCAAGCTTATGGTCCATAAATGTGTGTTTATGATAGGTGACAATATAAGTCAAGACACGATAACACGACTCAAAATCGATACAAAATAAATGGGTTTGAGTTTTGCATAAACAGGTGCGAGACAAAATAGGTTAAACCTAATTAGACACGATTAAATTTCAGGTCAAAATCAAGTAGACCCGTTAAACCCGAAATTGACCTGTTTAACATGATTATATTTTGTGTTGAGACTTATGTTATGTGTGAAGACTTTTTAATATTTTATGTCATATGTTGAGACTCTAACTTTATATTTATTTGGTCTTTATTATATGGTTGTATAATTATGATTTAAAATTTTTGATTTATATGTTAATTTAGAATTTATATATGATAAATATGTTATAATGAACTTGTTCAAGCTTTAAAGGTTATAAATAGGTTAACATGTTTAACCCGTTTATTAAATGTGTCGGGTTTGAGTTTACATATAATGACACTTTATTTAAACTTGTCGTGTTTGAGTTTACAATATATTTTATTATACATGATTACAACAAGATCGATTACGACACGGCAACACGAATTGCGACCCCTAATTGAACATGCTCTATATGTGATAATTGATGCTTTAAAAATATGATTTTTACTAAGAGTTCAAAGGAGCAATGATGCAAGGGTTTGAGATTACGTAAGCATTGGTCAAATGTCATATTTTCGTGGCATTGAAGGTTGAACTGTGTGATGATACGATTTTTGTTTGATTAAAAAAATATACTACAAAAGTTCTTTTTTAGCAGTCCTATGGCCACACTTGTCAATGCAATAATTTTTTTTTCTTTGTGTAAAAAGATTACAATATTTTTTCCATTCTCAGAGTACATCTTATAAACATTATAGTCATTCTGAAGAATGTGTAGACACACAAGGAAGGTGCATAAGCCCCACATGAAAGTTGGTAGAGGCCTGAGGACAAGAGGAAAGAAATCATAACTAAGGGTACATAGGACCCAACAATAAGGGTCATATGCCTACGACAAGTCTAGGGGTGTTTATTAATCCGACCAACCCGATTAACCCAAAAGATCCAAACCTTTTAGGTTGAGTTAGGTTAGGTTTTATTATCAAATTGATTTGAGTTGGATTGAGATATTTTTAGCCCAATTGGTTTGATTGGTTTAGGGGTTTATAAATATTAATTGAACCACCCTGAACTAATTAAAAGTAATAATTATTACTTTATATTTATCAATTTATTATAATTAAATTATTCAAAATATTATAATGAAAATTGCATAAAAAAAATCACCTCAATAAGTATTATAATAGTTGCATTTGACTTGTAACGTTCATTAAAAGATGGGTGCTAAAATCATGTACAAGAGGTATTTTTTATTTATTGAACAATATTTTACTTATATTAGATAGATCCCTATGAATAATCTCTGACGAAACCATATTGATCATTCTTCAATCAATATTAAACACATGTATTAATTAATAATATTATATATATTTACAACCAAATATGAACAAGGAACAATTTTTTTTCTTTTTTCTTCTTACAAATGCATGATCTCCATGCATATTCTAAAAAATAAGAAATATATACTTTGAATTGTATCCACCCCCATGCCACCACCTTAAGCAAAACACAAATCTTTCGTTGAAATAAATGTATTGTTCTTATATTGGTTAATTTCTTGCAATTGCAGCTCTCGCCCGGCCTGAATTAACCTCACCAACTTGATGAACCATCTGAGCTAAAACCCTTCTAATAGGCCCAAAACACGCCCTAAGAGGATCACAAACATAAACATGCCAATAAGACCTCCAGATCACCTTATTCTTCAGCTTCCTCCAGAACCCTACCATCCAATTCTCATTTCGATTCGTAAGTATCGCAGCCGATTGCAGATAAGCGGATGCAGCTTGCTTCACCAACCGGTTTCTAATCGATATATGTCCCATATCAAAGCCATTCCCATCGTTGCTTCTCGTGTGTTTCCAACTTGATGAACGTGGAATCAAATCTTTCAAGCTTGTGTACCTTGGATCGTCGAAATCTGGGTCTCGAGCAATGCTCTCTGTGCAGTCATAGTTATCTTGGAACGATGACAATGATGATATCTCCGCTGTGCTTTCATCGATTCTTTGCAGCTCTGTTTCCATTGTTGTTGTAGTTTCTAATAGCTAGCCATATATGAAAGGATGAAGAGAGAAAGTAAAGAAAGAAGGAGAATGAGATGAGAAGGAGATTATTAGGGTTTGTTGTTGAATTAAGGGTTATTTCTGGGGGGAATTGAGGTTGGCGCCGGAGAGGGTGGATTTGACCCTGGCAAGGTGGGCTCGCCGTCTTTCTCTCCTAAATCTCATCAAATTGGGTGGTTTTGCATGGGTTACGTGGCCACTTAGCTAGGTATTACAACATAGATTTGCTATTCTTTATATATATATATATATATATATTTGAGCTTGGTTGGTACGAGGATTTATTTGGTTTTCTACTAATCCCTTTAGAGTACGGCCATAATAAACACCCTTAGAATCGTTGGCCAATATATTAACATCCATAACAATTAACAGATAAAGATAAAAATATCAATATTGAATACACTTTTTTTTTTCCTATCAATTTTTGTCCGCTTGAGCATTTCTTTTCATTACTTTTCTTTTTCATTTTTCATATTTAACCACTTATTCAATGCAACATATGTTTATTGGGTAATGCACTATATTCATTAATAGTTCATGCAAAAATTAATGTAATTCAAATGAGATAACTTCAACCTTTCTGTCTTCAATTGCGAGTTTGCTATCTAATTAAGGCAATCCAAAAGTTTATTAGTGTAGTTTGAATAGTAATGTAATCTATAACTACTTCATCATTTTGTTTTTCAATTTTTTTACTAATAACAATTATTCATTGGTACTTTTTCCCACTGGAAGTCATACTAATTAAGGTAGTGTTTAATAACTTTAATTTTTTTAAAGTCTAATTGAAATAAAAGTTGAGGGCAAAATTAAACTATTTGGTAATAATTTCTCTACATAAAATAGAAATTGTTGTAGAAGTTGAACCTCTAAAATAAAACTCAAAAAACGTTTGTCGTTTTTACTGGTAGAGGTTATTGTAAATAAAGGATGAACTATAGAAATGATTTATTACCACAAAATTTGCATGTAATATAATTACCAGTATAAAAAAAATTCATTAACAAGAATGACATGTAATCACTAATATAACAACTAATTTTTATGTTTTTAAATACTTTTGTGTTGTAAAAGTAAACAAATGATATTTTTTAATTTAAGAAATTAAATATACTTAAAATAAATAAATAAGAACTTAATAATTCAACATAGTTTTGATATATTAAATAACTTTATCATTAATGACAAATATATTATTACAAAGCTTAGTAATTCAATATATAATTATATATTATATAATAACTAATTACTTTTAAACTTGAATTTTATTACTAATCTTATGTATATAAATAATATGTAAATAAAAAAAGGCATTTTGATAAAAGAAATTAATCAAATGTTTTTATAGTATGAAGTCTAGATTTTAAATAACAAACGTTTTATCTCTAAAATAAAACAAAATAAGAGGATTAAGAGACCCCTCCACTCGAGCTACTTATGATTTCAAGGACATTCCCTGTATGGGTTCTATGAAAAGTTTGGTAAGGTACACTCCTCACTTTAGATAGATTAAGATAGCAAATCAAGCTTGTATTCATTGTTGGAATTAATGGTGTTGAAGATAGAATCATCCTTTCTTTGTTTGTGCTTTTTCTAGAATGGGGTTATGCAAGGGATTGCTTTAAATATGTTGGAAGTGATTCTTGTTTGGAAGTAAACAGGTGAAAGAACATGTGGCATTTTCTACAAGGATTAATTTTGGAAAAAGAAAAGTTGTTAGACTAGCTTGTGGGACTACTACTTATTTCTCATTATGGTGCAAAGATAAATGATAGGAAGTTCAACATGAAGGCAAAAAAAACTTGAAGGTAACATTGAAGATATTAGCTATGATGTTTTGACTAATTATTGCTGAAAACTCATGTTTCATTCATAAGTTGATTAATTATCCTTATTACTTGGAACATAAGGTATGAAGTTGTCAATGAACCTCTTAGATTAGTTGCTCAACAGCACCTCATTAATGCATTGTGAAGCTGAACATGTATGGTTCCTTTTCTCCCCATAGGGGTAGCTTTGGCAGGTTTTTTCTTGTTAATTTGAGAGCTCTCAAATGTATGGTGGCAGGTTTTTTCTTGCTTGCTAATAGCGTTTAAGCCATGGCTTAAAGGCTTTGAGTTGGTGAGTAACAACACAAATTAAATCGAACTCTCTACACTTTGTCCAAATCGTGATGTAGATGATTGATATTCCTTGGAGAATTAGGCCTTTTGTTCAGAAACTCAGTTGAATGGATAGAATTCCTGATGTATCGATAACTATACTCGGAGAAATGCTAATCAAGCAGTTGATTTGGGTACAAGCTACAAATTGTCAAAGGGGGTTTTGTTGTTCCCCATCTTTTTATCCCAGTGAATTGTATATATATACTATCAGAGATAGCTAGGGATGTTTCTAAGCTCCCTTATACTAGCCTGTATATTTGTTAGCCTAAGTTGTTTTCACTTAAATGTTTTTAAGTGTTTTTTTATGCTAACAAACTATATAACCATCAGTGTCAATATTTTAAATTAAGTATGGCTCAACACTCAAATCAAGTTCTAAAGAATATAAGATCGAAATTCTTCAATTTCGACAATTCAACATTCCAAAGTGTGAAGAAATGGACTTTATGAAGAAAAAGAGGTTTGAGTGCACAATGTATCTAGAATTAGGATATAACTTCTTTGTTCAAGTTTTCTCGAGCATTTTAAAATCATTCTTGCATATCTTTTTCCAATTTGCATTAGTTTTATCAAAATCATTTATGCATGAACTTTTTTTCCAAAACTCATATGCCTAAGTTTTTACAAAAATTCAATACATATGACTTATTTTTTAACCTAGACTTCGATTCTTTGTTTGAAATGCTTTCAAAGGTTTTTTATCATCAAACTTTATATGTTTCAATCATATTTCATCACTTAAACATGTTTATAAAGTTAGAAATCCAAAAATCTAAGTTTTAACAAAAAGCCATTGCTAACTAGCTAGTTTAATCCAGTCAATTGGATTAAGTTGGCCAGCGAGCTAGTCTTTTGACTAAGGCACTAGTGGGACCATTTCTAGGTTTTCCGCTCTCAGGTGTTTGAGTAGCGTGTCGGGACGTGATTCTAACAATCTTGATTGATATGAATTTCGGATCCCCAACAACCATATTTTGGTGTCTAACGGCTAGTGCTCATTTCTAAACTATACTTACATCCACTTAGACCGCTTTAAAGATAAGAGAGACACAAATGTGGATCTAGGAGTGTTTTAAGAAATCAAATCATTCTCCACTTTTCAAATGTCCAAAATTAAAAAAATGATTTGAAAAAAAGAGTTTTCTCAAATCTTTCCTCGTGTGTATCTTTCAAAACTTCATTAAAAATTATTATTTTTGAGCAAATATTAATGCAAGGAAGGTAAAATCTCTATTGCAATGTCTCTCTACTATTGAGCTAAAAATCTCATATTGTATTGATTAAGTTATATTATTGAGCTTTATTGTAATTGCTCTATTCATTTAAAACAAACACGTATTTCTATTCTTAGTCTCTCTGGGTTGTTTCTAGTTGAAACAAACCAAGCAATTGTCATCACTTGCAATTCTAATGTTGAAATCAAAGGTCTAATTTCACTCCTTATTTTGAAAAGGGCTAAGTAGTTCATTCTCAACCTAGTAAAATGATAGGCTTATCTCGAACATTTAAAAAGACATTAGAACGGTTTGATCCACACTCTTGAAGTGAACGTGGATCTTAGAGAAGGTTTCTCTAGACGTGGTTGGTTGTAGGCAAGAATTTTTCAAACCACGTAAAATCCTTGCATGGATTCTTAGTATTTTCACAATATACTTTATGCACATTGATTTGTTTAAGTAATAACTTAAATTAATCAAATGATTTCAAAAAGAACATAGAATTTGTCAAAATCTTCCTAAACACTTAAATTCACCGTCCTATTAGGTGTCCAACAATATTATCCTTTAGTATATTTCTAATATATACTTTTGCCTTCACTTTCGAAAAAAAAATCTTGTAATCAATGGGAAGAAGTTCAGGATTTTTTTTTCCACCTACTTATTTATTTTACACTTTTTAAAAACTTCACAATTTTACTATTTGCTGAGGATCTCACAACTAATCCTACTTTTCAGACATATATATACAAATTAAGTAATATTGGATATTGGTTGAAGAATAATAGCATTTTTTGCACCACTTAAAAGGAAATTAATTCTCTCACAAAATTGAACAAAAGCCATGAGCTCTCATCCTTCATTTATTTTCTACCAAACATATAAAATATTAAAAACTACCAATACTGGTTAGCCAAAAATTTTACATGCCAAAAAAAAAAGAAAAACATTAAACATAAAAAAAAGACAACATTAAACATCAAAAAAACAAAAAAAAAAAAAAAAGGAAGAAGAAAAAAATGAAGAGGATAATATGGGTTCTTAATAAAACAGCGCCCATATCACAGATCAGTACTACACTACTCGTGAGAACACATGGAGAAGGATCTCTCAACATCCCTTCTTAAGAAAGAAGATAATGCAAAAGAAGAAAATGAGCTCTTCTTGAAAGCAGCAATCTCATGAGTTGCTGCAGTGCTTTTCTCCCTCTCTTCTTCCACAATCGTCTCCAACATCTTCGATGCTCTTCGCCGCATCACCGAAACAAATTGCAGCGGTGCCACCTCCGTTATAAGCATAGCAAATCGAGAACTCGCCATTATATATATATCTATTGATTGATCAATCAATCAACTAAAAAACTCAAAGACCCAAAAAGGAAATTAAATTAAACCAAGATAAAATTAAAGGGAACAAGAAGAAGATGATACGTACGGGTGTTGATGATGAAGTAGTTGGTCATGGCAGTGAGGAGCAAGAGAAGTGAAGCATAGAATTTATAGCCACAATGCAAGTATGAAGATGGTAGAATTGTGTAGGGTTTGTGTGGTGCTTGCAAGTCCAACTGTACTGCCGACTCTTTGCTTTTTTGCATTAAATTGCTTTGTTTTGTTCTTTGTCAAAGATAAAAGCTAGAAAAGGGACCTTATCTTCACGCTCTCTAAGGCTTTGATGAAGAGATTTTACTTGTGTTGCAATCACCAAGTGCAATGGCTAGCTATCTGTTTTAAGATCTGTTTCAACTTCAAAGTACTCATGAATTGAATTGGTTATTTTGAAGTTGCTAAATTTATTTAATTGGAAAATGGATTTGATATATTAGATATATAGCTCAATTCTTTATGTAACTCATGATTAATTAATTACTTGCATGTACGATTTCTTTAAAAATAATGGAGCAAAAGAGCCATGTGATGCAATGGATCACTCCATTTCTTACTTGTAATTATGAAATTATACCCAAAACTATACCCATGTTGATGTGGTGTATGGTGAGTGGAAGATGTTTCTTATTCATTTTTTCTCTTGGATGATGTGGTGATGTGGTGTATAATCACATTAACTTGGGTATAAATTTAGGTACATATTTTGGGTAGTTTTACAAAAGATTATATCTAGTGCAAAGGGGTATTTAATACACGAAGCTTTAGATTATTTCCAAATGCGAACTTATGATCTATAGGTCATAAGAGAGCAACTTTAACGTTTACACTAAGGCTTACCTTCTTATAATTTGCAATACTTTTTCTTTAAAGGCTTCTTAATTATTTCCAATTCTGATTCTTCTTTTTCTCATTTTATATTTGATCTACACTCAATTTTTTTTCTTTCTTTCTTTGAGACAATGGTATCCTTAATCCACTGCGGCCGCCATTTACCCACAAGGCCACGAGCCAGGAGACCCAAGGCGTAAGACTCATAACGCCTCCCAGGAATAAATCCCAGAATGGAAGCGCTAGAGGGATTCGAACTTGCAACCAACCAAGTCAACATTTGCTCGCCCGCCTCCCCCGACCACTGAGCCAATACCTTAATGGGTGATCTACACTCAATTATGATGTGTATCCATTAGAATATTATTTTATATATCAAACATCCATAAGTAGTTTTCTCCCCCTTGATGAGTTTATTGTTTAGTTACACTACCAAATTAATGGGTTTAAATGGTAAGCTTGTAAAATTTATGAGTTGTTACATCATTGGTTTGGGACCATTATATTACCTTATTAATTACTTACTTGTTTAGTATGGTATTGGATTGGTATATTCTTACATTATACTAGCTAGTTATTCCTTCTATTTTTGTTAGCTAGCAAGTATACATACTAATGCTCAATTTTGATTAATTGTAATAGAAAAAGATAATTTAATTGACCATATCTATTTCATCTTTTGAAAGATGTTTTAATTCTTTTCTTTTATAATACCTATTGTTGGGTGGTCAGCTCCAATGATAGCTGACCTGGATACCGAAAAAGCTGAGTTGGTTATATAAAAAGCATATGTCACGTGTGGAGGCAGACGAGCTGAGGTGACGAGGTAAAAATCGCGTAAAATGATAAGACCGCCAGGTGTGCTCAGTTGAATAAGATTTGCCTCGACCATTGAAACCGGCCAAGCTGACCAGGCGAGGTGATGTTTACAAAAATTTGGAAAAGACGATGACTTCATTAGCTCGGCCCAACCCAGCTCGTTGCTGGAAGCTCGGCCTTTAGACGAGTTGATTCATCGTCGACAGCTCGGCCTTGAGCCGAGCTAATATGTCCAAGCAAGACAGAGAAGATAAGAGAGTCCTTCCTAGCACATCATATCCCGAGAAATCTGAGGTAGTTATGCACTTATCAAACACAGACTTCGACATAGAGACAGGATATGACTCCTCCTCCGAGACAAATCAAGAAGATAGGGATCATCCAAGACGGAATGAGATTCCTTCTCCAAGACCAACTCGGAATAGATGAGCTCATCCAGCTCATCTCGACCAACAACGAAATGACACGTGGCACCATGCCTACTGGGCAGCTAGCCACTCCATCCAGAGGATCTCCTCTATAAATAAGACCTATCACCCTCACCATAAGGTACGAACAACTTTTCACAAGAGTTAATGCTATAGTCTTGAACAAACTCTAACTTAGGCATCGGAGGGTCTTTGGCCGACACCACACCGGTGATCCTTACGATAGCCATATTATTTTCTCTCTTCTTCTCAGATCTAGCTAATAAACCTTCGCCAGAACCGGAGAATTCATACTTCCAGATACCATCATCTCTTGTACGTGTTCATGGTGTTCTGCATCAACATCTATTAATTGCTAGATTTTGACCAGCAAACAAGCACGTAAGTATCTCTCGTTTAATAATATTGATCAACTTTGTCATTTAGTGTTTTTGTTTTTTTGTTAACCTTTGTCACTAAGGCCTTGATAGGTCAGATCAAATGATTTCTTAATAAATTGTAAATTTCCAAAAAACAATTTTTTTTTTCAGAAAGTGTTGTCTATGTTACTATTTGATAATCATAAAACATATTTTACATATATGCTACATAATGAACAATTATTTCTATCTCTACGTGAAAGATTCATATCCAACACAGGCATTATAGTAATATAATAGTACTGAAAATTTTACCGTGGGAAAGAAATTTTTTTTTCGATTTTCATGACTGAGAAAATTAAAATATAAAATTAGAGTAATGTTAAAGATACGTTGGGTACAAAAACTATTTTTTAACTCTGATTCTCAATCTCTCTTGGATATTTTAGGAATGTACGTGTATATAATTAAAAATGTTGTGTAATACAAACACATTCTCAAAATATCTAAAGAAATTAAGTGTCAATATCAAAAAATGATATTCACACCCAACGTACATAAAACATTAATTTTCATAAAATTATGTGGTTATATATGGCAAAAAAGTTTCTCATAAAATATGTCAAAATCTCAAAATAATAGTAAATTTTAAGAGTATTCACATGTTAGATTGGGTTGAATTTGGGCCAAATACCAATCCGACCTAATTAAGTTCGGGTTGAAGAAAATTTTACCAAATACCAACCCAATAGATCCCTTAAACTCAACCTAACCTAATTCAATGACTTTGAATTGATTTAGGGCGGGTTAATCAACTAATATATTGATTATAAAACTGCATAATCTACTTTTTTTTCATAATCTAAGTACTTAAAATATCTATGAATTCTGAATAATATTTTATAAAATTATTTGTAAGTCAAATATGAATATTATGACAGTTATTAAGATGTTTTTTTTATATTATTTACACTATATAATATTTTGATTAATTCAAACACGGTCGGGTCTATCACAAAAAAATAATGAATAAAGTAAAAAAATATCATTTTTTATTAATTCAGGTTGGTTTGATTTAATTCAGGTTAATTATAAAATCTTAACCTAATCCAAATAAGATCGGGTCATAAATTTTTACGCTCAAACCAAACCCAATTTGACGGATAAACTTAACTCAACTTAACCTAATCCCAAAAGGTTTGCGTTGGTCCATCAGGTTGACGAGTAAGATCAATTTGGACTGTTATTAACGTAAATGCCATATGGTTTCCGTCCTGTCGCCGTTGCTCAAAGCCTCGATCTTATCCACCGAGTCCTTGCCTACATTTCACGGCATATATACGTGGGACCGTTGTCATATGCTTCTTCTTAGCAGTTGTAGCTTTAGCAAGGGAGAGAAGGATCACGTGGTCTCTAGCCTATCAAGAAAAAAGCTTAATTTGTCGGCACGTGGCACCGTACGTAGGTTTGGAACAATAGGTACTGTCAAAGCAGGACTTTTAGTGGTTGTATTTCGGCTACATGTTAACTCTGTCAAGCGTCCACGTTAAATAACTAAACTTTTCTTGATGTTTTAAGTCGAAATGCTACGTATCGATCTAAAAAAGGAAAAAATTGAAATGTTTGTAATATTTTCTAGATGTCATTGTAGTTTGATTTATAAAATATTTGAATTTAAGTGGTTTCTCAAATCAAAAAACAGAATTTCATATAAGTAGATTACAATTTAAAAAGTAATAATTCAAAAAATGACATTATCAAAACTCTAACTTAAAATTATTAAAACAAAATACCTTCTTACGTGACGATAAATTTCCACTTCCCAAGATATCGTCCCAGCTCTCACTGCTTGCAGGATTCCAAAGTTTATAGCAAATTTGATCTCAAAGCAGATTTTTGGCAATTGGGTATTCACCCAGATGATCGTCCCAAAATCGCTTTTTGCATTCCTAATGCTCACTACCAATGGACGGTTATGCCTTTTGATCTTAAGGTTGCCCCATCCCTGTTCCAGAAAGCTATGACAAAGATATATGCTCCTTTGTTGCATACAGCTTTAATCTATATTGATGATATCCTTTTGTTTTTCACAACGGATGCTGCTCATCAACACCTTCTTTCTCAGTTTCGGGACATCACTGAATCTTATGGTATCATGCTCTCAGAAAAGAAGAGTATAATTCATACTTCTGACATTGATATTTTGGGCATAAAATTCTTCAATGGAGTCTACCAACCAGGGTCCCATATTGCAGTTGAACTTCTGCAATTCCCTGATTCACATCTGACACGACAACAACTACAACAATTTCTCGGTGTGGTCAACTATTTATGCTCATTTTTGCTACGTGTCAGTCAATACACTACTGTTCTTTCCTCTCTACTACGGAAAGACCCTCCTCCTTGGCAAACCATGCACACCCAAGCTGTTGCATATCAGAAGAAAGCCTGTCAGAATCCTCCTCCTTTGGTTCTTCCAACCACCGGTTCTTTAAATCTTCAGACTGATGCCTTTAATCACTACTGGGGAGCTATTTTCCTCGAAAACAAGGACCATAATGAAAACATTTGTGGTTATCAGAGTGGTAAATTTACTGATGCAGGACTTCATTACCATATCTTTATCAAAGAGATTCTTGCAGTTAAGAATGGTATTCAGAAGTTTGCATTTTTCCTACGTCCAGCCAATTTTGAAATCCAAATGGATAGTTCTTCATTTCCAAAGATGCTGGAATTCAAGAATAAAATGGTGCCTTCTGCTCAACTTCTTCGTCTTCAAGAATGGTTCACACAGTACACTTTTACTGTTAAACACATCCCAGGCAACAAGAATGTTTTGGCAGATTTCTTATCCCGGCCCATTCAGAAGTCCAAGGCCCAACTCTCACTTATGACAGGATGTTTCACTCAACCTCTCCTGTTACAGTCCAAGCTTGTTACACGACCCAAGCCCCTACAGTTAATCCATTCCTCTGGATCCATTCCAATTATTGGAGTTGTATTTCCTCCAGGTGTTCCAGAGCCCACTACGGCCCATGCAGTAAATGAGTTGGCCCGCCATAATATGTTTTATTATGCCCATAAGCATCTCATGGACTTCCTAGAACAGATTCAACAGGGTAATCCATTCAACCAGACACGGCCCTATCTGTTCATCTTCCACCTTCGTACCGAAGTTTCTAACAATCTATTCTGGTACATTTGGTGTGTCTCATGTCTCTATAAAATAGCTATTGCGTTCATACTCTGCAGTTACAGAATCAACTCAGGCAACAAACAACTCTCCTTCATGGTTGTTTACAGCTATTTGTTCCTCTCTCAGTATGGACAGCACAGGTCAATGAAATATGTCAACTATTTCCTTAACGCCTGCATGCTATCTACATATGTCACCAACCCTTCTCTGACTCTCTTCAAGGGTTAATTGCTGAACATTATCTCCAGCAATTCCAGACATATTCATGTAACCTCACACCTTAGGTAATTACTGGTGTCTGCAGCTTCCTCAACGATATCAATCATTATCCAGATATCGCACCAATAATTCGAGGTCCCCATGAATTCATACCAGAAGAACATCTTGATTCTCTGGTACAGAATTTAGCCCCCTGGAATCCCGACTTTCCACCACCTAACTTCAGTGATCCTCCTTCATGGTCTGATCTACCTCCTCATCCTCGGACCAATACTCCACTTACAGATGAAGAGATTATTGATGCTCAAAAAGCTGACGATGAAGAAAAAACATCTCTCATAGCTGCTGGAGTACGCTCTCCTCCTCCGGACGACTTTCAATGTGAACAAGAATACTGGGATAGACTCTACGACGAACTCAATGAAGAAACCCTCGAGAACTTATCTCCGTCGCATTCATATGGCCTCCCGACTCCACGGTCACCTAGATCACCTTGATCTCTCTTTTGCCTCAGCAAAAACAAGATTGCGTGTCATGCACAGACTTTGCCAACATCGCCCAGTTGTTCGACCCTCTCTTCACAGACGCATCTATCACCAATCTTTCGTTTCAGGTACGTCTACTGTTTTGCAGGAACTTCCTGTGTCATCATCCTCGCTGTCTACCAGTTCTGTTCAGCCAGCTACCATGGAAGATTCGTTCTCATCCACTGCCAACACCCATGTGCTACCTCATGATGTTGTCCCCACTTCTGACTTCCACTCAGAAGATGCCAATCCTGTCAAGTAATCCACATCGTGTTAGAAGCAAGGGAATCTGCTTTCGACATGATCCTGTTCATCTACAGTAAAAAGTAACATCCACTCACTCGACAACAACTCCTGTTCATCAGCACGTTGCACAGGCTGACAAGCGTCCATCACTGTCCCGTCTCCATCACCTTTCAGCGATGCTTATCCACCAGCTCATCCATGCCACTTGTTTTCGGATTTTAAGACGTTTCAAGTCCGCAGGATTCTTCACACATCTATAAAAGGCCGCTTAATTACTTATTTCTCTTCAGAGGCCAGAAACCAAGTTTCTAAGTGTCAAAGCTTGTTCTATCTTACATGAGTCTCCAGTTTTTCTTTAAGTTTGTATTCACAGTCTTGTATGTTCACAGTTTGTATTTACATATTGAGTTTATCGAGTCTGTAATATGTTATCTCCTAGGTGGTTAAAGTCCTAGAACCCTAATGGTATCAGAGCCATACATGTATGTATGCTTAGTGTGTATTTTGTTATGTCTAGCCACATATCCCTTCTCGGGTTATGTGCAATAATACTGTTGGTATTGTTTGCTTGTGTTTGTCTACATTTCTATATCAAGTTAATTGAACGCCTGTGTACGTTCTTTGAAAGTGCATGATGTCACTGTTAAGTCATCTTCCCGTTTGGTTATTAGTGGTGTTGATTATACTTGTTATCCTGTTAATTGGTATTTTCCGTCTTTGCTTTGTTTTCGTCATTTGTGATTCAATTGAGACTGAAACGGATTAAGATTAGTTTTTAAGTTTGGTTGTGGTTTTGTCATAAAACATTTGGGTCTCTATTTTTCACCGTTTTCCATCCAGAGGATAAAGAGACAGTCCAGCCAGGCAAGGAGTGTCGTACGCGTAAGTGACAGCAGTCTGCTTGTATCCATGGATCCCCTTGGTGACAGTCAACCTTCTTCTTCTGTGTCGTCCTCCGCTCCTATACTTAAGTCCTCATCTTTTAATTTTTCTAGTCTCCCGGAATCCTGTTTAAAAACAAATACTTCAAAGATAGACCAATTGATAGAAGTTACCCACATCCCAGATGATAGTAAAGTTAATGAAACTGTTCCTCCTCTGTTAAATCCTTATAGTCTTTTTACAAAAAAACGTCAGTCTTTTACTACGTCTATTAGAACGTTAATTTCTCGTAAGGTCCCTCCTGTCAAGGAGTATATCCAAAGTACTGCCCTCTCCAACTGCCAGCTTGAATCGACCCATCAAGAGCAGTATATTACCCTCGAATTTGAACCTGAATTCATTCGTCACTGGTTAGCTAATGGCTATACCCATCTTCATTTAGGTGCAATTCGACTTGTTCTGTCCTATCATGGTAGAGGCGATGTACCTCTATTTGCTCGTGTTGCCTTGGTAGATACAAATCTGTTGGATTATGAACATGCCTGCATAGGTACTGTAATCACAACGTTAAGTCAAGGTTCTATGGTTTTTACCATTGCTCCTGACTTTAACATTTGTTTATCTGATCCAACCTTACCTACAAGGTTTACGGTACAAGTCCAGTTTTCTGGTGTCCAACATTGTATGGATAGTGTCATGGCCACTTTACATCATCAAATGGCGTTTCATCTCCAAGACCATGCTATTCATCTTAGGACTCACAAGCCACATGGCATAGTCATGGCCTTTGTTCTTGACAATGAGATTCCTACTATTGTCCAGATCCCCAAGCAAATTCCTCAAAAGGATCTCCGACAGATGTTTCCCTTGACCTGGTTCACTAATTATGAACAATTTCTGAAACGATCAGAACCAGTCACCAGTACTACTTGTCCTCTTATGAAGAAACAGTCAGACGGCTCCGTCAAAATCAATTTTGAGTCTCTGACTCTTCCACAGGAACTTCTTCCTGTCCATCATTCCATGATGATCCAGCCAGTTTCCACTCATCATCCTGAAGATCCTCCACTTCATTCTTTTCAACCCAATGGCAAATTTGTCTATCACTCTCATGTTGATGGCCATTTTATTTGGGATTGTAATCCAGATATGTGTGCTCCTGGATGTTCTTGCCAGGATGACATTGAATATGATGAATCTTGGATCGACACTTCTTGTCGATATGAAGCTGATTACACTCGAAGGAAAAGAAAGCCCAAACGTTCTTCGTGCAGATCTGATGCTCGACAATCTTATTATGATCCTCCTGCTCCTCCTGCAGCATCTATGATTCAACAGTGCTTTCCTGTTACTTCATATGACCAGGATTTTCCTCCTCTTACTAGAGTAGCTGATCCGACTCATCAGACGACGGCTAAGCCTTTCACTCAACCTACTGATATTCGTCCGGATGGTTCTCCAAAACTTGTCTCAGGCCGAAGAAGTATTAAATTGGCAGACAAAGAATGCAATTATTCAAAATCAATTTTTGAAGAAAATTGATGATCAGCTTGTTAGTATTCCTTCTACTACGACCAGTTTAGTTCAGAAAACAGATATTCAAGCCAATATCAGTCAGAAATATTATACTGAACTCACTGCAAAGACCCATGATTTGGATGCGCAGCTTCGTTATTATCTTCAGCAACGATATACTGGTCCTCAATTTGATGCAGCAGAAAAAGAGTTACGACATCTCAAGGAACAATTATCTTATGTTATCTCCTAGGTGGTTAAAGTCCTAAAACCCTAATGGCTGGGTTCTAGGACTTTAACCACCTAGGAGATAACATATTACAGACTCGATAAACTCAATATGTAAATACAAACTGAGAACATACAAGACTGTGAATACAAACTTAAAGAAAAACTGGAGACTCATGTAAGATAGAACAAGCTTTGACACTTAAAAACTTGGTTTCTGGCCTCTGAAGAGAAATAAGCAACTGAGCGGCCTTTTATAGATGTGTGAAGAATCCTGCGGACTTGAAACGTCTTGAAATTCGAAGACAAGTGGCATGGATGAGCTGGTGGATAAGCATCGTTAAAAGGTGATGGAGACGGGACAGTGATGGACGCTTGTCAGAATGTGCAACGTGCTGATGAACAGGAGTTGTTATCGAGTGAGTGGATGTTAATTTTTACTGTAGATGAACAGGATCATGTTGAAAACAGATTCCCTTGTTTCTAACACGATGTGGATTACTTGACAGGATTGGCATCTTCTGAGTAGAAGTCAGAAGTGGGGACAACATCATGTGGTAGCACATGGGTGTTGGCAGTGGATGAGAACGAATCTTCCATGGTAGCTGGCTGAACAGAGCTGGCAGACAGCGAGGATGATGACACAGGAAGTTCCTGTAAAATGGTAGACGTACCTGAAACGAAATATTGGTGATAGATGCATCTGTGAAGAGAGGGTCGAACAACTAGGCGATGTTGGCGAAGTCTGTACATGGCACGCAATCTTGTTTTTGGTGAGGCAAAAGAGAGATCAAGGTGACCTAGGTGACCGAGGAGTCGGGAGGCCGTATGAATGCGACAGAGATAAGTTCTCGAGGGTTTCTTCATCGAGTTTGTCATAGAGTCTTTATCAATGGCTGTGAGAAGTAACTGAAAGATTTCAGCAAAAGTAATTTGTTCCATTGGTCTGCCTGTAGCAATAAGAAGTCGATTGAGTTCTGGATGGCATTCAAGTGGCAAAGAGGCAATAAAAGTATGCTTCAAATCTGGTTTGTTTGTTCCACCAAGAAGATGATAACGTTGTATCATTCGAGTAAAGTGGCGGTGAAGATCTTTTTTGTTGAGGGAACAACACTTCATGGTAAAGAATTCTTGTTTGAATTTCTTTTCAATGAGAGAAATGTCACCAACAAATTCTTGAAGCATATGATTATAAACATCAACTATAGAAAGTTGAGTGAGTTGGAAAATACGGTATTCGCCAAGGGAAAGTAACCAATCACGAACAAAACCAGTGCATCTTGAGAAGAAATCTACAAGAATAGCTTGTGAGGTTTTACCAGAAATAAGTTGATTGGTCATCCATGCAGCCCATGAAATAAGTTTATTTCGCCATTGATCAGATGGAACATAATCAAGAGAAAACCAAGGACCACCATTTCTAGGTTTGAAATAATTCTGGGTAGGATCTTGTGGTCGGCGTTGATTGGGTGCAGAGGTTTCAGCCGTGGCTTCAGTGAAATCAACATCTTCATCGGCAGGAATATTAGACGAAGAAGCACCTTGAGCCATGTGAATCTGAGCTAAAGCTGAAATATCCATAATCTGAGAATCATCAGAAGAAGCAGAAGTTGCATCATAAGAATCTGCAAGGGGATCAGAAGAATCGATAACTGCTTCTGTAACTGCTTCAGTATCTTCTTCAGAGGATGAAGAAAGATCAATAGATTCAAAAGAATCAGTAGAGGAACCAGATGGAGGTATGGAGGATGTATCGGAGGCAGGGAGTTGGTCATCATCATCAGTAGGAGTATCTGCAATATCTTCTTCAGAAAAATAAGGCTGAACTGGGTTACTGGGAGGTGGTTCAGGGTCAGTAGGAGGGAAGGGATTACCATGAGTAGATGAGACCGGTGGGTTAATATACTCTGGTAGTGGTTCCATAGAAGGAAATAAAGGAAGTTTCCTTTTATCTCTGAACATAGGAC
This sequence comes from Paratinospora sagittata, assembly GCA_035771175.1. Classification (NCBI taxonomy): domain Eukaryota; kingdom Viridiplantae; phylum Streptophyta; class Magnoliopsida; order Ranunculales; family Menispermaceae; genus Paratinospora; species Paratinospora sagittata. The sequence goes on from CM069612.1 coordinate 1,398,279, forward strand.
GAGGACCACGGACAGGTGGAGGTCTTGGAGACGGAGAATAAGACTGCGGCTGTGGTGTAGTGGCATCTGCTCGAGATTTGGAAAGTAACAAACTTTGCACAAAAATCTGAGAGGGATTGAGAGCAGGTAAAGGTGCATACATCGGTGTAGTGGAATGTAACCTGAAAGTGTTGAGAGACATAGGATATGTTTCCGGATAATCAGGTTGTTGTTGATATTTTTTGAGATCTGCAGTAACATAAGATAATTGTTCCTTAAGATGACGTAACTTTTTTCTGCTGCATCAAATTGAGGACCAGTATATCGTTGCCGAAGATAATAACGAAGCTGCGCATCCAAATCATGGATCTTTGCAGTGAGTTCAGTATAATATTTCTGACTGATATTGGCTTGAATATCTGTTTTCTGAACTAAACTGGTCGTAGTAGAAGAAAGACTAACAAGCTGATCATCAATTTTCTTCAAAAATTGATTTTGAATAATTGCATTCTTTGTCTGCCAATTTAATACTTCTTCAGCCTGAGACAAAGGTTTTGGAGAACCATCAGGACGAATATCAGTAGGCTGAGTGAAAGGCTTAGCCGTCGTCTGATGAGTCGGATCAGCTACTCTAGTAAGAGGAGGAAAATCCTGGTCATATGAAGTAACAGGAAAGCACTGTTGAACCATAGATGCTGTAGGAGGAGCAGGAGGTTCATAATAAGATCGTCGAGCATTAGATCTGCACGAAGAACGTTTGGGCTTTCTTTTCCTTCGAGTGTAATCAGCTTCATATCGACAAGAAGTGTCGATCCAAGATTCATCATATTCAATGTCATCCCGGCAAGAACATCCAGGAGCACACATATCTGGATTACAATCCCAAATAAAATGGCCATCAACATGAGAGTGATAGACAAATTTGCCATTGGGTTGAAAAGAATGAAGTGGAGGATCTTCAGGATGATGAGTGGAAACTGGCTGGATCATCATGGAATGATGGACAAGAAGAAGTTCCTGTGGAAGAGTCGGAGACTCAAAATTGATTTTGACAGAGCCGTCTGACTGTTTCTTCATAAAGGACAAGTAGTACTGGTGACTGGTTCCAGTCGTTTCAGAAATTGTTCATAATTAGTGAACCAGGTCAAGGGCAACATCTGTCGGAGATCCTTTTGAGGAATTTGCTTGGGGATCTGGACAATAGTATGAATCTCATTGTCATGAACAAAGGCCATGATTGTGCCATGTGGCTTGTGAGTCCTAAGATGAATAGCATGGTCTTGGAGACGAAACACCATTTGATGATGTAAAGTGGCCATGACACTATCCATACGATGTTGGACACCAGAAAACTGGACTTGTACCGTAAACCTTGTAGGTAAGGTTGGATCAGATAAACAAATGTTAAAGTCAGGAGCAATGGTAAAAAACCATAGAACCATGACTTAACGTTGTGATTACAGTACCTATGCAGGCATGTTCATAATCCAACAGATTTGTATCTACCAAGGCAACACGAGCAAATAGAGGTACATCGCCTCTACCATGATAGGACAGAACAAGTCGAATTGCACCTAAATGAAGATGGGTATAGCCATTAGCTAACCAGTGACGAATGAATTCAGGTTCAAATTCGAGGGTAATATACTGCTCTTGATGGGTCGATTCAAGCTGGCAGTTGGAGAGGGCAGTACTTTGGATATACTCCTTGAGAGGAGGGACCTTACGAGAAATTAACGTTCTAACAGACGTAGTAAAATACTGACGCTTTTTTGTAAAAAGACTATAAGGATTTAACAGAGGAGGAACAGTTTCATTAACTTTACTATCATCTGGGATGTGGATAACTTCTATCAATTGGTCTATCTTTGAAGTCTTTGTTTTTAAACAGGATTCTGGGAGACTAGAAAAATTAAAAGATGAGGACTTAAGTATAGGTGCGGAGGACGACACAGAAGAAGAAGGTTGACTGTCACCAAGGGGATCCATGGATACAAGCAGACTGCTGTCACTTACGCGTACGACACTCCTTGCCTGGCTGGACTGCCTCTTTATCCTCTGGATGGAAAACGGTGAAAAACAGAGACCCAAATGTTCTATGACAAAACCACAACCAAACTTAAAAACTAATCTTAATCCGTTTCAGTCTCAATTGAATCACAAATGACGAAAACAAAGCAAAGACGGAAAATACCAATTAACAGGACAGCAAGTATAATCAACACCACTAATAACCAAATGGGAAGATGACTTAACAGTGACATCATGCACTTTCAAAGAACGTACACAGGCGTTCAATTAACTTGATATAAAAGTGTAGACAAACACAAGCAAACAATACCAACAGTATTATTGCGCATAACCCGAGAAGGGATATGTGGCTAGACATAACAAAATACACACTAAGCATACATACATGTATGGCTCTGATACCATTAAGGTTCTAGGACTTTAACCACTTAGGAGATAACATATTACAGACTCGATAAACTCAATATGTGAAAATTAAAAATAAAATCTAAACCTAATAACAAACACAAAAAGAAAATTGGCAAAGAAAAAAAATAAAATTAAGATTAAATCACTATTATGAAATATCTAAAACATAGTAAATCAAATTACAAGCAAAGAAACAATCGATGTGAAAAGAAATAAGACATGCAAAAGAAAAAAAATTAAAATAGACTAAGAACAAAAGAATAAGAGAAGAATAAGAGAAGAAAAAGGAAATAAAAACAAAAATATGAACTGAAAATTTAATAAAACTTTATTAAGGAGAAAAAAAAACTTACAACGATAAAGACCAAAGTAATAAGCCAATCGAGCATCGCACCTTATTTGCGAATGAAGCAAGAACACTTCCATCCACCTTAATACCAACCACCTAACTTTTTGACATATTAATTCTCAAGCCCGACATTTTGCAAAACAACTCCAATACTCTTGATAGCTCCCAAAACACTCTTTTCATCTCCTTGAAGTGAAAATAAAGTGTCATATGCATATTGCAAATGGGATATCTCGATACTGTCTTTGCCCACAATGAAGCTTCTGGTAATCGAAACCTCACTGGCTCGATCCGTCAATTTGCTCAAAACATCAGCAACAATAGTGAAGAGAAAGGGAGATAGGGGATCCCCTAGTCCTAACCCTCTTTGCCTGAAAACTTGCCTCGAGGTCAACCATTCACAATCACTGAGAAGTTAACTGATCTAAGACACCCGTTTATCCACCTTCTCCGTCTTTCCCCCATACCTTTTTGTATCATAACAAAATTAAGGAAGTCTCAATTGACTGAGTCATACGCCTTCACAAAGTCTACTTTAAAAACAATCCTAATTTTTCTTTTTCTTGCAGTATTCCTCCACGACCTCATTTGCAATAAGTGATGCATTCAAATTTTGATGACTGTGAATAAAAACAAACTGCGACCGTGCAATTGTCTTGTGAAGCACGAATCTAAGTCTAACAGACAGAACCTTGGAGATAATTTTGTACAAGCTTTCACCAAGCTAATGGGCCTATAATCTAAAACTCTCCAAGAATTAAGTTTTTTGGAGATCAAACAAATATAGGTCTAATTTGTTCTAACATTAACCGCCCCATTATGGAAGAAATCTTCCATCACCTTCATAAGATCCATCTTAACAACATCTCATTCCTTTTGATAAAAGGTCATTGTGAAACAATCTAGACCAGGGGCTTTGTCACCACAACACTAAAAAATTGTTGCGTTCACCTTCCCTTCCTCAAATGGTCGCTAATAAATGTTTTTCACTTTGATTTTTCCTAAGTGTTTTTTGATATGCTAACAAACAATATAACCATTGGTATTAATATTTTAAATTAAGTATGGTTCACCACTCGAATCAAGTTCTAAAGAATACACGATCGAAATTATTCAAGTCCGAGAATTCAACATTCCAAAGTGTGAAGAAATGGACTTTGTGAAGAAAAAGAGGTTGAGTAGTACTATACCATGTGTCTAGAATTAGGATATAACTTCCTTGTTCAATGTTTCTTAATCATTTTAAAATCATTCTTGCATTTTTTTTTTCAATTTGCATTAGTTTTGTCAAAATCACATATGCATAAACTTTTTTCAAAACTCATATGCTTAAGTTTTTTAAAAAATTCAATATATATGACTTATTGTTTAACCTAGACTTATTTGAAATGTACTTTTCAAAGGTTTTTTTTATCATCAAACTTTATATATTTCAATCATATTTATTAGTAAAACATTTTAATAAAGTTAGAAATCCAAAAATCTAAGTTTTAACCAAAAACTATCGCTAACTGATTCAATCCAGTCAATTGGATTGAGTTGCCCATCGAGCTAGTCTTTTGACGTCTAAAGCGCTAGTGGGGCCATTTCTAGGTTTTGTGCTCCCAGGTCTTCGAGTAGCGTGCTAATATAGTAAACTAGCGCACTAGTGACAGTTGAGTTGTGATTTTAACGATCAAAATTTTAAATTTCGAACCCCTAACAACCAAGTTTTGGTCTCGAACTTTAAACTATAATTATATGCACTTAGACCATTTTAAAGATAAGGGAGACACAAATGCATGTGAATCTAGAGAGTGTTTTACAGAATCCAATCATTCTCTACTTTTCAAATGCCCTAAAATTGAAAAATGATTTGAAAAAAGAGTTTTCTCAAATCTTTCCTTTGTGCATCTTCCAAAGCTTCATCAAATATCATTGTTGAGTAAATATTAATGCAAGGAAGGTAAAATCTTTGTTGTAAGGTTTCTCTACTTTGAGCTTAAAATGTCATATTGTATTTGGTTATGTTATATTATTGAGCTTCATTGTAATAGTTCTATTCATTTAAAACAAACACTATTATTTCTATTCTTCATCTCTTTGGATTGTTTATAGTTGAAACAAACCAAGCGATTGAATATCGTCACTTGCAAATCTATGGTTAGAATCAAAAGTCTAGTTTCATCCTTTTATCTTGAAAAGAGTCAAGTACAATTCATTCTTAGCCTAGTTCTCACACTCCAATTTTTCGGGCCTAATCACGTGCACTTTAATTGAGACCTAGATCACCTAACCGAGGTGTGAGTGTGTCTATCAATTCTAGTCTATGTCCTTATAATCAAAACATGAGTCTAAGGACATTGCCTAAACATAGGTTTCTATGCCTGCAAACTCAAATCAACCGAGACTGGACGTCTTCATAATTACCTTGGTTCACATAAACCATATTATAATAATTCAACCATGAAATGCCTATTATCTTGGCATTCTTAACCTTGCAGACATCAAAGACTAAATCTATTTTCAATGTAACGTAATCCATCAAATAGAGACAAAATTCCATGAAAATAAACTAACATCTCACAACTTATTTAATTGAATAAAAATAATAAACTATTCCACTATGTACTGACATAGTCATTATCGATGTACTCAATTAACATGTCCTAACATAATATTGGACATACCAAATGAATTAGATATCGATACCACTCCTATCAAAACCATTACTCTTACAACTACTAAGTAAAGACTACTACTACATATAATCAAAACTAAGCCACTAGCAGGACCCGCTACCATCGTTCCTTACGCTGCATTATTAATTCTTAAAAAAATAAAGGGGTGAGCTAATCCCCAGTGGATCACCATAGAAAATTTCCAAAATTCCTATTTATTAGTAGAAATTACATCAAGTCAAGTTAGAAACAAATAAGTGCAAAACATTACGTTACAACATTAGTTTGTTTCATTGTCGTTGTTGACCATCCATTCAGGGTTATGGACCACCCCTAGGTGGAATCACTTCTTTCCTCGAAACTCTTATTGACCGAAGTCCAAAAATTCCTGCTTTACGGCATATAACCTTGACCTTTCTGAACACTCCAGACTAGGCCAAGACACCTTTCGATGTATTGTTATCATTTCAGTGTGTCTTTAGTGTGACAAATAACAACAAGATTTGAAACTAAATCTAGTATAATCGAGTGCATGTTACAAAATATTTCGCCATGATACAGGTATCGCATAACGTGAAAGATCAATCAATACCAATATACTAGAAAACAAATATATCATAATATATGACATGGATGATCATGATATTTAAAGCATCAAACCACATAATACATACATCATGCACAAGAACATAGAAAGGCACATTATCAAGCCATAACTAATTTGAGGAACTTAATCGCTAATTATTATACACGTTGTTGGACCATATACCGAGCATAAGACATGTCAGCCACGCCAGTTTTGCCAAGTACGATGTAATACAGACCAGGTAGGTATACCGACTTGTTCTGAACAAAAAATATTAATCTACTCAGCCTTGCATACAACTCGAGACATGGTCGGTCTTACCGACCTGGACGGCATATTATTCGCCATAATGATCAGATCAACATGGGAGAGCTCTAGGTCGGCAGGTTGAATTATTGACCTGGATGACAGGTGAGCAACTATAAAACGACAACATCAGCCCGGTAGGGCATGATGTGTCCTGCAGACTTGAAGCTACCGACTTCTTCTCCGACTATATCTTTGCTTACAAGCAGACAAAATGGATGACGACTAAACGCAGGTTCAGACAGGGATAAGGCGTGATTCAATGTGATAAGTTCGGAATTTACTCCTTCTTCGACTATGAGAAGGCCTGAATTTTTACTAGTTCGACTAGGAGGCTACTAAGTCATCATATTCCAGTAAGGATCGCACCAGATTTTCCTAATTCTACTAGGAATCAAATGTGCTCTTCTAGCACAAGATTGATTCATGATTCTATAACAACTCTACTATAAGACCTCATGCCCTTTCTATAAAAAGGTCATAACCCCTAAAGGGGAAGTAAGCAACTCTCGACCCAGTTCAGTACCATTAACTCTACAGAGCTCTGAACTAACTTAGGTATTGGAGGGTCTTTGGTCGGCACCACACTGGTGTTCCTCATGATAGCCTATTCTCTTTTGCTTTCCTCTCTCAGATCATTAATCTCTGACGACCTTCCCAACACTCCGACAAGTCCCAGGTCATTATATTCCCTCCACCTCACCGTCTACTGGTGTTGGTCAAATCTTGCACCAACATTTAGCATCGTCTGTGGGGATCGACATTGTAAGTTAGAAACAACTTTGTTGTCATGAGTCAGGAAGCAGAAATACCAATTGATATGGAGCCCATCGCTACACCGGTGGTACCCCAAAACAAAAGGGGAAGACCACCAAAAAAGCAGTCAAAGAACTCTACTCAGAAATCAAGGTTGACTGCCATAGAGAGGAACTTGGAAAGAATGTCTCAAAATTTCTTGGAGCAGCAACGGGAGTTAAAGGAGGTACTCCGACAGCAACACTTTTAAGTGTCATTTCCTTTGGTTTATCCTTCTTCTTTTTTCCCTTCAGCAACAATATCAGCCCAGAATTTTCAAACTGGTCGGTATGAGAAAATTAAGACGTTCGAAGTAGAACTTACGGCCTGAGAAAACTCGGTAATAATGCCTACCGCATATAGTCTTTCGGGCGTCAAAATGACCTTGTATCGCCGATCTGCAAAGGGGAGCTGGTAAATTTCGTCTACCCAGGAGAAATCAAACTCTTCTTCCCTGGTCAGTTTTTCCTAGGTACCTGCCAAACCAAGCAAAAAACATGAGTCACTACCGACCAAAAATAAGATTAGAAATAAAGATAAGGGATGGAGGGAAGCTCGATACCTGGTTTCCCAAACGGGGTCGGTACTCCAGCTTCTTCTGGACACTACCTCAAGGCGAAGAATCACTTATCTTTCCACGACTTGTTAGAAGTAGGGTTCTCAGTAATCAAGGGTTGGCCTTCCTTGGTACCCTGATGGGTCAAAGCATAGTATTACCCGCTACATCTCGGATGAGACTTTAATCGTTATACTAGGCCGAAGTCGTCAAAATCGAACTCCGGCCACCCCTTTTCTTTCCAAAGAACAAGACAACTCAGAATTTCCTTCCATACATTCGGGTTGAGCTGAGCAGGAGCTACCCGAATTTGGCTGAGCAGGCGACAAAGTGGCGATTGAATGGGTAGGGTCGACCCATCATCGAAGAAGTTGGTGTACAGAGCAATCTCTCATTTCCTAGGGTTGTTAGGTCAGTCCCCAGGAGTAGGTGCCCTCAATACAACCCTGCTAGGTATGCTGAACTCCTTCCTTAATTGAGCAAGATGGTGTTCTTTTATCCTTTAGGGAACACAGTCGACCGAGTAGAATATTTCGCCTATACTGACGACTACTGGTTTAATGGACACAAGAGAATGACCCGAGGTACTAGGCTCGATATTACCGAGCACACTTTGTGACCTATTGACTAAAAGGAGAGACACGTCAAACACCTCCCGTTCGGAGCTATGGTGCTCGGTAGCCTCAGAACTCTCCTTGGAACCTTCGTCCTCAAATGACAGAACTATGGCATCCCCTCCTACTCGAGGGTCAGCCTTAACTTCCTTTTTTCCTTTAGAAAAGAAGTCCTCGTAGGAAACTTCCTTTGAGGTAAGAAGAGAAAAAGCGATCTGGTCTGTGGGTGGATCTATGCTAGAAGAAGCTATCTAAATAACCTAAAGACTGTACTAACAGACTACCTAGCAAAAAGATAAAAGGAAAAGTTGTGAGTAAGGAGTTACTGCACAAGGATGGATGACAAAAATGTTGAGCAAACGACTACCGATCTCTTTAGAGCGCAGTAAATGAATGTAGAGGAAATGAAAAGGTATCTAATTTATTGGCGAACGACCTGCAGGGTGTAATGATGTGGATTAATATCGAGGCAAAATCAATGGCGAGTATTCAACGGACGTGCAAGAGTGGTCAGGCCGTCAAGTGGCGCACGTCAGCATGGTTTTTGAGGCACAACTGTCATGAGCATTAAATAGCTCGGTATATAATGCTTTATCTAACCTTCAAGCAATCAATCTTGCTCGAAGTTTGAGAGGTAAATGTTGGACCATATACCGAGCATAAGACATGTCAGCCACGCCAGTTTCGCCAAGTAGGATGTAATATAGACTATGTAGGTATACCGACCTGTTCTGAATAAAGAATATCGATATACTCAGCCATGCATACAGCTCAAGACATGGTCGATCCTACCGACTTGGATGACTTATTATCCGTCGTAATGATCAGATCAACATGGGAGAGTTTCAGGTCGGCAGGTTGAGTTACTGACTTGGATGACAGGTCAGCAACTATAAAATGACAACATCAGCCCGGTAGGGCATGATGTGTTATGCAGACCTGAACCAACCGACTTCTTTCCGACTATATCTTTGCTTACAAGGAAACAAATTGGAAGACTCTAGATTGGCGTACCGATCTAACGAGGTACGACTTCGGAGCAGATGACGACTAAACGCAGGTTCATATAGGGATAAGGCATGAGTCACTGCGATAAGTTCAGGATTTACTCCCTATCCGACTGTGATAGGGCCTGAAGTTCTACTACTACGACTAGGAGGCTACTAAGTCATCCTAATCTAGTAAGGATCGCACCAGATCTTTCTAATTCTACTAGGAATCAAATGTGCTCTTCAAGCACAAGATTGATTCTTGATTCTACAACAACTCTACTTGTCACGACCCACGAGCTATGACATCATTACTGGCACAGAACCCCGTGTATATCCTCCCTCGACATACACGACATCCCGATAAGCCTTCTAACATACACCTTAATCCCAAATACACAATAATAAACTCATGGACTTAAATAAGATCATCATATAGAACATACCCAAAATGACAACCATAAAATTTTTCCTCAAGTCCATAATGTTCAAAATTACAAAATTATACTTAACCATAAGTACAAACCCATCTAAATGTTAAGTATTAGCATTAGGTGTTACATAGGACAATTTATCAAAATAAATGCGGAAAAGTACTAAACACCTATGTCAACAAAAGTACGGGAAACGCTTCATAGCTAAGCTTTCCCTTTCCCCTTCCTATCAGATCCTGAAAAGATAAGGATGAGGAATGAGCTACAACAAGCTCAGTTAATGTCTATTACAAGTGGCAACATATATATGCATTTGGGTAAAGCATTTCAAGATCATTAAAACCATTTAATTAACATGGATACAAGCAAGCTTACATACATGCCAAATATAATGCATCATGTCATAAACAAGACAATGCATATCATTTTATGAACATGCATATGCAACCTAAACACCTCCTGAGTAAGAACCAATACAAAGGCCAAGTGTGCGTGAAACCCATGCCAATCGACCTCTTACCCGTATCTATTAGAAATTCCAATGGGTCGGGCATGTCACCGGGATCAATCCTTTCTTGGAGATCCTGTCTGCACGTACCATTGAAACCCTCTGCAAGGTCCACAATTGAGGATTCCCGATCGGCCCAATGAGATTCCATAAGAGCCCCAAGCTTAGGGAATGCAACATAACTCAACGGCTTTCCCAACTGACTATGCTCAAATACAGTTCATGAATTCAATAAATCATGCATACTACATTAGATAAGCATCTAAAACATTTTATACTACAATGCCACATATAGAAATCACAAGTAAAGAAACACTCAAAACTTGATTGGCTAGACTTAGCTAATCCAATTCCAATTCCACAAGTACTAGGATGCCACAAATAACCCTAAAGCACCTCGATCCCCAATTGGCCTATTTGGGTTACTTAGATCAATTCTAAATCCTGAAAACAACATGGTTTATGCAAAAACTGAAAATCAGTCCAAGTATGCTAACCAACCATGTTTAAACCCAAATCAAAAGCCAATTAAGATTCTAAAATAATCAAACCCATGAGCCAATTCCATATTGCTCAATTTAACTATTTAATACTAAATCAACCCACATTTAACCCAATTGAATGCAATAGGTTGATCCAACCACTATACTACAAGACATTCAATCATAAATAGGGTTAATTAGATTATATTCATGTCAATTTCATCAATTGACATCAACTAGGTCAAAATCCCCAAATTCATTGCAATTTCTCAAATCACATGGCCTAGGCCAAAATTACACTACACCTAGGGTTTCCAATGAGTATTTTTACTGAATTCCACCATCAATCGACTAGAGTCATTCATTCAACATAGTTGACATTCAAGTCCAAAGGAAAACCCTAAGTTCATTTTCTAGGGTTTAGGACCTTTACACATAACCCCTTCAATTTCTTGTTAGAAATTGGGGAATATGGTGTCATTGGGTTTCAAATCACCTTAGGAATTCAAATCCCTACCTTACAACTAGTCTCTAAGAGTTTTACACGAAACCCTAACTCCGTGAACCACTAAAAATGTGGTGAAATGCTTGAGAAATGTTCATGGAGTGTAGATCTAAGTCATAGAGGGTTGGTTTTTATCGTACCAAGCTCAAAAGAGTAAAACTCAGTCAACCCCTAGGTTAGGGAACACCCAAAACCGTGACCCATGGAGAAAAATACACTATTAGAAAGCTTACTCTCACCTTCAATGGTGATTTCATGGAAAGAAATGGAGAAAAATACTTACCTTAGGGTGTAGATGGTGAAGATTTTTCTTGGAAACCCTAGTTTTCCTCCCTTTTTCCTTCTCCAATTCGTCCTTAGCTCATATGGGAAAAGTAGCAACCTTTTCCCCCTTTTAAAACACTAAAAATGGCCATTTTTCACCCAAAACCGTGCCCAAAAAATGGGTCAGCACGCTCATCGCTCCTGGGAACTCGCTTGAGAGCTCTACTTCTTGACCAAGAGCACCTAAACTTTGTTTCGCCACTACGCGCTCAATACTCATCGGAATTTCAAGTATAACCAGTCGTTTTCTATGTAAAAATGTGTTTCGAACTCATTTATAATATCCCCAGGTCCATTTGACTCACCAATAATTAATTATTATATAATCAACACATATACACAACATATTCCAATATAATTGTCATATTTACCATGTGTTGAAGTACAACCTTCCCATATATCAAAAGGTGCATTAAATGAGGACATTTAATGTAATACCCAGTATTTCACCAAAATATATATATATATTACTATTTGGGCAACGCTAGAATGTTCAACCGCATGCCAGAACGTTCAGGCGCATGACAGAACGTTCAGGAGCATGCCAGAACGTTCAGGCGCAATGCATGCCCGAACGTTCAAGAGCATGCCAGAAAGTTCAGGCGCCAAAAATCTCTATATAAGGAACCCTCCTCATTTCTCATTCCTCACACCAAATCACCTTCTCTTGTGAATTTCTTCTCCTTTCCGCTCATTCTGAGTTTTTAGTTTTGAGACTCTGTCTGAGACTCTCGATGCGGTGCAACAAAGTTCTGTCCAGAGGAAAACGCCATATCTGAAAGTGGTGCAACGAAGTTCTGTCCGGAGGAAAGCGCCAGATCCGAAAGAAGAGGTTTTTATCTGAAGGTGGGGAACGAAACATAAGTTTGCGTGTTTCATAACTTTTATTAAAGTTTACATTCAATTATTATTATGTCTACTGTAATACCCAGTATTTCACAAAAATATATATATATATATATATATATATATATATATTACTATTTGGGCAACCCTAGAACGTTCAGGCGCATGACAGAGTTCTGGCATGCGCCTGAACGTTCTAGCGTTGCCCAAATAGTAATTTTTTTTTTGTGAAATACTGGGTATTACAGTAGACATAATGCAGTGTAAATGAACAGTAGACATAATAATAATTGAATGCAAACTTTAATAAAAGTTATGAAACACGCTAACCTATGTTTCGTTCCCCACCTTTAGATAAAAACCTCTTCTTTCGGATCTGGCGCTTTCCTCCGGACAGAACTTCGTTGCACCGCTTTCAGATATGGTGTTTTCCTATGGACAGAACTTTGTTGCACCTCACCGAGAGTCTCGGACAGAGTCTCAAAACTAAAAACTCAGAATGAGTGGAAAGGAAAGAAATTCACAAGAGAAGGTGATTTGGTGTGAGGAATGAGAAATGAGGAAGGTTCCTTATATAGAGATTTTTGGCGCCTAAACGTTCTGGCATGCGCCTGAACGTTCGGGCATGCATTGCGCCTGAACGTTCTGTCATGCGCCTGAACGTTCTAGCGTTGCCCAAATAGTAATATTTTTTTTTGTGAAATACTGGGTATTACATTTAATGTGGTCTTTTCAACAAGTCACAAGTCAAGATGATGACTTGTTCAACAAGTTACTTATGTGAAGCTTCTCCAACAAGCCACTCACACGCCCATGGAGCAAGCTCCTCTTCACATGACACAAGCTCCATAGGTCCAAAACTCATTTTTCCATGTTTCGATGCCGAAATGGACTCCAAAACTTTACGTGCACTCTAAACGACATAAAAGCATGTCAAGACACTCAAACCTAGGCGAGTCGAGTATCAAGTACGCATACGCATATGCATACGCATATGCATACGCATACGTATACATATAGGGTCAAAATTATGCCATCCAAAGGTACATGCATTACAATTCTCCCTAACTTAAGGGATTTTGTCCTCAAGATAAAAGAAAGAGAACTAATCTCAGTCAGAAGATCGGGAATGTCACGACGCCCCTGACGTAGGCTGACGTCATGACTGACACAATGTACTATACACTGTACATACCCTATTTACAATATATAATACACTGTCAACCTCAACAGAATTTCACAAATCTCCAAAAATTTGACAGCATCTCCCCATAAAATGGACCTCTCACAACCTGATATACCACAAATCAAATCCAATATGTATATAGATAATCATCTCATTCATTCCACAAATCAAATTCTCACATGATAGATATTTATGATCATCCCATTCCATCACAAGCATTGTAGAACTAAAGTATTTAACTATAATCCACATTATCACACAACCCATCTAGGTGATATTATATATATAGTATGTGATAATTATACATATAAAAAAAATAAAAAATATAACCCATTTCCTCCAAGCATACATACATAAACAAAGGCGAATATGAATCACGTGTCACTCACTCTCTAGTCTTTCCTTTTCCCCTTGATTATGTATCTGAAATATTGGAAGAAATGGAGTGAGCAATCAAAAAGCTCAGTTGATATATCTCTTGATATGAAAATCATATGCATTTAGAGAAACATGACATTTAAAATCATTTAAAACAATTATTAAACACACGAACCATTCAACGAATATATCATACATGTCAACAACATAAATTTCATGATTTTTCAAGAAAACAATGCATCATTTTCAACTAGAGCCAAAATCTCCCTCCTTCCTTCTTGTAGTGGAGCGGGTATGAACTCCTTATTATGCACCGATAAGAAGCCTACGCTCGGACCTCACATTACTTAATTCACAGTCATTTTAAGGATCTAAAATCCTTGTTAGGATAGGCCTATTGACAATGAGGTTACGCATAACACTCATCCGGGTCTAATTCCTAACAAAATGACATCATATGCGATCTGCCTTCACACGTCTCGCATACTCCAATGCCAAAACCATTTATGAATGATCAATAAAACACAATGCATTTATATACATAACGTGCCTACATTTAAACATTTCATATAAATACAATGTCATACAAGAACCAAAATGAAGAAATATACTCATAGTACAAGATTTTTCAACTTAAAATACAATCACCGCCATTTTCGAGTTCAGTTCCAATTGAAATCCAACTAACTCAACCTGTCATAACCATTCTATAATTTAATTCCATTTATTCATATTTATTTCACGCATAAATACTCAGTTACCATTTACATATTTAATTTCTCAACTCACTTCAAATCACTAATAATAAAGATCAACCTGAAAATTATTATACATATTCCATGAATCAAGATTCCAACTCAATTTAGGACTCATAAGCAGTTGAAGACGCTACTATACCGTTTCTACGGTCAATCTAGATATTTCTACAAGCAGAAACAGTGAAAATAGATTTTCAAATCATATTTTCATTAGTTCTCAATTTTATTTTTCTACCGCAAAACATATATCAATTTTATTAAAAATAGAGAACATTCCTAAAATTATTCTGTCCACATCGACACGTGTAAAATCAGTCATATTGTCATTCTACCACCTTCAACAGGTATTTCACTGAGGTTTTACAAGTTCGCGGAGGTATTTAAAGTCAATTTTACTCACCAAAACCATATATTTAGTTACTAAAAATATCAAATCAAATCCAAAAATCACACTCTTGGTATCGAAACATCCGGAATTCAGTTCTCTACGATTCTATGGTCTCAAACAGGAGTTTCACTGGATGCTAATTCCATTTTATTCACTAGAAATAAGTACAGTACTGTTCACAACATTGCTCATTGGAAACATGTATAATTTTACTAAAATTGTCAACGGTCTCCAAAAATCATGAAATTAGCATTGATGGACTCACAATAGTCCATTCTACCATTCTATAGCCTTAAACTGGAGTTCCTTTGGGTTTTAATATGATTCAAAAGGTCTCCAATATCAAATCTAACTTCCAACAGCCATAAAAATTCTAAATGAACAAATAAATAAAATCTAACTACATATTCGAGATTTTACAATCTAAGAAGTGTTTTTCAACCTTTCGAACAAATTTTCATTCAAGTCGAGTCAAAACCCCAATTTCGAAAATACCGTAAAACGGCTTCCATAGCAAAATTACTCCGAGAGACTTGTTACATCTAGCTTAAATATCAGTTTCATGAAGAAATAAAGTGAAAATTACGTACCGCGAGTCCTGATTTGGCGCTAACCCCGCGTTTCTCTTTTTCTCCTCTTCTTTTCTCTCTTAGTTCTTTTTTCTCTGTTTCTTTCTTCTTCTTTTTGTTTTCATTCACGTTGGAGAGAAATAGAGATTTAAGAGTTTTAAATGTAAAGGTTATCTATTATGATCTCATACATTTCATGCTCAATAGTTAACCAACTCACCCCATAAATTAATCAATGTAATTCAACTCTATTTTTAACTTGTAAGCACTCATATAAGATGATCTCATATATATTATCTTCATTTAATAATTTCATTTATTTGCTTATACCCATTAAATATAGTATGTATTTTTATACACGCATATATTTGCCTATTACGTATGTATACACGTATTATACACCTCGATATACGCATAATTCAACATATGTATTTAATTAAAACTACAAGGTGTTACAGGGAAATTTCTCCCTCGTCTGGTTCTCACGCTCCCAGGTTTGCTCTTCATTATTGTGGAATTGTCATTTGACTCGCACAAGCGGGATCTCTTTATTCCTCAATTTCTGAACCTGACGAACCACAATCTGAATCGGCAACTCCGCATAAGTCGTATCCTCCCCATCCTGCAGATGACTCACATCAAGCACATGAGCTAGATTGGCATAAGACTCATTCGATGGATCCTCACTATACTTCCTCAACATCAATACATGGAATACATCATGAACACCCTCGAGCTGAGAAGGTAGAGCCAACCTGTACGCTACTAGTCCAATCCTCTCAACAATCTGGAATGGTCCAATGAACCTAGGGGCAAGATTTCCTCTAGCGCCGAACCTCATTTGACCCTTGAGTGGAGAGACCTTAAGCAAAACTAGGTCTCCCACTGCGAACTCTAACGATGTCGGTTATCGTAATAACTATTCTACTTGTCTTGAGCCGACTTCAGCCTCTGCTGAATTAGCTTGGCTTTCCCTGTCTGCTCAACAACTGCATCAGGGCTCCATAACTACGTATCACCCACCTTGTACCAACAAGCTGGAGATTTACAAGGTCTTCCATACAAAGCCTCATACGGTGCCATACCGATGCTCACTTGATAACTGTTGTTGTAAGCAAACTCACACAAGTGCAAATGCTCACCCCAACTACCACCGAACTCTAAAATGCAAGACCTAAGTATATCCTCTAGCATCTGAATCACTCTCTCGGACTGACCATCTATCTGAGGGTGAAACACTATACTGAGTCAGAGACGAGTCCCAAATCGGGTCTGCAAAACTTGTCAAAACCTTGATGTAAATCGTGGATCTCGATCCGACATGATAGACAAGGGAATTTCATGAAGTCTCATGACCTTTCTCACATATAAACTGCTCAATCTATCCACATAGTCTCTGGCATTCATAGGAAGGAAGTGTGCACTCTTTGTCAATCTATTGACCACAACCCAAATGGCATCAAATCTGCCCTGAGACCTCAGCAATCCCATGATGAAATCCATCGTGATGTGCTTCAATTTCCACTCGGGTATGGGTAATGGCTCCATCTGACCTCCAAGCTTCCGGTGTTCAGCCTTAACTTGCTGGCACACCTCACATCTCTGCACATACTCAGCTATACTCTTCTTCATCCCATGCCACCACATAGATCTCTTCATGTCATGATACATCTTGGTAGCCCCTGGATGAACAGTATACTGAGACCTGTGAGCCTCTCGAAATATCTTAGCACTCAACTCAGCATCATATGGGATCCATAGTCCCCCTCTAAACTGCATGACATCATTTGAACCTCTCTGCCAATCGGCTCAGCCAGCAGTGTCTGCAAATCTACAGTACATGTCATAATCTGGACAATGTTCCTGTAGATCTCTAACCCTCTGAATATGAGCATCAACAAGCTATACGTGCATCTGAGCACATATCTTAGTACGTGGTGGGTTCGAGAGTATACTCATCATCATCACTTTCTCAAGTAACTGTCACTGCTGGGCCATTTGAAAAGTAACCACTTGAGTCTATGCTCGCCTACAGCCCAAAGTGTCAGCCACAACATTGGCTTTATCAAGATGGTACTTCAAAGAGAAATCATAATCCTTAAGTAACTTGAGTCATCTCCTCTATCGCATATTCAACTCCTTCTGATCAAAGAGATACTTCAAACTCTGATGATCAGAAAATAAAGTGAACCTCTCACCATAAAGGCAGTGCCTCCATAACTTCAGTGCAAACACTATGGCTGCCAGCTCCAAATCATGCACAGGGTAGTTGTGCTCATGCACCTCAAGCTGTCTAGATGCATATGCAACCACTCGACCTTCCTGCGTCAGCACACATCCTAGACCTAAGAGTGATGCATCCATATAAATCACCAACTCTTTCCCAGGCTCTGGAAGAATCAACACTGGAGTTGTAGTCAACCTTTGTTTCAACTTACTGAAAGCTTTCTCACAGGCGTCCGACCACGTGAAGGTCACATTCTTCTGAGTTAGCTTAGTCAATAGTGCAGCTATGGTTGAAAAGTCCTTCACGAACTTCCTATAATAGCCAACCAAACCCAGAAAGCTACGAATCTCTGTCACTGTGGTAGGTCTTGGCCAACCAATGATCGCTTCAACCTTAGCAGAATCAACTGAAATACCCTCTGCACTAACCACATGACCCAAGGATTTCACCTCAGTCATCCAAAAGTCACACTTTCTCATCCACTGGCCTCAAACTATCCATCGTAACAACCTCATCATCAGTGGCTAATCTACCCTGAGTAGGTGGTCTCGATGCAGTCCTGCCTCGATAAACAAAGACTGGTTGTTCGGGTATCTGGAAGACAACCCTCTTGCCGAAGCAATCAATGTGAGCGTGATACACTGCCAGCCAATCCATACCCAAAATGGCATCAAACTCGAGGAACTCTAAGACTCTAAGGCCAACTGACATCTCATGGTCCTCGAATCTCATAATGCATCCCACACATACATGTTAGGGTAAATCCTCTCACCAGCTGCCGTACTCAAAATCAACGACGTACTAGTCCTAACAAGAGATAGTTTCAATCTATCTACCACACTACCAGAAATAAAAGACAAAGTAAAACCAGCATCAATCAAGACATATATCAAAGAATCACAAATGCTGATAGTACCTTCAATCAATTGCTTGCTAGCCTCAGGATCTGCCTGTGTAACAGCTCGGGCCTGCTCCCTGGTAGCAACTGGCATAGGACTGAACTGTGTAGCAGACGCTTTTTATGGACACTCATTCCTCTTGTGCCCCGGAACACCGCACTCAAAACAGACTATCGATCTCGATGCCTTAGGCGCTGAAGATACAACTTGTGACTCTTCTCTGGTTGTCTGTTGTTCGCTATGCCTAACT
Source organism: Paratinospora sagittata (assembly GCA_035771175.1). Taxonomy (NCBI): domain Eukaryota; kingdom Viridiplantae; phylum Streptophyta; class Magnoliopsida; order Ranunculales; family Menispermaceae; genus Paratinospora; species Paratinospora sagittata. The sequence continues at coordinate 1,417,306 of CM069612.1, forward strand.
GAACTCTACTGTTGCATGGCCTGCCTGACATCTGCACACTCTGGCCTGGAACTGGCGGTGCAACTGTCACTGGAGCAGAGGCTACTGATGCCTCGTACTCGCTGCCACCAAACCTCTACTTCTTATATTTTCGATTCTTCTTACCATAAAACTGACCCGCTGACCCTGCTGGCTGTGTCAGTACTGAAGGAACTGTAGGTGCCTGAGCTGTGACTAATGTCCTCATCCGAGAGTGAGCCTCTGCAGTCTCAAAGTCAGCAGCCTACAACATCGCTTGGGCATAAGTCTGTACGCCAGCAAGTGCCAAACCCTGACGGATACGATCACGGAACCCATCATGTTTCCTCTGCATGCGAAGGTAATTAGTCGACACCATCTCGGGAACGAAGAGTGTCGAGCGATTAATTTTCTGCTCATACTCCCTCACTGACTAACTGCCCTGGGTTAGGTGCATGAACTCGATCCTCTTCTGATCGCGCTCTAACCTCGGGTAGAGCACCTCATAGAAAAACTCTTTAAACTTGGTCCACGTCTGAATCTCATCAACCATGCGGCCAAGTCTCAGCCACCAATCATCAGCCCTATCGATGAGATTGATCCTGGCCAACCTCACTCTGTCAGCCTCAAAAGCCTTCATGTCACTGAAAATGGTCTCCATTCTCCTAAGCTATCTCTCAGCTATCTCAATACATAGGCCTCCAGTAAACTCTATCGGGTCTCTGATCCGAAAGGCCTTCATGACCCTCTCATAACGCTCTGCCTCAGACCTCTACTCTAGAAGTCCCACAGCCTCAGCCTGAACCTTAGCCTGAACATCGGCATGAACCTCAGCGCGTACCTCAGCTAGTCCAGCCTTATCCCCCACGGCCATGCCAACACTACTATACTCCCCCTCAACTGGAACACCTAGTTGTGGCTGCCTGTTGCCCTGGACCTGGGCAAGCAGTGCTAAGATCTGAGACTGCTGCTGCTGAATCTGGGTCCAAGCAGCCTACTAGGCAATAAGTAAGGCCTCAATCTGCCTTAAGCGCTCATCTGGGTCCATGGTTGATTCTGTATTCTCTCTCTTGTAAATCTGAAATTCACAAATAAAGGAAAGTCCATCAGAATCACAATCTATGAGAGTTGTTATCCCTAAGATAACTACCCATAATCATACCCATAAAGGCAATCATAATGTCATATAAGTCTTTTATTCTTTTTAAGGTTTTTAAACCTAAAATACTTGCTCTAATACCAAAGTTGTCACGCCCACTATCCATGACATCATGACCGGCACGGAACCCCGTGTACATCCTCCCTCGTCGTACACGCCGTCCTGATAAGCCTTCTAACATACACCATAATCCCAAATACACAATAATAAACACATGGACATAAATAAGATCATCATATAGAACGTACCCAAAATGACAACTAGAAAATTTTTCCTCAAGTCCATAATATTCAAAATTACAAAATTATACTTAACCATAAGTACAAACCCATCTAAATGTTAAGTATAAGCACTAGGTGTTACATAGTACAATTTATCAAAATAAATGCGGAAAAGTACTAAACACCTATGTCAACAAAAGTACGAGAAATGCTTCGCAACTAAACTTTCCCTTTCCCCTTCCTATCAGATCCTGAAAAGATAAGGATGAGGAGTGAACTACAACAAACTCACTGAATGTCTCTTACAAGTGGCAACATATATATGCATTTAGGTAAAACATTTAAAGATCATTAAAACCATTTAATCAACATGGATATAAGCAAGATTACATACATGTCAAATATAATGCATCATGTCATAAACAAGACAATGCATATCATTTTATAAACATGCATATGCAACCTAAACACCTCCTGAGTAAGAATCAATACAAAGGTCATGTGTGCGTGAAACCCATGCCTGATTGACCTCTTACCCGTATCTATTACGAATTCTAATGGGTCGGGCATGTAACCGGGATCAATCCTTTCTTGGAGATCCCGTCTGCACCTACCATTGAAACCCTCTGCTAGGTCCACAATTGAGGTTTCCCAATCGACCCAATGCATTCCGGACTCATTTATAATATCCCCAGGTCCATTTGACGCACCAATAATTAATTATTATATTATCAACACATATACACAACATATTACAATATAATTGTCATATTTACCATGTGTTGAAGTACAACCTTCCCATATATCAAAAGGTGAATTAAACGAGGGCATTTAATGTGGTTTTTTCAACAAGTCACAAGTCAAGATGATGGCTTGTTCAACAGGTTACTTATGTGAAGCTTCTCTAACAAGCCACTCACAAGCCCATGGAGCGAGCTTCATGGTTTCAAAACTCATTTTTTCATGTTTCGATGTCGAAATGGACTCTGAAACTTTACGCGCAATCTAAACGACATAAAAGCATGTCAAGACACTCGAACCTCCGCGTAACGAGCATTAAGTACGCATACACATACGTATACATATAAGGGTACTCTACGGGTCAAAATAAAGTCATCCTAAGGTATGGGCGTGACACTACTACAATACCTCAAGCCTTCTTTATAAAAAGACCATAACCCCTAAGGGGGAGGTAAGCAACTCTCGACCTAGTTCAGTACCATTAACTCTGCGGAGCTTTGAACTAACTTAGGCATCAGAGGGTTTTTGGTCGGCATCACACCGGTGTTCCTCACGATAGCCTATTCTCTTTTGTTTTCCTCTCTCAGATCATCAATCTTCGGCGACCTTCCCAGCCATCCGACGAGTTTCAGGTCATTATATTCCTTCTACCTCATCGTCTACTGGTGTTGATCAAATCTTGCACCAACATACGTGAACACACATATCCAACATGACAAGGCATAATATGCCAAAAATAAATAAAAATTAGGAAAAATCAAGGATCTTCCCCAACTTGATCGCTAAAATTTCTAATGCACCGAAAATCCTCAGCACACGTGTTCTCAACCTATACACACGTATTACGATTTCGTTAGTTATAAATGTCAATACTGGCATACGACTATGTGTATATACGTGTGTGTGTGTGTCCAACAATATTATCCTTTTAATGTCAAAACCGGTCTAAACACTCAATTCACCCTCCTCCTCTTGGATGTCCAACAATAGTATCCTTTGGTAGGTTTCTAATATATACTTTTCCCTTCACTTTCCAAAAAATATCTTGTAATCAATGGGAGAAGTTAAGGGTTTTTTTTCCACCTACTTGTTCATTTTACACTTTTTAAAAATTTCACAATTTTACTTTTTGCTAAGAATATCACAACTAATGCCACTTTTCAGACAAAAGTCGAAACAATCAATATATATATACAAATTAAGTAATATAGGTTGAAGAATAATAGCATTTGCACCACTTAAAAGGAAATTATTAATTCTCTCACAAAAATTGAACAAAAGCCCTGAGCTCTCATGCATTATTCATTTTCTAACAAACATGTAAAATATTAAAAGCTACCAATACTGGTTAGCCAAAAATTTTATTACATGCAAAAAAAAAAAAAAAACAAAACAAAAACTACCACATGCATGAAGGATGACACAAAGACAACATTAAACATCAAAAAAGAAGAAGAAAAAGACACAAAATGGAAGAAGAAAAAAATGAAGAGGATAATATAGGCTCTTAATAAAACAGCGCCCATATCACAGATCAGTACTACACTACTCGTGAGAGCACATGGAGAAGGATGTCTCAACGTCCCTTCTTAAGAAAGAAGATGATGCAAAAGAAGAAGATGAGCTCTTCTTGAACGCAGCAATCTCATAAGTTGCTGCAGTGCTTTTCTCCCTCTCTTCTTCCACAATCGTCTCCAACATCTTCGACGCTCTTCGCCGCATCACCGAAACAAATTGCGGCGGTGCCACCTCCATTATAAGCATCGCAAATCGAGAACTCGCCATTATATATATATATATATTGATTGATCAATCAATCAACTAAAAAACTCAAAGACCCAAAAAGGAAATTAAATTAAACCAAGATAAAATTAAAGGGAACAAGAAGAAGATGATAGGTACGGGTGTTGATGATGAAGTAGTTGGTCATGGCAGTGAGGAGCAAGAGAAGTGAAGCATAGAATTTATAGCCACAATACAAGTATGAAGATGGTAGAATTGTGTAGGGTTTGTGTGGTGCTTCCAACTGTACTGCCGACTCTTTGCTTTTTTGCATTAAATTGCTTTGTTTTGTTCTTTGTCAAAGATAAAAGCTAGAAAAAGGACAAGTAGTAGTACCTTATCTTCACGCTCTCTGAGGCTTTGATGAAAAGATTTTACTTGTGCAAGTGGGATGGCTATCTGTTTTAAGAATACACCTATATATAAAGATATGTGGTTATATATGGCAAAAAAGTTCTCATAAAACATGTCAAAATCTTAAGATAATAGTAAATTTTAGAAATTGAAGAAAATCTTACCCAACCAATCGAACAGACCCCTTAAACTCAATCCAACCTAAGTCATAAATGACTTTAGATTGATTTAGGTCAGGTTAATCATGTGCTTCTTCTTAGCAGTTGTAGCTTTAGCAAGGGAGAGAAGGATCACGCGGTTTCTAGCCTATCAAGAAAAAGGCTCAATTTGTCGGCACGTGGCACCGTACGTAGGTTTGGAACGACGGGTACTACCAAAGTAGGACTTTTAGTGGTTGTATTTCGGCTACGTGTTAGCTTAGCCAGGCGTCCACGTAATTAATTAAACTTTTCTTGATGTCTTAAAGTTGAAATGTTACGTATCAATCTCAAAAAGAAAAAATTGAAATGTTTGTCGTATTTTCTATATGTCATTGTAGTTTGATTTATAAAATATTTGAATTTAAGTGGTCTTTTGCTTTATCCCAACTTATTCTACCCTAATTTTTGCAGTCACACCGTCCGTATTCATGGCATGTATATATTAGCCAATCATTCTTTATCTATGTTCTAACATAGATAACGAATGATTGGTTAATATATACATGCCATGAATTCAAACTAAAATTAGTGTAGAATAAGTTCGGATAAAGCAAAAGAAATTAATTAGGTCATATAATGAAGAAATATCGAATAGTTTTGATTAAATATCTATTCATATGAATTCGAATCCTAAAGAATACTAAATATCGAAAAAACGATTATACTACGTTTCGTTTAGAATTCTGATACAATTTTCTGTATATAAAATTTTAAAAATACGAAAAAATGTGTTTGATTCGTTGAAACCCAAAAATAGTTTTCTAAAATTTATAAAAAGAAAACAAGTTGTTTCTAAGAAATAATAAAATGTTGTTTTCTGAATTTATTCTTTTTCAGTTGTATTTTATTTTTCAGATCACAAACCAAACGTAGCCTTAATTTATATGAAATTACGTTTCTTAATTTGGGAAACCACTTAAATTCAAATATTTTGTAAATCAAACTACAATGACATCTAGAAAATATTACAAAATTTCAATTTTATATTAAAAAATTTATATAGAAATTTATTTATGGGTAATTTGGTACCAGGGAAGTAAAAGATTCACTACAAGAAAAAAGACTTTTGGTCACGAGACCTTTAGTAACGACTTTAATTTTCATAAGTAAAACTATGTTTTACTCACGATTTTTCAACATCGTAAACAAAAGTCGTTGTTAAAAGTCAATATTTACTTACGCACTTGATGTCGTAAGTAAAACTGTATGTATCGTAAGTAAAGATATTAAATTTCATCCCGCTCTTTTTATTTGCATAGGGCGCGCTTAACTTTTTATTACTTACGAATGTGAAAAGTTTTAGTAGCGGAAAGTTCGTAAGTAAAAGTAATTGCATAAAAAAAAATTATAAAAAAAAAACAAAAAAATCAATATTTTGTATTACTTACGAATAAGGGGAGACTTGTAAGGAATGAAGTCGCTACTAATGCTAAGTAACCCGCCAAACATTTTTGCGCGCCGGCTTCTTTTCCCTGTTTCATCCTCTCTTTCGCTTCTTTCCTCTGCGCGTCGCTTGTTTCATCTTCTCTCTGCGCGTCGCTTCTTTCCCCTGTTTCATCTTCTCTTTCGCTTCTTTCCCCTGCGCGTCGCTTGTTTCATCTTCTCTCTGCGCGTCGCTTCTTTTCCCTGTTTCATAAAAAAAAAAAGAAAAACTTGTGCACGAAGCTTTTGCCTATGTGAGGTTTCAGAGGAATTAAGGTCGGACCACATTTGGATCAATTGTATCATGTATTACCTTACTTTGCAAAAGATTATTTCTAAGACTCGAACCCGTTGGCAACAACTCTTATCGTTGTGTCAAGACTCTCCTTCCAATTAACTCTTTTTGGATATATAGTATAATGGTTGTTTTCATATTATTTTATTATTGTAGATAAGAATTTCATTAGAAAACCTTTCCAAACTTATAGGTTTCAGGGAAATATTATTTTACTAGGTTCGAGTTGTGAAAACATCTTACAATACAAGGTAAAGTTGCGTACAATTTACCAATGATCCAACCATTCTATGAGACCCGCATAAGCAAGAGCTTCGTATACTGAGCTACCTTTTTTTATTACTTTATTAGTACTTGCACACGTTCGTTGCACAAGATTTTATTATAAATAATAAATTAAAATAAAATAAAATTTTACAACAATATGTATATATATATTTATATTTTTTTATACAAATAAAAAGGGTAAAATCATATAAAAATAGGGATGAAGGCAGATAAGAGTAAAAAATTAGAATTACAAAAAGCTTAAAATGTAGAAAATGTTTGTGTAAAAGTCAAAACTTTAAAGAGTGTTAAAATATAAAAGTACATATTATTTTATCATTAATATAAAATAAGCTTCAACTATCCAAATATTCTCATCAAATTTATATAGATATATAAATTAATGTGTACATATGTGTATCATATAGGAGTAACTTTCATTGTTATCTAAGGAACGAGTTAGTGTATGTATTGAGCTTTGTGTTGTATAGCGTGACATTTTAACATCTAAAGGATGCTGGATGTCAGCATCAAAAAATAGCGTTCACACTCAACATTAAAAACATTTTTCTATAAAAAATTAATTTAAAGTAAGTTATAAAGTAGAAAAAACTAGAGAAAAGTACAGATTATTTATATTATTATATTATTGTCAGTTTTTGAAATAAAGGATGATGATAAAATTTAAAAGTTAATTTTAGAACTCTATCAAAAGAACTTAAAACGTTCCATGTTCTAACATAGATAAAGAATGATTGGCTAATATATACATGCCATATATACTTTTTAACTTACTTCATATCAATTTTTTTATAGATAAATGTTTTATGTATGTTAGGTGTCAATGTTATTTTCTAACGCTGACACTCAGCCTCCTTTAGATGTTGGAATGCGACGCTATACAACATAAAGCTCAGTGCATATACTAATTAACCTCTTCCTTGGATAACAATAGAAGTTACACCCATATGATACACATGTGCACATTAATCAATATATCTATACAAATTTGATGAGAATATTTGATAGTTGAAGCTTATTTTATATTAATGATAAAATAGTATGTACTTTTATATTTTAACTACTTTTTAAAGTTTTGACTTTTACACAAGCATCTCCTACATTAGGCTTTTTGTAATTCTGATTTCTCTATTCTACTATTTGAATTTCTAATTTTTTTACTCTTATCTGCCTTCATCCCTATTTTTATATGATTTTACCCATTTTAATTTGTATAAAAAATATGAAAATATACATATTGTTATAAAAATTTATTTTATTTTAATTTATTATTTATAATAAAATCTTATACAAGGAACATGTGCAAGTACTAATAAAATAATAAAAAAAAAGTAGCTCGGTACACAAAGCTATCGCTTATGTGGGGTCCTAGAGAATGGTTGGATCATTGGTAAATTGTATGCAATTTTACCTTGAATTGTAAGATGTTTTCATAACTTGAACCTATTAAAATAATATTCCCCCAAAACCTATAAGTTGGAAAGGTTTTCTAATGAAATTTTTATCTACAATAATAAAACAATGTGAAAACAACCATCATACTATATATCCAAAAGGAGTTAATTGGAAGGAGAGTCTTGACACAATGATAAGAGTTGTTGCCTTGTGACTATATTGCTACGGGTTTGAGTCGTAGAAACAATCTTTTACAAAGTAAGGTAAGACAGGATACAATAGGCCTAAATGTGGTCGACCCTTCTCCGAGACCCCACATAAGCGGAAGCTTGGTGCACCAAGTTGTCCTATTTTTTTAGTTATATAATGTATTATGGAATACACGTCAATAGTTGTAGGATAGAATTCAAGATAGAGTGAAAAAAAAAATATATATATATATATATATTTCATAGGAATCAAAAGAATAATAATATTAATATCAAAAGTTTAAATACAAATTTATCAATTTTACTAGTCCACAGGCACAAAAGAAATCTTTTAGGTCTTTATTACCAAATTACTCATAAATGTAATACCCTGTATTTCACAAAAAGAAAAATTACTATTTGGGCAACGCCCGAACGTTCAAGCGCATGCCAGAACGTTCAGGCGCATGCTAGAACGTTCAGGCGCATGTCAGAACGTTCAGGCGCATGACAGAACGTTCAGGCGCATGCTCGAACGTTCAGGCGCATGCTCGAACGTTCAGGCGCATGCCAGAACGTTTAGGCGCAAGGCATGCCAGAACGTTCAGGCGCAAAAATCTCTATATAAGAAACCTCCTCATTTCTCATTCCTCACACCAAATCACCTTCTCTTGTGAATTTCTTCTCCTTTCCACGCATTCTAAGTTTTTTAGACTCTCTATCCGAGACTCTTGGTGCGGTGCAACAAAGTTCTGTCCAGAGGAAAGCGCCAGATCTGAAAGTGGTGCAACGAAGTTCTGTCCGGAGGAAAATGCCATATCTGAAAGAAGAAGTTTTATCTGAAGGTGGGGAACGAAACATAGGTTTGCGTGTTTCATAACTTTTATTAAAGTTTACATTCAATTATTATTATGTCTACTATTTATTTACACTGCATTATGTCATATACTGTTTATACTGCCGCACTTATGCCTGTATATTTGGAATTCATGTATTGCACTGTTATAATGCCAGATTTGTGGTCAATCTGACTCAACTAGACTCGGTCTTGTCCTTAGTAACTTTAAATAGTGAACGGGAGGCAGCGGGCTGCTCTAGGCGATTGGTATTTAAGCAGACATTGTGTCTCACCTCTCAACTGGGGACTGATCTAGTTGGTCTTATTGAAAGCTATCAGCTTATACGGTAATACTGAATGTCCTAATCTTGCACGTCGTGATACCGACCTTGATAAGGATCACCAAACGTTGCCAAAGTCAGTCTAAATGTCAAAGAAAAGACCAGACCAGTAGACAAGACCAGTTCATGCATTGACATCATACATATCACCACCTAGGGACGTATATGGTTTATGACTCAGAGAATAGTTAGGAGCATTGCTCGCTATTCATTACATTTCTCTGGAGAGGGACGTACATGAGAACCCGGCTACACCCTGGGAGGGACATCAGTACGTGAATCCAGAGCATCGTTCCTGTTGTGAATTCAGGCGATGTACGTTCATCAAACCATTACGAGACGGTGTCATGCATACATACATATTGATTGATTATGATGCTCACATGTGTATTTAAGATATTTGATATTGAAGTATGCTTTATTAATTGTTATACTCATGCACTATTTACCCACTGAGCGCGTTAAGCTCACTCCATTATTATCCAATCTTTCACAAGAAATTAGGGTGGACTGGGTGCAGGTTATGGGGCCCACATTTTATACCCTTTGTTTAATTCATTGGGGATTTTGGTAGTATGTTCCCTTGACCATATTATGCACAAAAGTATTCTGAATTAAATGAAATCAGATTTGTATTGTGTATACTGTATTTTCGTTGCGCACTCTGTTGTTACCATTGTTATTGTTCCAAATGCGCGCTCCGTCCGAGAGTGTACCGCCGATTTAGGCGCGTCCGGGCGGGGTGTGACATAAATAAATAAATCAAACACTGAGGGCTTTGTGCGTCTAGGAGTTTGAGCGAGATCTAGGTTGGGTGTGCCCTTTCTGCTGTCGGGGAGGGTTCTCCGAGTTCTGGCGACCATACTACAAGAAAATCACTATACGAGGACATTTGAAAAATGACCAAAAATAGTCCAACAATATTATCCTTTTAATGTCAAAACCGGTCTAAACACTCACCCTCCTTGTAACACCTCGTGTTTTTAATTAATATTAACATTTGGATGACCATTGATGGACTGAAAAGTCTACGTATTCTTTCAATGAACACCAGAATTCTTTTGATAGACTGAGCAGATTGTATATGTGTGAGATAGAGAGATTTTATGGGAGTACTCAGATATTTTTTATGTCGGATTAAGATCCGAAAATTTTGTCGATATCTGATATATGATGCAAACTCGATTTGTCACTCATCTCCTTCTCAGTGTGATATTTTATTCTCAGACTGGCTGACAGACTGAGAGAGTGACTTTGGTGCATAATAAGGAGTTCGTACCAGTTCCATTACAAGAAGGAGGGAGATTGTTGTTTTAGTTGAAAATGATGCATTGTTTTCTTGAAAAATCATGAAATCTATGTTGTTGACGTGTATGATATATTTGTTGAATGATGCATGTGTTTAATAATTGTTTTAAATGATTTTAAATGCAATGTTTCCCTAAATGCATATGATTGTCATACCAAGAGATATATTCATTGAGCTTGTTGATTGTTCACTCCATTTCTTCCAATATTTCAGGTACCGAGTCGAAGGGAAAATGAAAAATTTATGAGTGATAATCACGTGATTGCATTCATTTGGTATATGTATGTATGCTTGGAGGAAATGGGTTATATTTTTTTATTTTGATATGTATAATTATCACATACTATATATATAATATCACCTAGATGGGTTGTGTGATAATGTGGATTATAGTTAAATACTTTAGTTATACAATGCTTGTGATGATGGAATGGGATGATCGTATATATCTATCATGTGAAAATTTAATTTGTAGAATGAATGGAATGGATGAGATGATTATCTCTATATATATATTGGATTTGATTTGTGGTATATCAGGAAAAAATGTGAAATGTCTATTTTATGGGGAGATGCTATCAGAATTTTTAAAAATTGTGGAAAGTATTGTGAATGTCCGCTGAGGCTGACAGTGTATTGTATACTGTATATGAGTATGTGCAGTGTATAGTATACTGCGCCGGTTAAGACGTGTGACACTCCTCCTCTTGGGTGTCCAATAATAGTATCCTTTGGTAGGTTTTTAATATATACTTTTCCCTTCACTTTCCAAAAAATATCTTGTAATCAATGGGAGAAGTTAAGGGTTTTTTTCCACCTACTTGTTCATTTTACACTTTTTAAAAATTTCACAATTTTACTTTTTGCTAAGAATCTCACAACTAATCCCACTTTTCAGACAAAAGTCGAAACAATCAATATATATATACAAATTAAGTAATATAGGTTGAAGAATAATAGCATTTGCACCGTTTAAAAGGAAATTATTAATTCTCTCACAAAAATTGAACAAAAGCCCTGAGCTCTCATGCTTTATTTATTTTCTAACAAACATGTAAAATATTAAAAGCTACCAATACTGGTGGTTAGCCAAAAATTTTACATGCAAAAAAGAAAAAAAGAAAAGAAAAAAGAAACTATCACGTGCATGAAGGATGACACAAAGACAACATTAAACATCAAAAAGCAAAAAAAAAGACACAAAATGGAAGAAGAAAAAAATGAAGTGGATAATATAGGCTCTTAATAAAACAGCGCCCATATCACAGATCAGTACTACACTACTCGTGAGAACACATGGAGAAGGATCTCTCAACATCCCTTCTTAAGAAAGAAGATGATGCAAAAGAAGAAGATGAGCTCTTCTTGAAAGCAGCAATCTCATGAGTTGCTGCAGTGCTTTTCTCCCTCTCTTCTTCCACAATCGTCTCCAACATCTTCGACGCTCTTCGCCGCATCACCGAAACAAATTGCGGCGGTGCCACCTCCGTTATAAGCATCGCAAATCGAGAACTCGCCATTATATATATATCTATTGATTGATCAATCAATCAACTAAAAAACTCAAAGACCCAAAAAGGAAATTAAATTAAACCAAGATAAAATTAAAGGGAACAAGAAGAAGATGATAGGTACGGGTGTTGATGAAGAAGTAGTTGGTCATGGCAGTGAGGAGCAAGAGAAGTGAAGCATAGAATTTATAGCCACAATGCAAGTATGAAGATGGTAGAATTGTGTGGGGTTTGTGTGGTGCTTGCAGGTCCAACTGTACTGCCGACTCTTTGCTTTTTTGCATTAAATTGCTTTGTTTTGTTCTTTGTCAAAGATAAAAGCTAGAAAAGGGACCTTATCTTCACGCTCTCTAAGGCTTTGATGAAGAGATTTTACTTGTGTTGCAATCACCAAGTGCGATGGCTATCTGTTTTAAAAAAAATGGAGCAAAAGAGCCATGTGATACAATGGACCACTTCATTTCTTATTTGTAATTATGAAATTGAAAAATGTTGTATCTATTGCACGAGGCATTTAATAGAGAATGTTATATGTACGTTGGATGCTAATACTATTTTTTAACGCTGACACTCAATTTTTTTTGAATATTTCAAGGATATGCATGTATTTAGAGATACGCACAATACTCGCATATTTCCGAAACATCCAAAGGTGTTGGGTGTCGGCTACAGAAAATAAAATTACACAAAATATTTTTCTATTATATTACCTTATTAATTACTTACTTGTTTAGTATGGTATTGGATTGGTATATTCTTACGTTATACTAGCTAGTTATTCCTTCTATTTTTATTAGCTGGCAAGTATACATACTAATGCTCAATTTTGATTAATTGTAATAGAAAAAGATAATTTAATTGACCATATCTATTTCATCTTTTGAAAGATGTACTTTTAATTCTTTTCTTTTATAATACCTATTAATTGCTAGTTTTTGACCAGCAAATTAAACAAGCACATAAGCATCTCTCGTTCAATAATATTGATCAAACTTTGTCATTTAGTGTTTTTGTTTTTTTGTTAACCTTTGTCACTAAGGCCTTGATAGGTCGGATCAAATGATTTCTTAATAAATTATAAATTTCCAAAAAACAAATTTTTTTCAGAAAGTGTTGTCCATATTTTACATATATGCTACATAAAGAACAATTATTTCTATTTCTACATGAAAGATTTATATCCAACACAGGCATGATAGTAATATAATAGTACTGAAGATTTTACCCAGAGAAAAAAAAAATATTTCTATTTCTATGACTGAGAAAATTAAAATATAAAATTAGAGTAATGTTAAAGGTACGTTGAGTGTCAAAATTATTTTTTGACACGGCACCCAACCTTCTTTGGATATTTTAAGAATGCCCTTGTATATAAAGATATGTGGTTATATATGGCAAAAAAGTTTCTCATAAAACATGTCAAAATCTCAAGATGATAGTAAATTTTAGGAATTGAAGAAAATCTTACCCAACCAACCGAATAGACCCCTTAAACTCAACCCAACCTAAGCCATAAATGACTTTGGAGTTATTAAGGTTGGGTTAATCGACTAATCTATTGATTATAAAACTGCCTAATCTACTTTTTTTCACTATTTGTAAGTTAATTATATGTGAATATTATGACAGTTTTTAAGATTTATTTTTTATTTTTTTTATATTATTTACACTATAAAATTTTAGCTAATTCAATCATAGTAAATGTCTATGACAAAAAAATAATAAATAAAGTAATAACTATTATTTTTTATTAATTCGCGTTGGATCTAATTTATTCAGGTTGATTATACAATCTTACCCTAATCTAAATAAGATCGGATTATAAATTTTTAAGCCTAAGCCAAATTAACCCAATTTAACAGATAAACTCAACTCAACTTAATCCAATTGAAACGATTTGAATCAGGTCCTAATTAATATAAAAATCGATTTGGACTGTTATGGACGTAAATGCCGGACTTTTTACATGATTACCCTTCAAAAAAAAAATAATTTCACAAATGCCATCCCCTTAAAAAATAATGTCACATTTGCCACATTTTACTGTTTACTACACAGTCAGCACGTCAAATATGCGCCATGTCAACGCGGAGGTGGAATTTTTTTAAGTGGAAGGGAAGACGTCTTTTCAAAAGACGCCTTCCCTTCACAACTTTTTTTTTTTTACAAGTACATTTAGAAGCTCTTCGAAACAATCCAAGAATTTGGGTTTCGAATTCTCCTCTCAATCGCTCAATCGATATCTTCAGCAACTGGTAAAGAACGCAGATAGGAAGACGATGGGTTTCGAAACCCTCTTTCAATCGAAGAAAACCTGATGAGAAATTTGGAGGACAAGGAATCGATTCATTAATCATTATTCCATCAATACATACATCGTTTCAATTTTTTATATTTTTTCAAGAGAGAGAGAAAGAAACATGTAATCAAAAGGAAGAGAAATTCAATTCAAAGTTCAGCGTAAACATCCATCATCGCAATAACATAAGTAGATTAATTTTAATCAACAACAAAGAAAAAAGAAAAACATGCGATCACTGATAAAACAGAGTAATAAGACCGCTTTAGAGATAGAATGTTGATGTCGATCGCAGATCAACATACAGAAACCCTATCTTGAAACCCTTAAGTTAAATGCAAAAAAAAAATTCTAAGGGGAAGGCGTCTTTTGAAAAGACGCCTTCTCTTTCACTTTAAAAAAAAACGGTGAAGGGAAGGCGTCTTTTCAAAAGACGCCTTCCCTTCACCTTTAAAAAAATTTACGCCTTCCCTTGCACAAAATTTTTTTAGTGGAAGGGAAGGCGTCTTTTCCCTTCCACTTAAAAAAATTCCACCTCCGCGCTGACATGGCGCATATTTGGCGTGCTGACTGTGTAGTAAACAGTAAAATGTGGCAAATGTGACATTATTTTTAAGGGGATGACATTTGTGAAATTATTTTTTTTTGAAGGGTAATCATGTAAAAAGTCCCGTAAATGCCCACATAGTTTCCGTCCTCGCGCCGTTACTCAAAGCCTCGATCGTATCCACCGAGTCCTTACGTACATTTCACGACAAATATACGTGGGACCGTTGTCATGTGCTTCTTCTTAGCAGTTGTAGCTTTAGCAAGGGAGAGAAGGATCACGCGGTTTCTAGCCTATCAAGAAAAAGGCTCAATTTGTCGGCACGTGGCACCGTACGTAGGTTTGGAACGACGGGTACTACCAAAGTAGGACTTTTAGTGGTTGTATTTCGGCTAAGTGTTAGCTTAGCCAGGCGTCCACGTAATTAATTAAACTTTTCTTGATGTCTTAAGTTGAAATGTTACGTATCAATCTCAAAAAGAAAAAATTGAAATGTTTGTAGTATTTTCTATATGTCATTGTAGTTTGATTTATAAAATATTTGAATTTAAGTAGTCTTTTGCTTTATCCCAACTTATTCTACCCTAATTTTTGCAGTCACACCGTCCGTATTCATGGCATGTATATATTAGCCAATCATTCTTTATCTATGTTAGAACATGGAACGTTTTAAGTTCTTTTGATAATATAATAATTTAAATAATCTCTACTTTTCTCTAGTTTTTTCTATTTTTTAACTTACTTTAAATTAATTTTTTATAAAAAAATATTTTTAATGCTGGGTGTCAACGCTATTTTCTGATGTTGGCACTCAGCCTCCCTTAGATGTTGAAATATCACGCTATACAACACAAAGCTCAATACATACACTAACTCGTTTCTTAGATAACAATGAAAGTTACACCTATATGATACACATATGTGCACATTAATTTATATATCTATATAAATTTGATGAGAATATTTGGGTAGTTGAAGCTTATTTTATATTAATGATAAAATAGTATGTACTTTTATATTTTAACACTCTTTAAAGTTTTGACTTTTACACAAACATTTCCTACATTTTAAGCTTTTTGTAATTCTAATTTTTTACTCTTATCTGCCTTCATCCCTATTTTTATATGATTTTACCCTTTTTATTTGTATAAAAAAAATATGAAAATATATATACATATTGTTGTAAAATTTTATTTTATTTTAATTTATTATTTATAATAAAATCTTGTGCAACGAACGTTGCAAGTACTAATAAAATAATAAAAAAAGGTAACTCGGTATACGAAGCTCTTGCTTATGCATGTCTCATAGAATGGTTGGATCATTGGTAAATTGTACGCAACTTTACCTTATATTGCAAGATGTTTTCACAACTCGAACCTAGTAAAATAATATTTTCCTGAAACCTATAAGTTTAGAAAGGTTTTCTAATGAAATTCTTATCTACAATAATAAAATAATGTGAAAACAACCATTATACTATATATCCAAAAAGAGTTAATTAGAAGGAGAGTCTTGGCACAACCATAAGAGTTGTTGCCAACGGATTCGAGTCTTAGAAATAATCTTTTGCAAAGTAAGGTAATGCATGATACAATTGATCCAAATGTGGTCTGACCATAATTTCTCTGAAACCTCACATAGGCAAAAGCTTCGTACACAAGTTTTTCTTTTTTTTAGTTATATAATGTATTATGGAATACATGTCAATAGTTGCAGGCTAGAATTCAAGATAATGTGAAAATATATATATATATCATAAGTGACAAAATCAAAAGAATAATAATATTAATATCAAAAATTTAAATACTGATTTAGTAATTTTACTAGTCCAACACAAAAAAATCTTTTAGTTCCTTATTACCAAATTACCCATAAATAGATTTCTATATAATTTTTTTTATATAAAATTGAAATTTTGTAATATTTTCTAGATGTCATTGTAGTTTGATTTATAAAATATTTGAATTTAAGTGGTTTCTCAAATTAAGAAACGTAATTTCATATAAATTAAGGCTACGTTTGGTTCGTGATCCGGAAAGCAAAATACAACTGAAAAAGAATAAATTCAGAAAACAACATTTTATTGTTTCTTAGAAACAACTTGTTTTCTTTTTGTAAATTTTAGAAAACTGTTTTTGGGTTTCAACGAACCAAACACATTTTTTCGTATTTTTTAAATTTTATATACAGAAAATTGTATCAGAATTCTAATCCAAACGTAGCATAATCGTTTTTTCGATATTTACTATTCTTTAGGATTCGAATTCATATGAATAGATATTTAATCAAAACTATTCGATATTTCTTCATTATATGACCTAATTAATTTCTTTTGCTTTATCCGAACTTATTCTACACTAATTTTGCAGTTGCACACCGTCTGAATTCATGGCATGTATATATTAACCAATCATTCGTTATCTATGTTAGAACATGGAACGTTTTAAGTTATGTTGATAGAGTTCTAAAATTAACTTTTAAATTTTATGATCATCCTTTATTTTATAAACTAACAATAATATAGCAATTTAAATAATATCTACTTTTCTCTAGTTATTTTTTACTTTTTAACTTACTTCATATCAATTATTTTTATAGATAAATCTTTTATGTATGTTAGGTGTCAACGTTATTTTCTAACGCTGGCACCCAACCTCCTTTAGATGTTGGAATGCGGCGCTATACAACACAAAGCTCAGTGCATACACTAATTAACCTCTTCCTTGGATAACAATGGAAGTTACACCCATATGATACACATGTGCACGTTAATCAATATATCTATAGAAATTTGATGAGAATATTTGATAGTTGAAGCTTATTTTATATTAATGATAAAATAGTATGTACTTTTATATTTTAACTACTTTTTAAAGTTTTGACTTTTAGACAAGGATCTCCTACATTAGGCTTTTTGTAATTCTGATTTCTCTATTCTACTATTTGAGTTTCAAATTTTTTTACTGTTATCTGCCTTCATCCCTATTTTTATATGATTTTACCCATTTTAATTTGTATAAAAAATATGAAAATATACATATTGTTATAAAAATTTATTTTATTTTAATTTATTATTTATAATAAAATCTTGTACAAGGCACATGTGCAAGTACAAATAAAATAATAAAAAAAGGTAACTCGGTACACAAAGCTATCGCCTATGCGGGGTCCTAGAGAATGGTTGGATCATTGGTAAATTGTATGCAATTTTACCTTGAATTGTAAGATGTTTTCATAACTTGAACCTATTAAAATAATATTCCCCCAAAACCTATAAGTTGGAAAGGTTTTCTAATGAAGTTTTTATCTACAATAATAAAACAATGTGAAAACAACCATCATACTATATATCCAAAAGGAGTTAATTGGAATGAGAGTCTTGACACAATGGTAAGAGTTGTTGCCTAGTGACTATGTTGCTACGAGTTCGAGTCGTAGAAACAATCTTTTACAAAGTAAGGTAAGACAGGATACAATAGGCCTAAATGTGGTCGACCCTTCTCCGAGACCCCACATAAGCGGAAGCTTCGTGCACCAAGTTGTCCTATTTTTCTAGTTATATAATGTATTATGGAATACACGTCAATAGTTATAGGATAGAATTCAAGATAATGTGAAAAATATATATATATTTCATAGGAATCAAAAGAATAATGATATTCATATCAAAAGTTTAAATACTAATTTATCAATTTTACTAGTCCACAGGCACAAAAGAAATCTTTTAGGTCTTTATTACCAAATTACTCATAAATAAATAAATCAAACACTGAGAGCTTTGTGCGTTTAGGAGTTTGAGCGAGATCTAGGTTGGGTGTGCCCTTTCTGCTGTCGGGGAGGGTTCTCCGAGTTCTGGCGACCACACTACAAGAAAATCACTATACGAGGATGTTTGAAAAATGACCAAAAATGTCCTCGAAGCCCTTTTAGGACATTTTTTAAATTAGGGCATCGAATTCAATGACGTTTTCAGCAATCCTTGTATAGTCCAACAATATTATCCTTTTAATGTCAAAACCGGTCTAAACACTCAATTCACCCTCCTTGTAACACCCCGTGCTTTTAATCAATATTACTATTTGGATGACCATTGATGGACTGATAAGTCTACGTATTCTTTCAATGAACACCAAAATTCTTTTGATAGACTGAGCAGATTGTATATGTATGAGATAGGGAGATTTTATGGGAGTACTCAGATATTTGTTATGTCGGATTAAGATCCGAAGATTTTGTCGAGATCTGATATATGATGCAGACTCGATTTGTTACTCATCTCCCTCTCAATGTGATATTTTATTCTCAGACTGGCTGACAGACTGAGAGAGTGACTTTGGTGCATAATAAGGAGTTCGTACCCGCTCCATTACAAGAAGTAGGAAGATTGTTGTTTTAGTTGAAAATGATGCATTGTTTTCTTGAAAAATCATGAAATCTATGTTGTTGACGTGTATGATATATTTGTTGAATGATGCATGTGTTTAATAATTGTTTTAAATGATTTTAAATGCAATGTTTCCCTAAATGCATATGATTGCCATACCAAGAGATATATTCATTGAGCTTGTTGATTGTTCACTCCATTTCTTCCAATATTTCAAGTACCGAGTCGAAGAGAAAAAGAAAAATTCATGAGTGATAATCACGTGATTGCATTCATTTGGTATATGTATGTATGCTTGGAGGAAATAGGTTATATATTTTTTTATTTTGATATGTATAATTATCACATACTATATATATAATATCACCTAGATGGGTTGTGTGATAATGTGGATTATAGTTAAATACTTTAGTTATACAATGCTTGTGATGATGGAATGGGATGATCGTACATATCTATCATGTGAAAATTTAATTTGTAGAATGAATAGAATGAATAGAATGAATGAGATGATTATCTATATATATATATATATATATATTGGATTTGATTTGTGGTATATCAGGAAAAAGTGTGAAATGTCTATTTTATGGGGAGATGCTATCAGAATTTCTAAAAATTATGGAAAGTATTGTGAATGTCTGCTGAGGCTGACAATGTATTGTATACTGTATATGAGTATGTGCAGTATATAGTATACTGTGCCGGTCAAGACGTGTGACACTCCTCCTCTTGGGCCAAATGACATGATTACCCCTAAAAAAAAAATTTCACAAATGCCATCGAAATACAAATAATGACCCATTTGCCATATTTTACTGTTCATTGCACAGTCAGCACGCCAAACAAGCGCCACGTCGGCGCCTAGGTGGTATTTTAAGGAAGGCGTCTTTTGAAAAGACGCCTTCCTTTCATATATTTTTTTAAGTGAAGGGAAGACGTCTTTTGAAAAGACGCATTCCCTTCACAAATTTTTTTTTTACAAGTGCAAGGGAAGGCGTCTTTTAAAAAGACGCCTTCCCTTCAAAATTTTTTTTTTAGTTAAAGGGAAGGCGTCTTTTCAAAAGACGCCTTCCCTTAAATTTTTTTTTTCTTTGTATTAAACGAAGGAAAGACATTGAAGTAACCGAAACATTGATAGAGAGGTGCAATAACAGGAGGGAGAAGACACAGAGATGGAGTTTGATAATATATAATGGAGATGAATGAATGATTGATGAAAGAATGATTGATGAAGAAATTAGGGGAGGGCATTAAAGAAAGAAAGACAAGAAAGGTGCATGGGGGTGGTGGTGACATGAAACGCGCAATTAGGGAAATTTGTCTCTTGGTTTGGGGGACAAGTAGGAGACACGCACGACCACCCGTATGGAAAGAGATAGAGAGAGAAAGAGAGACCCACGGCATAGATGCGGTTTATGGCGGGGTCGCACAGTCTCTCACCAGTGGCCTTGATTCCCAGCACGCCATGTTTTTTAAAGGTCGAAGAAGACGATTTTGGCTAAACCTTGGAGAAATTTAAGGTGTTTCGGTTCCTTCAACTTTCCTTAATACTTGTAAAAAAATATTTAAGGGAAGGTGTCTTTTGAAAAGACGTCTTCCCTTCACTTAAAAAAAAATATGAAAGGAAGACGTCTTTTCAAAAGATGTCTTCCTTAAAATGCCACCTAGGCGCCGACGTGGCGCTTGTTTGACGTGCTGACTGTGCAATGAACAGTAAAATATGGCAAATAGGTCGTTATTTGTATTTCGATGGCATTTGTGAAATTTTTTTTTTTTTTAGGGGTAATCATGTCATTTGGCCCCTCCTCTTGGGTGTCCAACAATAGTATCCTTTGGTAGGTTTCTAATATATACTTTTCCCTTCACTTTCCAAAAAATATCTTGTAATCAATGGGAGAAGTTAAGGGTTTTTTTCCACCTACTTGTTCATTTTACACTTTTTAAAAATTTCACAATTTTACTTTTTGCTAAGAATCTCACAACTAATCCCACTTTTCAGACAAAAGTCGAAACAATCAATATATATATACAAATTAAGTAATATAGGTTGAAGAATAATAGCATTTGCACCGTTTAAAAGGAAATTATTAATTCTCTCACAAAAATTGAACAAAAGCCCTGAGCTCTCATGCTTTATTTATTTTCTAACAAACATGTAAAATATTAAAAGCTACCAACACTGGTGGTTAGCCAAAAATTTTACATGCAAAAAAAAAAAGAAAAAAAGAAAAGAAAAAAGAAACTATCACATGCATGAAGGATGACACAAAGACAACATTAAACATCAAAAAGCAAAAAAAAAGACACAAAATGGAAGAAGAAAAAAATGAAGTGGATAATATAGGCTCTTAATAAAACAACGCCCATATCACAGATCAGTACTACACTACTCGTGAGAACACATGGGGAAGGATCTCTCAACATCCCTTATTAAGAAAGAAGATGATGCAAAAGAAGAAGATGAGCTCTTCTTGAAAGCAGCAATCTCATGAGTTGCTGCAGTGCTTTTCTCCCTCTCTTCTTCCACAATCGTCTCCAACATCTTCGACACTCTTCGCCGCATCACCGAAACAAATTGCGGCGGTGCCACCTCCGTTATAAGCATCGCAAATCGAGAACTCGCCATTATATATATATATATATATATATATATATATATATCTATTGATTGATCAATCAATCAACTAAAAACCTCAAAGACCCAAAAAGGAAATTAAATTAAGCCAAGATAAAATTAAAGGGAACAAGAAGAAGATGATAGGTACGGGTGTTGATGATGAAGTAGTTGGTCATGGCAGTGAGGAGCAAGAGAAGTGAAGCATAGAATTTATAGCCACAATACAAGTATGAAGATGGTAGAATTGTGTAGGGTTTGTGTGGTGCTTCCAACTGTACTGCCGACTCTTTGCTTTTTTGCATTAAATTGCTTTGTTTTGTTCTTTCTCAAAGATAAAAGCTAGAAAAAGGACAAGTAGTAGTACCTTATCTTCACGCTCTCTGAGGCTTTGATGAAAAGATTTTACTTGTGCAAGTGGGATGGCTATCTGTTCTAAGAATACACCTGTATATAAAGATATGTGGTTATATATGGCAAAAAAAGTTCTCATAAAACATGTCAAAATCTTAAGATAATAGTAAATTTTAGAAATTGAAGAAATTGAACCAATGGCTCAATGGGTACTCAAGTTGCGAAATCTAACCTTATGAGGAAGAGGTTGCGAGTTCGAACTTGGGGGAGGCCCTATATTATTCATGGGAGTGTGAATAATATGGATAAATGATCTCGGTGACCGGCGTCCTTGTGTGGCGTGGCTGGCCGAGATGGGACAATATTATGGATCCATAATGGCTAGGCGTTCGCCCCGAGGGGGTGCGCCCGCACCTGGGTAGGGGGCACACTGTGCAACCCAGGGTGTGACAACACGGGGGGTCGTGGTTTGTGTCTAGGGTTCCTTAAACCTAGGGAGAAAGGCCTGGAGATGGATAGATGTGAGGTCCAGAAAATCCCCTTGTGAGTGAAATTTCCAAACCTCCTTCTGGACCTGTGGGAATCTGAATGTTTGAGCAGGATTGCTAGTGTTATGGGGAAGCCAATCCTTACTGACAATCCAACGTTGATGAAATCCAGATTATCATATGCTAGAGTCTGTGTGGAAGTGACCACGGAAGCCTTATCTCAACAAAGTATTCAGATTGTTGCTGGAGATATCCCAATCACTCAAATGGTCGAATTTGAGTTCAAGCCTCCTCATTGCAATAGCTGCAAGATGTTTGGTCATTCTAACTCTTAACGCCCCAAAAATCGCAGACTGTTCAAGAGTCTAAATTGCAAGAGGCTGAATTTGTCCAGGCTAAGATGGAGGATCCCTTAGACAAGGCCTCTACAGCTGAGTTGCTGGCTGCCAAAATTACGAAATCGAATAAGGTGAATATCTGGAACAAGGTGACCTCAAGGTATCCTATTAAACCAAATTGCCCCCCCCCTGAAGGTGATATGGAACATGAACAGGTTGAAAAGATTGTTATCAATAGGGAGCTCGATCCTAACAAATTTTCTATTCTCCTTCAGGTGGATCCTGACGATAAAGGGTCCCTCGAAGTGGATATGGTGAAAGAGACTGCCCTATCCAAAAATGCCACTTCTACCTCAAAGGAAAACAATTTAGCAGTTTGATTCTGATGAGGAATTGCTTGCTTTAGATAAACTTATGTCCAAGGGAGTGAAGGTGAAAGGAAAGAAGAACAAAAACAAGAAATCTTCGTACAAGAACTCTGGCTCTTCTGGGGGAGCTAATAAGAGTATTAAATCCCAGTCTACAAAGGGTGCCCAATGATTTGCTTCTGCTGGAATATTAGTGGCGTTAATGCCCCTGCCAAGTAGATGGAATATAGAAGGTTGATTCGTATCCATAAGATTAGTTTGATCTTTTTGATTGAAACAAAAGTAACTTAGGCTAATTCTGGCCATATTTCATCGTATATTGCTCCTAGTTGGTCATGGATTAGTAATTACGATGTCCATCCTAAAGGCCGAATTTGGGTTGGATGGGAACCTATTCTCGTGGATTTTACGTTCTTGAGATCCTCATATCAATTCATTCATGGTAACGTTACTCCCATCTCTATGAAAAAGAATGTTCTAGTTACAGCTGTCTATGACTCCAACTCCCTCATTGAAAGGAAGTCTTTATGGTAACATCTTCAAACCCTTAACTATGATAACCTTATGCCCTAGCTCATAGCAGGTGATTTTAATGTGGTCGAATTTTCTCATGAAAATTGTAGGGAATTACCTCATTCTCAAGAGGCTATGGATGAATTTAGAGACTTCATTGATCGCAATGGCTTGATGGACTTGCGTTGGAAAAGCCCAAAGTTCACCTGGTCTAATCTCCAACAGGGTAGCAACAAAATCTCCTGTAAATTGGATAGAGTGCTTGTGAATCCAAGTTGGTTGGATTTTTTCCAAGGCTCAGAGGTTTTTGCCCTTCCTATGGGCATCTCTAACCACACCCTCTTAATATATTCCGAACTTTGGACTGAAGCCTTTCCGTTTCTTCAATGCATGGTTTAGGCACGATTACTTCAAAAGGCTTGTTGGCCTTAATTGGAGAATTGATAATGTCACGACCCACTCTACGTGACGTCATGACCGGCATGGGAACCTTCGAGTATACCCTCCGTCGGTACACCCGACCTCCCGTCAGCTCTCGAATACATATAAGAATCCCCAAAAAGAAATAAAAGTACATCCTTAACAACCAACTAACATGATCATAATGAAATAAAATATTACTTCTCCAAATTTTTACAAATATAAAATTTTAGAGTCTTCAAAATGATACAAAACCCAACACATCCCAACTATGTGTTAAATATACAATTACTAGGTGTTATCATGTACATAATTATCAAAATACAGAACTAAATGTACAACACCTACATGAAACAAAAACAAGGGATGCTCCGCAGTCAAGCCTTTCCTTTTTCTTTTCTATCAGATCCTGAAAGAAGATGGTGAGGTGTGAGCTACAGCTAGCTCAGTGAATGTTATTTACACGTGGCATATACGTGCATTTATATAACATGGTAAGATCATAAAACAATTGAAATATCATGATGACGAAATAGATTACATACATGCTAACATAATGGATCAAATCATACATAAGACGATGCATAACATTTGTAGTCATGCTCATGCAATCCTAACACCTCCTGAGTACGGGGGTTCAAGGCTGGTGCGCTACACACAATACCTGAACACACACACAATACTCGTATCCTAATAGAATTTCTGGGGTTGTGCAACACGTAAGATTAGCCTAAACTAGCCTACCCATACACAAGCCATAAAATCCTCTTCCAGGTACACAACTGGGATCGCCGCTAGACTTACGAGAATTCCCAAAAAGAGGAAATTCCAACTAAGAGCTTCAACCCAAATTGTCATCCCAATGAATTATGCTCAAATGTATTTCATGGAATATTAAAACATGCATACCATCATACATAAGCATTTAAAACATTTTTATACTACAATGCCACATATAAATAATCCAAAAGTAAAAGAACACTCACTCTTGATTGGCTAAGTCTAGCCAATCCGATCGCCAAAACTCTCCAATTGACTAAACGGGTTCAAGATCAATCACAAGACCTAGAAATAACATGGTTCACACAACTGAAAATCAGTCATTAAGTGTGTCAAAACCCCATGTTCAAACTCAATCTAAAGTCAATTAGATTCTAAATTGATTACCTCCTTGAGCCAATTTCCATATTGCCCAACTTGATCATTTAGACTCAATTAAACTAAGATTGACCTAAATTGAATGTAATAGGGTGATCCCATGATCCAACCACTAATATACATGAAATTCAATTATAATTAGGGTCAATTAGACTATACATCAAGTCAATTTCATCAATTGACTAAGTCTTGGTCAAAATCCCCAATTTGGCCAATATAAAACATAAGGTCAAAATGAACTAAGTCATATCAATTTAACATAGGTTCTAACATTTTAAACCCATGATTCTACTCAATTTGGGTCCAATTAAACAATCCCCAAGTCAATTTCACAAATTGACTTGCTTTGGGTGAAAGTCCCAATTTGGGCAAAATCCCCAAATTACTTGCAAAATTGCCAAGTACATGAAAAATGCCAAATACTTAGCCTAGATCAAAACTAGTCAACCTTAGGATGTCCATTATGAGAACCCACTGAATTCAATCATCAAACAACCCTAATCATGTCCAATTAGACCTACTTTGCATAATTTTCCAGATTTTATGTCAAGAGCATCAAAAGCCCCAAATCTGAAAATTTTCATACATAGGCCATATTGTCAATTTTAAACTAGGCCACCATACATAGCCACAAAATTTACTGATCTAACAACATGGTTTCATTCACAATGCCACCTAGAACAACATAGTTGACATGCATGACTTTTGGGAAAGCCTAAGGCCATGAACCAAACAATGACCATTTACACTAAACCATATGATTTCACCATTAAAATATCAAGCTAAATACATGAATCAGTCTCTAATACTGATCAGTCCATCATAGATGACATGCAAAGTCAAAGTCTAGGTCAATGAACCAAGACTAGGTCATTTGTACTAAACCCTACCAATTTCTTGTTAGAAATTGGGGTTTTTGCCTTTAGAGGGTTCCCAACACACTCTAAACACACATATCAAACATTCAAAGCATTTGGACAACATTTAATTTCCACTACCCCTTCAAATTTGGGTTTCATACAATGCATGCATCAAAACAACACTAGTATGCAAGAACCAAAGAGATTGAAGGAAGAACAACGAGGAAAAACATGCAAACCTTAGGGATTTTGAGCAAAATCCACCAACCCTAGGTTTCCTTTCCTTTTCTCCTCTCCAGCTCCTTTCTCTCTTTTCTGTCTGAGAAATGAGCAAATGAGCCTAAAATTACGTTTTGGTTGCTTAAATAGACAAGCTTGGGCCCACAACTAGAAGTTGTCAAAAACTATCAAAAAATCAATTTTCCTGTTGCAATACTTGCACTTAGATAGTCAATTTCTTGCAAACTCCCTACCAATTTAACATCGTAACCGTCCGCAAATTGAATGAGTGAGTTACCAACATCATGGTAAACTTTCAACTCAATCCAACGGTGGGATTGCGAGATATAACTATTTGATCAAAACTGCGTAAGAAAATCCAAAAGTCTGTGAAACAATGTTTCGAGTCTTATAACTCATAGTAGGTAACTCTGATCAAGATCTTCACTGTTTATAATAAATATCTGTCATATAAGAATGAGCTGAAAAAATTTTAGCTCAATCGGACCACGGATCTAGGAGATCAAATCATTGATGTAATTTGTGACAGAAGTTTCTTCCTCTATGGAGCGAGCTCCACTGGATCCAAAACACCGTTCTCGACACGTTTTGACGTCGAACAGGGTTTTCGATGGTTTCGAAACTTCATGCGCACTCTTTATGACCTAAAATCATGCAAAGACACTCGGACTTACGTGCTTCGAGCATCAAAATACATATACACATATGTATACAAATACGTATATGGGTACTCTGCGGGTACACTATGGGTCAAAATGACGTCACCTAAAGGCACGGGTGCTACAGATAAGGTGGGAATCCCCCTTTTTACTCTTGTCTTGGGTGATCGTAACTCAAATTTTTTCTATAATGCCATCAAGCAGAGGGTAAATAAAAATCAGATTTGCTTTCTTATTGATGGTTTTGGTGAGAGAATATATTCCAAGGAAGGTATTGGAAACATGACAATCTCCTATTTCAAGGATCTCTTAGGAACTAATTTAGGGTGCTCATCTTCTTGGCTTGAATTGAACCTTAAGAAGTTCGAGGATGATGACATTGCAAATTTCTTCAAAGACAATTGGGATATTATTGGTGCGGATGTTACCAAAGGTATTTCACCACTTCTTTTCCTCTGGTTTTCTCTTGAAGGAATTAAATAATACCTTTATATAATTGATTCCTAAATCTATCGGTGCTTGCTCACTTGGTGATTTTCGACCCATTTCCTTATGTAACGTTATTTACAAAATTATTTCTAAATGCCTTTCTAATCACATTTGTGGGGTCCTTGATAACCTGATCAGCCCTAATCAATCTTCCTTTATCAAAGGTCGTTGCATCCAAGAAAATATATGTATGGCTCATGAGCTTGTTCGTGGCCTTTCTAAAAATTCTTGCCCTCCCACTGTTGTGCTTAAGCTCGACCTTAGAAAAGCCTATGACTTGGTGAGTTGGAATGTTATCTTGTCCATCCTCCATGCCATGAATTTCCCTTTAAAATTCTCCTCCCTGATTTGGTAATGTGTCTCCACTACTTCGTACTCTATCCTTATCAATGGTTCCCCGATTGGTTTCTTTAAGGGGCAAATGGGTCTTAGACACCTTCTTTCCCCTCTTCTTTTCACCCTTGAAGTCTTTTCTTCTCTCCTTCTTAGCCACTTTGATGTTGGTTGTCTTCTTTTGTCCTCCCCCCCAAGTTCTCATCTTCCTTGTTCTCCCTTGTTATTTTTGTTGATGACCTCCTTGTCTTCTCATATGCTGATGTGCCAAACCTTGGTTCCCTTATGGGAAATCTTAAGTTCTTTTCTTCTTTCTCTGGCCTTTCAATTAATTTTGCTAAATCCAAAATCATTCTTGGTGGGTCTCTGAGGTTGAGGCTTCCTCCCTTTACTCTCTTATGGGTATTTCCAGGGCTTTTCTTCCTATCAAGTATTTGGGTCTTCTTCTTATTTCTTCGCTCTGATTGTGAACCTATCATTGACTCTATTCTTAATAGCCTTCAAGGTTGGAAATGAAGATTCCTCTTTATGGCTGGTCGTGCCGAGCTTATTAGATCTGTTCTCCTTGCTTCACATTCTTTTTGGTTAGGGGTTTTTGGTCTCCCTGCCCTTGTTATAAAAAAGATTGAAGGCATTTGTGCAAGGTTCCCTTTTGGTGGTCCTTGAGGAAAAACATCCATCTTATAAATTGGGATTCTATTTTTAAGCCCATGAAGGAAGGAGGTTTTGGCTTTAGAAGAATTAAAGATTGTAATGTGGCAGGTATCATGAAACTTTCTTGGTGGGTGATTACAAGAAAAGACAGCTTGTGGGTTAAGTGGATTAATGGAAAATATTTAAGAATTGAATCCTTTCGGTCCTTCCCATTGATTGGGGATTGTTCTCGGGTTTGGAAAAAAGTCCTCAAAATTAGGGAAAGACTTCGTGAGTTTATCCTACATATTATTGGTAATGGAAGATCTTCTTTTCTTTGGCTTGACCCGTGGCATCCAGAGGGTATTCTTGTTCATCGTTTTGGAGAAAATGGTAGAAGGAGATCTAGCCTTAAACGGTTGGCTTTTGTGGCTGATGTTAGAAGTAATGGTACTTGGTGCTTCCCTACTTCAAATATCCTCCTGCAATCCATTTCTTTTGGTTTAAATCAAGTTAATTGTCTCCATCCTTGGGAATGTGACAGGACTATTTGGAAGCCCTCTTTTAATGGTTTGTGATGTGATGTTTTGAAGAGATCAATACAAATATACTCGCAAGCGCACAAGATAAGTTGTAGCACTAGACAAGGTCGATCCACAATGATTGAACAAGTCACTTTAAGTTTTTTAGAAAAAAAAATTAAATATTATATACTAAATAAGTCAAAGAAAAATCATGGTTGTTTCTAACGTCCTAAGACTTTGAATGCAATAAATAAAAAGAATTTAAAACAAAATTTAAATAAACTTCAAATGAAAATAAAGCAATTAAATGAACACAAATAATGCAATAAATAACAAGAAGTAAATGAAAGATAGACAAAAAATAAAAATAGAAATTACTGAAAATAAAACTTCATTAATGTAAAATAAAAGAAAAGAAAAAGAAAACTTACAAAACTCCAAATCCTTGGGCAATGTCACCTTACCCAGGGCTTGAATGAGCAATTAAAAATAAATCTAACCTAAAAAATAAAAATAAAAATGAGAGTAGAGATGGGATCCATTCTCTTGAAATTTAACTCTATTTATAGATGTGCCCACCTCTTGATTTCCAAAAACAAAATTACATCCACCACCTATAATTCTCTAAAAAATATCCTCTAAAAATGGTCATTTTCTAAATTACATAAAGATTTTTTTTTCAATCAAGAAAATAAGAAGAAGATTGTGCCCATATGTGGAGAAAATTCATTTTTCCTCTTTTTGACATGTGTGACATCTTTTTCTTCCATAAATTGGTTGATATGAGCTCAATTAGATCTTCATCAAAGATTGCAACCATGTGGGCCCCTTATTTCAAAATCTTTAAGTTGATTAGAATTCAATCAAACGGACTCAGATTGATCATTTAAGCCTTATTAGATCTAATGCCTCGGCTTCTCCACATCTGGTTCATGTAGATATGTAGTGTGGATCTTCCTGAAATATGCAATCTCATCCTTTGATCCTGAAAATATCTAAAAAATACTTGAAGACCAAGTAAGACACCAACATACCCAAAAATAAATAAAAGCTCAATAACTTTATTAAAAGAAAATTAAAATAATAAAAAATAAAAAATGCATTATTATAACCTAAAAATCTAAAATGTGATGTAAAGACATTTTTATTATTTTTTTTCTATTTTTTCTTCTTTTATTTTATTTTCTAGTCTAAAAGCACTAAAAATAGGGGTAAAAATATACAAAATTGTGACTTCATCAGTTTGTTTTGCTTTAAATCAGCTTGGGAGATATCTAGAACTAGAGGCCCTAGTTGCAGCTACGCTAATCTAATTTGGTTTAAAGGTCATGTGCCTCGCATTAGCCTAACTCTTTGGAAGGTTTGGTGGGGCAGATTATCCACGACGACTAGACTAAGGAGGCTTGGCATTAACGTTGATCCATATTGTGTGCTTTGTTGGAATGGTTTGGAAGATATTGATCATCTCTTCTGCTCGTGTGCCTTTTCTAATATGATTTGGAAAGGTATTACCTAAAAATGTTTTCAGTTTGTGGGGAACCTTGATAACTGGAAGGATATTGGTGACAAAATTTTGTTGGCATTCAACTTTTCTTCCCTTGATAACATCATAGTCAAATCGGCTTTTGCAGCTTGTGTTCATCATATATGGATGGAAAGGAACAACAAGAAATTTAATCTTAAGGCTAGATCGATCAAAGGTTTGTTGGGTGATAACTCGTTTGATGTTACCAACTCATGTGGCACTTTAGTTTTGGTTAGTAATCTATCCAATTTAGCAGCTTTGATATTTAATGTTTGGCATGTTGCAGTATCAATTGTTCAAGAATCTCCCCATTTCATTGCGTGGCTGCCTCCTCCAGGCTGCTTTAAACTGAATATTGATGGCTCTTGGTCATTGGAGAGGGGTACTTATGGTGCCATTTTGAAAGGAAGTGATGATTCTCTAAGGAGAGCATTAGCGGGTGCCAGCATCTTGAGAGATGTGCTCCATTCAGAATCTTTAGCCTTATTGAAAGGTCTGAAGTGCTTTAACCATAATTATAATGCCCACATTCAAATATTATCTTTACTTAGTTTAGATCATGGAAGGCAAAGCTTTGATCCCTTGGTGGTTGAGATCCATGATTTCTCAGATTGTTTACTTGCTTAGAAGATGGAGATCTTGGTCGATTACGCATATTTGGAGAGAGACAAATTGTGTTGTTGATTTTTTGGCTAGCTTTGTTGATATTGGTGTGGAGTCTTTCTTTCATCCCACCAATTTTTTGACTGATTTGTACATACTTATAGATCTCCGTATCAGGTGTTCCCTATATGAGGTTGTAAATTTTGTATTTTTGTTGCCTTCAGGCCTTTGGCTCTTTAATATATTTAATCCTTCAAAAGAAAAATTACTCATAAATATATTTTTATATAAACTTATCTGACAGTTTTATATTGAAAAATAGTGGATAATTTAAGAATTTATGATAAAAGTAACACACTATGAGTTAAAGAGTTTTGATTTTTTTTAAAAACGAGTCAACGGGCACATACGTTGCACGTGAATGAACAAGGGTTGAAAGTTACCAAAGAAATAATAAAATGGGTTAAAAGTCAATAAGGGTGTTAGAAATGGCAAAAAGGGATAATTCTTAAAATTGGTCTTATATATTCTCTAGCTGCATTACAAAAGCAATCTCCCCTAAAAAAAATATTAATAAATCTTTTAGTGTCTTATTACCAAATTATCTATATATGCATTTTTATATAAATTTATTTTACAATTTTATATTAAAAAATATTAAAGAATTAAAGAATTTATAATTAAAGTAGCTGTTAATAAAGAGTACTTTTTGGTTTATATATATATATATATAAATATAACAGCAACTCAACACATGCTCATGCACTTCAAAAGCTTTTATATGAAAAGAGAAGTTAAAAAAATAAAAACAAAAAAAAGGTTAATATATTTGACTTTATACTCAAAATCATTTTTCGATTCTATATTTAGTTATACACAATGCCAAAATGTTGGTTGCGTGTTCAGAAAATGTTTGTTAGCAAAAGTATATGAAGACAAACAAGTAAAATTGAAATAATGTTAACAAAATATTGCTATTAAAATTGCAATAATAAATGCTTATAGGCTTATAGCAATAGTAAGAAAAGGTAAAAGAGAGTATACCCAGTAAAACCAAAATCACAAAGGATTGAACCGAGCCCTATGTAATACATAATATCCTTAAGACAAGTTTGCCCCTCATGTTTTTGCAAGTAGCCGAGGAGAGCTATGTATTAAACTTGTAGAAAAGTGAGTTTAACCAACAAGGGGTTAATTTACTGGTTTGGGAAACAAATTACGAGATAGGTTGAAAAATTCATTTCGACTTGGAGCCCACCCTCGTCCATCCCTATTGAAAAATGTGCTCTTACCCCTGTAAATCTTCGAATTCGGAAGGATTAGTCTCACCCTAAAAAGAAGGAGGACACCTTTCGGGTGCTAAAAAATCAGTACCAAAACAAAAAGAAAAGAAAAGTAAGTTTAAAGTCAAATATATTAACCTTATGCTAAAAGAACACTAAATGATCTCTATTAACATTAATTAATTGATGTTTTGAATTTAAAATTAAATTAAACTATTTTAATTAACCGTTTCACAACTAAAACATTTGATCATTACAAATTAAAATTTTCATTCACTATTTTCCCAGCATAAAAAATGTGCATATACTTCAAACTTATAAGGTAAATATATGCTCCGATGTTTGGTTTTGTTTCCAATCTAATATGATGTTTTCAGTTTTAGTGAATTAATGAATGTAGACAAAAAGTATTTAAAGTTCTATAATTTTGGTGATTACGACATAAACAAATACCTATGTTATGATATTTAATGGTGGGGACTTCGATCACTAATTAGGTGATATAAACTCTCATATTCTGATAGTGCACTGCTAACTAGGGATTATTTCCTATACTTTTTGTAATTTTTTATTATGAAATTATAACTCTGCTTCAGTTTTACTTTTTCAGTATGAATGCTTTTTTAGGAGTAATGTTATATGTATGTTAAGTGTTAATGTTATTTTTTAATGTTAGTACCTAGTCTCTCTTGGATATTGAAATATTATATAATATATGTATATTTTTAAAATATCCAAAGAAACTGGGTACTGAGTCGGGAAACGACTTGTTGGCACCACCTAACGTATAAAGCATTTTTCCTTTTATAAATACTTTTATAGTAATTATGAAAAACTATATGACTACCATGAACCAAATGATATTGAGTAGTTCTTCTATTTGGTTAGCCGTTATTGACCATTGGTCAGCAGATATCAAGAAAAAGCTTTAGTTGTCATCCCGTGGGTTGGCTGTCTGTCAAGAAAAAACTTTAGTTGGAGTCTGGGTGTGTCTTTATTTATTTGTATCTGTTAGAAAAGCTAGCCCAAACGCCTCTATTATGTTCGAGTCCGAGAGAATTAGTCTAATTTAAAGAGAAAAAGGATACCTTTGGGTTGCCGAAAAATCGGTAATCAAACAAAAAGAAATTAAGGGTGCAGTGCTCATGAAGTCAAACCAAAGCTATGTCTTTTATGTTTTAAAATCTAATAAGTTTTGTTTATCTTATGAATCCATTTTTAGTAGAGCTTTTACTTTTAATATAGAATATATCTTAGATTATATGGTGTTGGAGTAAATGGTTATTAGGTGTACATATATATATATAGTAAAATGAGGTAAGTCGACAATGTATGGTATAGTTGACATATACTTGCGTAAAAAGATTACTGTTATTCTTAAATGATCATATGTTTTGCATAGATGACAATTGAGTTCACCATATTTATTTATTTTCTTCCCTTTTGGTACTTAATGATTATGCCTTCATATTTTGTTTTTCTTTTTCAATCACTTGGTTGGAGCCTTATCTAAGCCGGAAAGAAAAACAAAACCAAGGAACCTATCCCATAAAAAGTAAGTGGACTTAGGGCTGTTCATCCTAGCTACTGACCAACCCAAACTTTATAGATTCGGTTGGATTGAATTTTTATATTAAATTGGGTTGGATTGGGTTAAAATTTAGCAACCTAATTAAATTTGGATTGAGTTAAAAATTAGCAACTTAATCAAGTTTGGGTTGGGTCAAGACATACAAAACAAACTTATTAACCAAACCAACCCAAACTCATTTTTATTCGAGTTACCTTTTACAGTCAGATCATATAAAATCTCATAAATAAAATAACATGAAAGAAAACATTATATAAAATTATAGTTATATTCATATTTGACTTAAAAGTTAGCTTAGAAAATGAGAATTTAGAATTAATACGTTAAAATAGACCAACCTGTTTAACTGAAACGAAATCCAAAGTTATTGGTTGGTGCATGGGTTGTTAGGGGTCCTATTCAGTTGAATTGGTTTAAGATTTTTTTAATGGGACTTGATTGAGTTGGGTTGATAGCCACATAAGCTATATAAGCTAAGAGTATATTTGACACAAAGGACTCATAGACCCACACCACATTACAAAGAATATTTATTTATTTGTAGGGGATTTGACATCTTGTCACCAACATGGCTAGGAATGTTCTTGACCAATACTTTTAGTGATCATATGTATGTCCTTGCATTTGGTCACCCACGTAAATCATTGTCCTATCTCTCAGATTTATTAAAAACTTAACAATAAAGTCTCTAATATCTAGCTATGGATAATAGGTAATGCAGGTAATTGTTAAAATATATTTCTTTTGAGAATTACAAACTTTTAGGTTAGTATTTATATTTTTGTTAATAAATTTAGAAATAAATTATTAGTATGGTAGCCTCCTTGAGCAAGAATATTAAGTATTTGAGAAAGAGAATGAAAATCCATTCTCTTCTAATTAATAAAAGAGAAATAGTCCTTAAAAATCAAAAGAATTGTAGTTCACCCTTGCCCATTTCATTAGTGTTATATAAGTCAAGTAACAACATATATTAAAAGCTAAATTAAATAGACACTAAGCATACAACAAATAATAAACTAACATGAATGTTATAATATTCTAAGCAAAACTTTATATTATAACTAGAATAAACCTGTAATGACCTTAGTTTTTAGAATTGTAGTTCACCCAACGTCATGCTGGTATAAATTTGTCTGACACTAAATGCTTGTGCATATATTTGGCATGTATTGTATGTGAGATTGCTACCGATCAAGCAATCAACCAATCGAAAACAAGAAGAGACTAAAGTTGAAAAAAGAAAGAATCTACAATTCTCATTTACTCAAAATTAGAGATGAATGCTCTCAAATTACATTAATTTGTTACAGCTGCCTCCGTACATTCAACACCCAATGTAAGAGTGTCATGTGTCTCGTAGATGCAGCTATCATAACAACCTTAACAAACTTCTAACGACCTTAATGTACACCTGTCAACAATGAAAAATATCTTCAATCTTCTAGAAGACACACTACAAAAAAAATAAATATTTAATAACATAACAAATGTTGTTTAAAAGAATGTCATTAAATATTAAAGTTTTGATAATATCTAAAAAAACGTTATTTATTTTAAAATTTACTAGATGTGATTTTGTTTTCCTAAAAATTATGATTTAAAAATACAGTTCATTTTTCAATACTAAAATATTATTTGTTTCCAAATCTTATTAATATTTTGAGAAATTTAATACAAATTTTTAATAATATTTTAAATTTTATATAATAAATTAATAAAAAATTGTGTTTCTTTTTGAGTAATATTAAATAATAGATTTTAATTATTTTAATAATATTTTCTTAAATATAATCAAAACTTCTAAATATTTAATGACATTAATTTTATCAACATTTTTTATGTTGTTAAAAATTTATTTTGTTGTAGTGACAGCAACTAATGTGATGAGGCAGTCGACTTGTTTGATACGAAAGACTACTTTTGTTGTTCTTCTGTACTATTCTTCCATACATCCCCTCAAATTAAACCTAGGAGAACCAACTAGGTTTAATTTGCTTGCTAGGAATTGAAATCGGGATGAAGCTAGGCCTTTTATCATAATGTCAGTTACTTGAAACTCACTAGGAACATACCGCAACTCCAAAATACCAGCAACTATCTTCTCCCTTATGAAATGGACATCAATCTCAATGTGCTTAGTTCTGCATGAAAGATAGGGTTTAAAGCAAGAGCCTTTGCATCAGTATTGTCACACCAAAGCATTGGTTTGGTAGAAAGATGAAAACCAAGTTCTGTTAACAAAAAGGACAGCCACAATACATCAATTGTGGCGAATGCAAGAGTTCTATACTATGCTTCATTACTCGACCGTGCCACCACCTTTTGCTGCCTAGAACCCCAAGTGATCAAGTTACCACCAAGGTATATACAAGAGCCACTGATTGATCTCCTGTCATCCAAATCACATGCCCAATCTGCATCTGAAAAGGCCTCAAGATTGAGAAAAGAAGCTGGTTTAAACTTAACTCCAAACTGAAGTGTACCCTTCAAGTATCTGAGAATCCTCTTGCAAGCCATCCAATGGAGATTAGTAGGAGCTTTTAGAAATTGGCTCAAACAATTTACAATATAGGCTATATCAGGCCTAGTATGTGTTAGATATTGTAAAACACCAATTGTACTTCTAAACAATGTTGGATCAGAGAATGGAGTACCTTCATGGAGTGAGAGCTGGAGACCAGAACTTATTGGTGTTGCAGCCGATTTAGAATCTTGCATACCAGTTTTAGCTAGCAAATCCAAAGTGTATTTGTGCCGAGTAAGAAACAATCTCAAAGGCTTCAAAGCCTAGAAAGAAATCAACTTCACCCAATGTCTTCAAGGCAAACTTAGAGTTCAGCCAAGTAATGAGTGCATGAATTTGAGCAGTATTGGACCCAGTAATTAGGATATCATCCACATACACTAGCACTAGAAGAACTTGGGAGTTTTGTCTACTGTAGAACAAAGAAACATCTGAACTTGAATTTTGAAGACCCCAAGATAGCATAGCAGTCCTCAACTTGGTAAACCAGGCCCTTGCTTAAGGCCATAAAGTAATATATAGGATATATTACTCGAGATTCATATCATATATATATATATATATATGATATTGTAGCCACATGATCAAAGCAAAATGAAAATTTTGATCTTGGAGATATATAATAGGACAAAAATACTAGCTTGGACGTCTACTTATGTATTAAAAAATAGAGTTTTTAAATAAAATATTAAAACGTTAACATAACTAACAATAATTGTGCAAAATGTACAACTCGACTCATAATATATTTAACTATCTTCAAAGACTAATTGAGGAATTTTATCACAAGCATATATATATATATAAACAATATCTTTTTTCTCTATGGAATTTAGATCAAGTGGACTTTGTATATGGTGTTGGTGGGGTAAATGGTTATTGGGTGTATGCGCATATATATATATATATAGTAAAATGAGGCAAGTCGACAATGTATGGTATAGTTGACATATACTAATTAGTCGACCTTGCGTTGTTGGGAGAAAGGCTTAGCGGAGTGAGTTGAGTAGAATTGACATATACTTGTGTAAAAAGACTACTGTTATTCTTAAATGATCATATGTTTTGCACATCAAAGGCATGGTAGATGACTATTGAGTTCACCATATTTATTTATTTTCTTCCCTTTTGGTACTTAATGATTATTAATATTTATCAAATATTTAATCATTTCCTCGTTATTTTTTATTGCAATTTTCGCGCCTTCATATTTTCTTTTTCTTTTTCAATCACTTAGTTGGACCCTTGAGCACATTTGAGCCCAAAAGGGAAAAAAAATCGAGGAATCTATCGATGCAATATTAACCTATAAAAAGTAAGTGAACTTAGGGGTGCTCATCCTAGCTACCGACCAACCCAAACCTTATAAATTGGGTTGGATTGGTTTGTATATTAAATTCGATTGGGTTGGGTTAAAAATTAGCAACCTAATCAATTTTGTGTTGGGTCAAGACATACAAAACAAACTTGATCAACCTAACCAACCTGAACTCATTTTTATTAGAGTTACCTTTTATAGTTAGATCATATAAAATCTCATAAATAAAATAACATGAAAGAAAACACTATATAAAATTTTAGTTATATTCATATTTGACTTAAAAGTTAGCTTAGAAAATGAAAATTTAGAATCAATGCGTTGAAGTAGACAAACCCGATTAACCCGACCCAAACCAACCCAAAGTTATTAGGTTGGGGCATGGGTTGTTAGGGGTCCTATTAGGTTAAGTTGGTTTAAGATTTTTTTAACCCGACTTTATTGGGTTGGGTTGATATTTGACTTCAGCATAAACCAACCCAACTCGTAAACACCCCTAAAGTGGACTCATGGATAACAAGTGGGCTTTTAAGCCACATGTTAAGTATTCAACAAAGATTAAAAATAACAATAAACTAACATGAATGTTATAATATTCTAAGCAAAGCTTTATATTTTTAGACCATTTCAACAAGTAACTAGAATGACCATGTAAAAACCCTAGTTTTTACCCAACGTCATGCTGATGTAAATTTGCCAGGCTCTAGATGCTTGTGTATGTATTTGGCGTGTATTGTATATGTATTTTATTTCATATATGGAAGTATTCGGGCGTACTTCTACGTTGTAAGGTTGTATTGGTTTAGAATGTTGACTGTTAGATGTGAAATTCTGGAAAATGTCAGGAGAAGCACGCTTCTTATTGGGAGAAGCGCGCTCCTTGCGTGACAGAAACTAAAATTTTAGCAGTCTTGAGAAGGGCGCTCCTGTAAGGAGAAGTGTGCTCCTTGCATCTGGACTCCATAAGACATAGGGGTGTTCATAGGTTGGCTTGGGTCAGGTTGGGGCCAAAGCATAACCCAACTCAAACAGGAGTTGGTAAATTTAAAATCCAACCCAACCTAATCCAAACAGTTTGGGTTTGATTTGGGTTGGGTCGGTTTGATCGGGTTGGACTTAAGCCTCATATTTGACATATAATTTATTGATATAAGAACTTTAATAATTCATTTATCGTTTAGATTTGCTAGTAATTTTTTTTTCACTATTATTTTGTAATGAATAGTCTATTAATATTATATATTAGTAGATAGTAATAATAATTTGTAAAATAGCAGCGCATAAATTGAGATTGTATATATTAATAGTATAGTAACCTTGTGATATGTATATAAATATATAACTAAATTAAATAGTATTAGATAAGAATCATAAGATACATATAAATCTTAAAAAAGTAACGCCTAGGGGGATAGTTTAGGATTTCAACACTTACCTTAGTTCGGGTCGGTTTAATCGGGTTTTTAAGGTCTCAACCTGTGACCCAACCCAAACTAATCGAATTGGGTATTTTAGAACTCAATTCAACCCAAATAACCTATTTAACCCAAACCAAAAGTTTGGTTCGATAGGTTCGGTCGGGTTGGTCAGGTTGATGAACACCCCTATTAAGACATGGGAGAGGCAGTGATTCTTCCAGCTCAACGAAATACATTTTTTAACTTCAAAACCAATACTATTTTTTCGCTTCTTCAACACTAGATATTCCTACTAGTTAATATAGAAGACAAAGCACGATGCAGTTAGATATTTTGTTTATGTTTATACTTAAAATTTTCGAACTATTTAAAGAGATTGTTTAAGGTCGTCATATCTTGACACAAAAACTAGAGGTAAGCAA
Source organism: Paratinospora sagittata (assembly GCA_035771175.1). NCBI lineage: Eukaryota > Viridiplantae > Streptophyta > Magnoliopsida > Ranunculales > Menispermaceae > Paratinospora > Paratinospora sagittata. The sequence continues at coordinate 1,457,261 of CM069612.1, forward strand.
AAATCATTTCATTGAAGCTAAGAAATTTCTAAAGGAATTACCATGTTACGTGCACATATTTTGGAAATTAAGAAAGAAGAACCCAAAAATCCTAAACAAAAATGTTTTTCTTAGAATTGCAGAGATTTGGAAGAGAAAGAAGGAAACCAAATAACCAACGGTGGGTTGGTTTAATAGTTAGGTGTAAACGCACCTATATCCTGAAGGTTTTGAGTTCAAGTTACCTCCCACCATTTGTTAGCCAATGACGTCCTTGAGTACTTGTGGCCGTGCTTTAGAGAAATTACTGGGAACGTAAGTCTCTGATGCCCGTTGATTTCAAAAAAAAGAAAAAAAAAATGAAAAAAGGTCACTTTGGTTCTTGTTTTTCTTCTTTCTCTTCCAAATCTTCTTTCTTTTCTTCTTTTTTTCTCGTCTTCTTTCTTTGGTTCTTGCTACTTCTTTCTTTAGTAGTAGCCCCTTATCCATGGCACTCAAAAAGGTCACTTTGTCCTAAACGAACCTTTCAGCTAAATACTTTTCTCTCATTCGTTGCTTTTACCGACTGAACATGCAAGCTGAATAATATATCTTTTGCATGCCCTTTTCCTTGTTCCTGATATTACACGGCAGGAACAGTGAATGTTTCTTCTTGAGATAAGGGATGACTTCCTCATGTGAGTCGTACACAAAAAAGCCATGTTTGTCCTAGCTAGAGAGCCGCGCTAGCTAGCTATGGTATGGAGTTTAATCTACCATTAGAAGCCATGCTCTCTTCCCGCTGAAATTTCTGGTGCAAGAGTAGTGAAACTTCCATTAGAAACCATGCTCTCTTCACTATTGTATGGAGTTTTAATCTACCTGAATTCACTTCCACTACTACTCTGTTCTATCAAGGGTTTAGTTGAACGTTACATTTAGTATAACTACTTATATCTTTCTTAATTAATTATCCTGGATCATATTATTTTAGATCCTCACCTACTTATATTCTTACTGTGAATTAGTTATAGATGAGTACACTGACTCATTCTTCTCCTTTCTCTCTCATCCAAAAATATTTACTTTACGATTGCCATATACAGGAATTAATACCCCCTAGTATTGAATTTTTTTATTTAATAACTAATTTAATATTATTACTTAAAAAATAATATATCAAGATATTTTTAATACATATAATTAGAAACACATTCTTGATATTTGCATGTTCAATTGTAAAGTATATATATTGTTACATATACATGGGAATCAAACAATTGTAATATACGCTTGATAGAAGAACTAATTACACATCCTCATAATTAATGAAGATCAAGGACCATATAATAATAGGAAATGATGGTTTATATATTTTAGTCTTGTAGGCCCTCATACTCGGATTAAAAAATTTACAAAAGCCTACTACATTAATGATCTACTGTTTTAATCAACATAAAAGAATGGAAATATTTTTGCATTCTTAATTATATATATATACATCAAAAAAGAAAAAAGCAATAAAGATCCCTTGCTCTCAAGGGGATATTCTAAGGTCAAGCATCATATGTCAGACTATTAGATGAATCTTCATTTGAAATTATATAAGAGAAAGTGCTCTAGTTAAGGTGAGAATTGATTGTTTTGGAATTTTTTTAGGAAGATATTATTTGTTTCTTTGTTTTGAAATTTTGGTCACAGATGGTTTATTAATTAGTCCAACAAGACTGCCGACACTTATTAAATATTCTTAATTATTAGAGCCTTTGCATTAAATTTATAAAGGCCAAACATTGGCCCTGTTTGGGCACGCCGTACAAACCCCTTTGCTGTGCGAAATTAAAAAACAAATGCAATGTTAGCGCGTTTGATAAGTTAATATCACGACTGCGTTTCAATTTCTAATGTGATTTTTTAGCATTTTTATAAAGCACCCTTCTCCTTATTTTTACGTTTGCCGTTAGCATTTTGAGAAAGCACTTTTGGCTCAAAACGCTGCAACTCTCCCAAACAAGCCCATTATTACTTGCGCCATGACTTAAGAATGTGTACGTTTTATGATTTTTCTTCTACTACAACTTTATGTCTTTAATGTGACCTATCAATTTGGCAACCTAACTTCAATTCAACCCAATATGTTTTACCAATATTCTTGTATAGGATCTAATTAAAAAAAATTTGATATCATCTACATCTATTTGTTGACCAATATTGCTAACATGTAGATGTAGCCAATTTATCAAATATATGCATATACATAGATACATACATATAATATATATTCACACACATATGTATATATATATATAGATATAGCTTTACCTTCACATTGATCAATCAAGTTGTATCTATGACTTCTATGTCACAATAGATTGACCTTATATGAACATTGTTATTTGCAAACGTATGAGATTAGTTAAAATTTATCAGCTTTAATTTATTTTTATTTTATTTTTTATATTTAAAATCCGTTTCAATAAAAAATTTATATTTTTATATTTTTTATATTTTTTATATTTAAAATTTATCAGCTTTAGTTATTGCAATTATTTTCATTTGAAACATTAAAAAATTAGCTAGGATATATATATATTAAAATCATGATTTATAACATATTAACATAAGCTTGACAACAAAATAAAAAAGAAGTTTATTAAATTAGAATAATGTTTAAACACAACCTAATATATAAATGTCCCAAGTGCTAACGGAGTTCATTCGCCCTCGTCAATCAAGATCTGATGATCTAATTAACTAGAATGTTAGTAGCTTGATATACATCGTTGGGCCTCCACTTATCAGCTATAGCTTTTGGGTTTAATAGTTTCTAACATGGTATAACCTTGATTTTGCAAGAAGTTTTGTGTTCAAGTCATGGTATGTATCGACATTGTTAGGCCTCCCTTTATCAGTTAGATTGAGTGGTTTCTAACAGATAATACACCTATTTGCATTACCCTCCAAATTGAACTTAGAATCAGGATAAGGTTTACTCATTCTACTTTTAAAATAAATTTGACCCCAAGACCTATATAATTTAAGTTGTGAGGTCAGGGTTGAAGGGCCTACAAGAAAACCCTAGATATATTGAAGATAAGCTTGAGTTTGAAGTTTGATGAAGAATTCTTGTTCCCTTCTTAGGGAAGAGAGAAGCAAAGATAAATACAATGCAAAAAAGTCCTTTAACAGATGGGTCCCAAAGGAATGTGACTTTACAAATCCCTCCAAATCATCCATTTATTTCATAAAGCAACATCAGTCTGAGGCGGTACACTCCCAAAATACCCTCACTTTGGTCCTTAATTACACAACCACGTTTTTTGTTAATCTTTCTCCAAATAAGATGTTCTAGCAAATTAAAGTTTCAATAAGGGATTGGTTGGTTGGATCGGGAAGCGAATTATAAGGTGCGATTAATGAACTCATCACGAGTTTGAGTCTGCCTTCGTCCATCCCAGTCAAGAGAGGTGTCATTCAAATCTTAGAATCTGAAATAATTTTGTAATTTTTCGGTCAAAAAGGTAATTTTGTAATTTTTCAAAAAACAAGGGCATACTATAGAACGCATGGTCTATATAAGTGAAGCACAACATAAAAAACCATGTCTCTTTTAAGATCTTCCAAGTAGTTCAAGAATACCCTAAGAAAAAAAAAGTATGGCGGGAATTCAGATAATACCGGCCACTATTGCAGAAGCGGCGGCGGTGGCGCCACTTCTCCCACAACCTTGGGCAGAATTCTCCAAAGCCCTTCAAGAGCCTCCATTCTCCACCATTGTTGTCCCTTCGCTCTTCGATTATTATGATTCTAAACGGCGTGTTAGGGTAACTTTGGAGACCATATTTGAAGAGGACGAAGCAACAGAGAGTCCAAGGAATGTTATTCCTTCTTCGCCATCCTCATTAACACCATTACCATCACTATCACCATCACCATCACCATCACCATCACCATCACGGCCATCTTGCTTCTTACAAATGCGATCTATGATCACAATTGCAAGTGCTCCAGAGGTTCAAGTAGAAAGAACTATATAATCCATTAATGGATTTTTTTTTTTTTTCTTTCACTACTTTTTTCTATTTAGTCGTCATATGGCTTTGCTTCTTTTTTTTGTGAGGCCCCGTAAAGTGTTTTCCATGTGTTCTATAAGTATATATGTATTTATTTTTTTCTTTTCGTTTTCTCCTTTTTTTAAAGTAGATATATGATATTGTTGGTGACTATATTGTATTCTACTAAAGTCATATATTTGAAAATGCTAGCTTTTCCTTTCTCGCATTTTGTAATTACCGTGAATATAATCACTATTTGGCTGTCATGTAATATTTGATTCTGTAATAAGATCATAGTATAATTACAAAGACATGTTCAAGTTTAATAATATTGGCAAAATTTACAAAAAAAATAGCAAATAAGATATTAAAGGTAATTTGCCAAGAAGGCTCCAACGCAGTTGGTTCGTTGGGAAGGAGCATTTAGTGTCAAGCATTGAGGGCCCTGGGTTCAAGTCACGGTGGCGCTACGTTGATGGAGAATACTTAGAATTTTTGCTAAGACGCGAGCCAATCCTGTTTGTGTAATGCAGGGGTGTAGCTAAAGTTGTCGTACGGTGGGTCCTGAATATTCTAGATTGTAGTTGATAGCTTGTAAGTGTTTGTTTACTCTCTAAAAAGGTAAAGGTAATTTGTATCTTCCTATTACGTACCAAGCTTTAGTGTATAAGTTTGTTGCTTTGTTCCAAAAATAATATTTTAGTTAAGAGGACGGTTGACTGCATGGTAACAGGTAGCAAACTTGCCAATATTAACAATTAAATTAATTAACTATTGAGGGTCAAGAACATATGATGTGTACATGGGAAGATGCTATATATATAGCTTCTCAATGTGTATCGTCTAGTACACTTAGTGGGTCATGCTATATTATGTATTAGCATGGATACATAACATGTGAGCAATTTGTAAGGTGTTGTGTCTTTGACGAAGTATTCTTACTCTATAGTTATTAGTCTTCTTATTATCTTTCTTTCTTTCTTTCTTTTTTTTTTTTTTTAGAAGAAATAAGTATAACCCGATACCGGCCCTATCCGTGAAAAATTCAAGCAACGCAGGACCCGACTAATACCCACACCAATAAGACCTGACCTGCGACCCCTTAAAGTTGGCCCACAGTCAGTCTGTGTAGCCACTCTGCATCAATGGAAGAATTCGAAGAAATTTGGTATCTAACCCTCCAGAGTCTCGCCTCGAACCTCTGACCCTGAGTAATAGACTAGCCGCTCAAACTATTGAACCAATGTCTGATTGGCATAGTCTTCTTATTATCTACTTAAGAAAGCAAGCAGAGTGAAGGATATAAATTTATGAAGCCAATTAACCTTGTGGAGTTAAAATTGACTTTAGTTTTTTAAACACCTTTGTTGAGTTGAATCTCTTATAAATGTGCTCAAACAAATAAGGAACAAATGTTTGTGCTTTTGAATACAACTCTTCATATTGGAAGCTAGTGTATCATGGACCATGTCGAGAGACCCATCGTTAAAAAAAATAAAATAAAATAAAATAAAATAAAAATTTAAAGAAAAAGCTAAAGTGACCCAAATTATAAAACATATCAATTTGAAACATTCAAGATTGCACATCATTACATCATGTGTAAAATATATCATTTGAGTAATAATACAAATTAAAGTTTAGTGATTCAATGGATTCAATGGATTGTACTCGTATGTCTCTAAATTCATGCTATCATAGCATTGTTCAATTAAAATCATTTTTTTAAAAACAAAAATATAACACCCTGTAATTTAAATTTTCAAATCTCATGAATTAATGTTATGATTTAGTGTAAATATGTGTTTATCATTTATACGTGTATAAAATGCATCTAGACGTATTTTGGGGACTTTGGTATGTATGCGGACTTTGGTATGTATGCCAAAGTGGTACTAAGTAGTATATGTTTGGATTGTTAAACATAAGAGAAAAATGAGAAAATAAGAAAATTGTCCCATGTAGTTGACTCAATGCAATCAAGCAAGGCGCTTGATGAGCCCACAACAAGTTTTTTTATAACTTGGTCGATAGGGCAATGGCCTCTATTGAAATCAAGAGCAGCTCGATCTTAATTCATATTCAACTACTTAAGAGTTAAGAAATGAAGGGGAATTAAGAAGAACAAGAAGGAAAGAAATTTTGGCCTAAATCTCTCCTAATGTAAGTCATTTTTTATATTTTTAGTGAAATAAGATTGTGATGTTAAGTATTATCATGATATCATATATGCTTGTGATGAGACGGTGGGCTATTTATTTTGTGTTTATTTTTAATTATAATGGCATTTCTCTTTTATTTCTATGTAGAGCAATGAGTTCTACTGTGATTAGTCTATGCAAGCTATCTTTTACTCTCTTCCCTTTGGAAAACAAATTATGAGTTGACTAGTATATTAATGTTAATGTGTATGTACACATGCATTTATGTCATACACATGTTATATATAGACATGGTTTCAGATGTCAATATAACTATACTAGTTTTAATATATTACATATATGCTTTAAAAATGTATGAGGGATTGCTGATGTAAAAATGGTGAAGAAGAAAACGCCAACTATAGTTGATTCACAAGTTGATTGAAATTGGCTTTGAGATTACTTTGCATATGATTCATACCAAGTATGCTATTACGTTGTGATGCATTTTTTTTAAAGCACATTTAACAACTTTTAATAATAAAAGGTTCAAGGTTGTCAAAGTGTTGTTGTCTCACTCCGGCTCTCTTCAAGAAAAGAAGATGCTTAGGTGTTAGATTCATTAGTGTCTCATTTTGATGATTTAGTTTATATTAGTATTAGCTATTCTGTTATTACAGTTTGTTAAAGTCAGCTCAATTAGTTGTAAGTTAGTTATTATGTTAACTGACCTATTTGGACATGTGTATCTATATATTTGTGTCATAATTCTTTTTTGAGAAACTAATGAGAAATTCTTCTCTTTTCTGTCTTCATCTTCTTTTTTGTAATATGGTATCAAAGCAAATATGGTATCAGAGCAAACTTTCGGCTGTTGCTCGATCTTTTGTCAACTTTCTTGATTTTCTTGATTTTTTTTTGTTTCCTCGATTTTAATGGAAACTCTAAGATCTCGTTCTTCCATATCGCAAACTAGCAAATCCGTCATTTATGATCCTCTAAGCCCATACTTTCTTCACCATTCCAACAGCCCTAGTCTCGTCCTTATTTCGCAGCAATTGACAAGAGATAACTATGTCTCATGGAGTCGAGCAATGACGATCTCATTGTCTGTGAAGAACAAGTTTGGCTTCATCATTGGTTCTATTTCAAGGCTTGATGGTACTGATCTAAACCTTCTCAGTCCATGGATTCAAAACAAATAACATCGTAATTTCTTGGATCTTGAATTTTGTATCCAAAAATATTTCTTGTAACGCCCATACTGTAGAATAATGTCTATATTGATGTTGAGGAAATATCATTCGAATTCCATATATGTTATAGATCTAACTTAACTATAAATTGGGGAGGATACCACGTATCAAGAGGAGCAAACATAGGAGCGGTTTGTGGAATTAAGTATCACTTGAGGAATATTCCATGATCTTAAATTTCGAGGACGAAATTTCTTAAGTTGGGGAGATTGTAACACCCCGTAGATTTAATTAAATACATACGTTACCTTATGCGTATATCAAGATATATAATACATATATTTTATATGCAGAAGTCAAATATATACGTATATGAAAATACATGTTATATCTAAGGGGGTATGAGCAAATAAATCAAATTATTAAATGAATAATATAAGTTTTATTAGTTGAATGGGTTGGTTAATTAAATATGTGAATTGAGTTGATGATTAAATAATTAAATGAGGTTGTGAAGTGAATGAAGAGTTGTTAAAGTAATTGAATAGTTGAATGAATAGTTGCTTAGGGGGATGTTGGGTAGCTAAATGGCTCTAAGAGCATGGAATCATAAAATAATACATGCTCATCTTTTAAGTTGCTTCTCAAAGAAGCAAACTAACATACAAAAAAAAAATCTCTCTTTTTAATCTCTCTCCAACGTTTTGAATGAAAAAAAAAAGACAGAAGAGAAGGAAAGAGAGGGAAAAAGAAAATGTCGGATTCGCAGCCAAATTCGTCTTACCGATAAGCTTTTTTTGCTATTTTTCGTCATGAAATTAATCTTTAACTAGTGTATGACGATTCTAGTGGATTAATTTTTGTTATAAGATGTGTTTTACGACGTTTTTGAAATTGAGGTTTTAACCCGACTTGAATGAAAATTTGCTCGAAGGGTTGAAAAACACTCCCTAGACTGTAGAAGTCCCGAATATGTGGTTAGATTTCATTTATTTGTTCATTTAAAATTTTTATGGTTGTTGGAAGTTAGAGTTGATATTGGAGACATTTTAAATCATATTAAAACCCGATGGAACTCTAGTTTAAGGCTATAGAATGGAAGAATGGACTGTTATAAGTCTATTGATGCTAATTTCATGATTTTTAGAGATCGTTTGACAATTTTAGTAAAATTATACATGTTTCCAATAAACAGAGTTGTAAACAGTATTGTAAATAGTACCATAATTATTTCCAGTGAATAAAATGAAACTGGAATCCAATGAAACTCAGGTCTGAGACCATAGAATCGTAGAAAACTGAATTTCGGACGTTTCGATAGCAAGATTGTGATTTTTGAATATGATTTGTTATTTTTAGTAACTAAATATATGGTATTGGTGAGTAAAATTTACTTTCGTGACCTTCGCGAACGTGTAAAACCTTTGTAAAATGCCTGTTGAAGGTAGTAGAATGGTAGTATGACTGATTTTACACGTGTCGATATGGACAGAATAATTTTTGGAATGCACTATTTTTTTAATAAAATTGATATATGTTCCAGTAGAAAAATAAAACTGAGAACTAGTGAAAATATGAATTGAAAATCTATTTTCACGGTTCTTTCTTGTGGAAATATCTAGATTGACTACAGAAATGAGATAGTAGTTTCTTCAACTGCTTATGAGTCCTAATTGAGTTGGAATCTAAATTCAGAGAATGTGTATAATATTTTTCAGGTTGATCTTTATTATTGGTGATTTAAAGTGAGTTGAGAAATTAAATATGTAAATAGATATGAATAAATGAAATTGAATTATGGAGTGGTTGTGACAGGTTGAGTTAGTTGGATTTAAATTAAAACTAGACTCAAAAGCAACGGTGATTGTATTTAAGTTGGAAAGTCTTGTACTGTGAGTATATTTCTTGATTCTAGTTCTTGTATGACATTTTATATATATGAAATGTTTGAATTTAAGCATGTTATGTATATACTATTGCCTTCTATTTTGACTTGGATTTATAAATGAATGGAGTTGAAACCCTAAAAGCCTTGGGTGTTCCCAGGCTAAGTCCTCTTAAATGTTCTAAGAAGCCTGTGCATGTTGCCAAGCTGATTTCTCTAGAGGTTGAGACGAATGGATTTGAAATGCATGAGAATGGTTGATGCTTATTTTAATATGTGTTTTATGTTTCACATACTTATGAGCATAATTTCATGCATGAGCATATATGACTTTTATTGATGTATGAATGATGGCACTACTGAATACTATTCACTGGGCATCGTTGACTCACACTCTCACTCTCTTTTCAGGTTTTACTGATAAGGATAAGGGCAAGGGCATAACATACACTTGAGGGATAGCCATTGCCAAGCTAGGACTCTTACGTATGATTTGATGTCTTTATTTATATATGTATATTGTTTTGCTTATTTTGATACATATGTAATCTATAACATTTGTTAAACCTAGATGGTGAGAGGGATTATGGTTGTGTTGATGTATGTTAGCCTTGTGGCCTTGGATTTGATGTATTTGGTTGTATATTTTGGACTTAGATTTGATGATGGGTCTAGGCATATTGTCTTAGACCGTTTTGGGTTTAAATTGAGGACTTTTGTGATCACGGTTGTCTCATGTTTATTTGAGGACTTTATGATTATTGTTTTATTTATGGGAGATCATTCTTATTTGATTTATGTGGATTTATGTGATGATTTAGAATTGTTAAGTCTATCAGGTTTGATGTGATTCAAAAAAAAAATTTGGGGACTCTTGTGAGAGTCTGGTTGAGGCTTGTAGGGTCTCGATCATCTCATAAGATGATTTGAGGTGGTCGTGGATGCCTACGTCTACGTTCCACTCGGCACTTCTGCACGTCAATCCATAAGGGATGGTGGTCTAGGGTGTGGGTCGTCACAGCTAGGATTGGAGATTTGAGCTTCCAAGGTATGGATCCTCAGCTCTTAGCTCTTTCATCTTGCTTCCATGGTAGTGTAGCAACACATAGCTTGATTTGGGGGTTGTTGCTACTGTAGTTTATGGGTTTTTAGACCAAGTTATGGGTTGCATGTCTAAGGATGGAGTTAGGTCTTACATGTCACTTATGTAGTGTACATTGTAGTCCTAAATCACACCCTAGTGTTGGTTTTGATCAAAGTATGGCCTTTGATGAGCATTGATGTATTTATGGCTAGCTAAGGCTTATTTGATGTCTAATGACCCAATTTGAGTTTAGAATGCATTGTATTGATGTCGATTCAATGATGGGATTTTTCTTTCTCTTTCTTTTGGGTTGCATGTGATCTAATTAGGTGTTATATGGCTTGAATGACCTGTAATGGCTGGTACATAAGTGCAGCCATGTTAAAGTTAAGTGTTGGCATGAGTATCGACTGTTATTGATGGATGAATAAAGTTATATTGTATGCAGGGTTTGTTGGTGATCTATGTGTTTCAACTGTGCCAATTGGAGGTTGAATTGTAGGGTTTAATGTTGTTGTGCGTAGAAGAGTATTTGGGGCATTCTAGTGCCTTAATTTGGTTGGCTTGGGATTGGCTAGTTTAGCCAATCAACTGTGAGTGTTTCTTTGCATTTGGTTTCTATATGTGGCATTGTACTAGATGAAATTGTTAGACAATAGGGTTTCTGTAGAGAATTCAAAGATATGTATTCTTCTCTAAAATAGAGGTAATATATAGACAATTACATCCTAAAATTAGGTCCTAAATTAGGTAAAAAAATTATTTTTATATTTACAGAATCTATTACATTATATATAGCTTGTTTCTATATTTATAGAATATATTACTTTCTATATGCAAACACTCCCCCTCAAGTCGGTGCATAGATGTCTATCATGCCCAACTTGTCTATCATTCAATCTTGAAAAAAAGGTGTGGTTGCAGTTTCTTAAGATATCCAAAAGAAAGATGTCCTAATCTACGGTGCCATAGCCATATAGTTGCTCGATCCTTGTCTTCACTACTAGCTTGATTTGCCTGACTGATTTTCAATCCCCCATTCTCTGCCAACTCCAAGTAGTAGAGTTTGTCTCGTCAAACACCATAACCAAGAATCTTCCGGGTTAGAATGTCCTAGATGGGCAACGTTTGCCGTAGGCAGCGGCTGATTTTCTTCCGAGGATGTCATCATAGCTTTCCCAGCAATCTTTTTACGAGGTTTCTTTGAGAAGTCCCACCACTCCGGATAGCCAATAATCTCGTAGCAATTGAATCAGCATCACCTATAACATCTTCAATTTGCCCAAATTTCTGAGTCTTCATTTCATCATCAGGCAGAAAAGAAAGTTTCATGGCTGCATCTGGCTTTGAAACAAGGCCATGGTTTTTAGGGGCAACCATCTTCTCATCCAATGGCTCCTTGATTGACTCAGCCTCTTCAGGGCTTTGGCAGTTGAGCCATCCTGTGATTTCAGTAGAGTTGAAATCCAAATGAGATGGCTCTTCATGCCCAGATTCCACCTTACCAAGCACTTCAATATCAAGAGGAATTGAGTCTGAATGACATTTCTCTGATTCCAGCCCATTTAAGCACTCTTGAATTGAGTATTTCATTAGTCCAAAATCCCATATTTCTGATAAAGAGGGAGGAATTTCACAAGATGCCTCATCATATAGCTCAGCCTTTCCAATGACTTGTGATTCCGGCCCTTCCACATCTGTACATTCAAATTTGACATTTTCACTTCTTTCAATAGCAGGTTCGACATTTTTGTGGAGAGCCTCAGCAGAAATAACAAGAGTAGAAGCATCTTCCTCAATTAGATAATCTTCATAGGCATTTGAATCATCTACTTCATATTCATTGTCCTACAAATTGTGGGTTTTCTCCACTGTTAACTCTTCTGAAACCAGATCAGCTTCATTGACTATTGGAGCTCCGAGATTAGATTCTTCGGTTTCTAAGCAGTGGGGGTTCTCTAGCATCATCATCTGATCAGGAGCAAGATCAGTGATACCAGAAATCTCAGTTGCAGAATCTTCTTCAATCTGATCAGGAATTAAATTTTCAACAATAGATTGTTCTTCACATGTGGATTGTTCAGGAACATTGGAAGCATCAGAGCTAGAATCCTCAACAGGGATCACTATAGCAGATGTATCCTTTGGAGCCAAATCTTCTTGCAGAGCACAGACATCAGAATCACATGAATCCAAATCAAGGATCTTCGCGTTATGTCCTGATACATGTTCTATTTTGTCTTGAGCAGGTGTTGATTTCTTGGCCGGTTCCTCATTTTCTTTTTCGGTCAAGGAAGCAATTTGAACAGCTTTCGTTCTTCTTCCGGTCTTTAGATCTACATCCGACATTTTGGGTTGCAATCTTGCAGATCGCCTTGTACTATAAATTCGAGTAGCAACGAGATCTTGCTTCATCTTCTCATCCTTTTCGTCTTCTTCTTCTTCTTCTTCTTCTTCTTCTTCTTCTTCTTCTTCATTTTCACCCTTCGTTCTCTGTTCTTCTTCTTCTTCGGAAGAAGACTCTTTTTTCTGTGGAGCTGGTTTTCTCTTCTTCGCCACGAGAGGAGCAGAGGGAGCTTCAATTGCAGCTTTAGGGTTCCAGTTTTCTCTGTGAGCAGAGAGAGAGAGAGGGGTACGGAGGTTCGAGGCTTCTTTCGTTTCCTTCGTTCTCGTCAGAATCAATGGCGCCGCCAACGAGGATGGTGTTGGGAGAACGATCGCGCCGCCTTTTTTCTGCAATTTCGATCTCCTTCGTTCGTCAGAAAAATAGGACCAGTACTGCCTGTACTTGTCGTGGACCTTCTCGGCCGAGATGGAGTGAGTTTCGAAGTTTCGGAGTTTCGGAAAGAAAAGCTTAGAGATTTTACTTCTACAGCAATGGTGGACGAAGACTACAATCTTCGTCGTCTGCTTGGAGATGCTCCATCCGCGGCAAGGACGTTGTGGTTTTCCAGCGAAGGTTCTGTTATTCGATCGAAACACCGAAGCTTCGGGAACTTCTGTAGGTGATCTGCAGGAGCCATCATGTAAGTCTGGTGAAGCTCCTCGGCACTGCGATATCCGACGACCACATCTTCCTCGTATACAAGTACGTGAACGGCGCTAGCCTCGCTCATTATCTCAGAAATTCAAACAACTCTGACTTCACTGTCTTATCAAACCGGATGTCGAGAATGCAAATCGCTACGGACATCGCGCAGGAACTCGAGTACATTCACTACTACACAGGACTGAATCTCAGTCTCGTTGACAACTACATCGATAGCTCGAGCGTGATCGTCGTCGAACCTTCTTTCAACGCGAGGATATGCCATTTCAGAACATCAGAGCTCTGCGGAGAGATCACCAGACATCCTCAGCAGCGGCAAGACCAAGGCTTGATAAACAGAAGTGAGAGTTTGCTAGGGTTTCTTCGAGCAAGAGTCGTCGAAACCTTTCTCTGATACCATGTTAGACAATAGGGTTTCTGTAGAGAATTCAAATATATGTATTCTTTTCTAAAATAGATGCAATATATAGACAAGTATATCCTAAAATTAGGTCCTAAATTAGGGAAACAAATTATTTCTATATTTACAGAATCTATTAATTTCTATATAGCTTGTTTCTATATTTATAGAATATATTACTTTCTATATGAAGACAGAAATGTTTTGAATTGATATGTGTGTGGGTGTGTGTGTGTGTGTAATGCATGTTTTAATGATTCATGAAATGGATTTGAGCATAAGCATGATTAGGCTAGCAATAGTTGTATCTGCTAGCTGAGATTTTAGGAAATCTCTTGTTGCTGGATTTGTGATCCCTAGTTGTGGACCTTGCAGATGATTTTATTGCTTGTTTAGATAGGATCGCCTAGGCATGGAATGTGTCTTGGGGGGGGGGCTAATCCTATTAGCTACACAACCCTAGGAATCCTAATAAAATACAAGTATGTCAGCTCGGATCGAGCGTTGGGTGTCGCGAACTCAGGCCCTTGATCGCCCTTACTCAGGAAGTGGATTAGGATGCCATGTTGCATGTTTGAAAAATTGAAATGCATTGATAGATTATTGTTATGGATGCATTATATTTCAGCATGTATATGATATTTGTATCTCATCATGTTATTGAATTGTTTTGATGATCTCATACCTTATTTGTATAAATGCATATATATTTCTATTTGAGGAAAACATTCACTGAGCTTGTTGTAGCTCACACCTCCTTCTTATCGTTTCAGGTTCATATAGGAAGGAGAAGGGAAAGGCTTAACTGCGGAGCACTTCCTGTGTTCTTTGGTGATGTAGGGGTGTAGTCGTTCATATAGTTTTGTATTTTTGAGACTATGTACATGATAACACCTAATGTAAATATTTAACACTTAGATGGGTTGTAATTATTTTGGGAAGTTTAAATTTTGATGATGTTTATGATATGGATTATGTTGCTTGAGGATTGGATATGTTTAGCAGATTGTTTATGTTGAGGCTAAACAAGACGTCGGGGGTATCGAGGAAGGATATACCCGCGGTTCTATGTCGGTCATGACGTCATTGGTTGTGGGTCGTGACAAGTTTGGTATCAGAGAGAATGTTTAGGTTTAAAAACCTTAAAAATAATAATGGACTTATATGATGTTATATTTGCTTTTATGGGTATGATTATGGGTAGTTATCTTAAGGATAACCTTTTCCTGGTTTGAAATCCTGATATGTTTCCCTTGTTGAAAATTTTAGAGAAAAGGGAAAAATAGGATTAGCCATGGATCTAGAGGAACACCTTAGGTGTATTGAGGCAATCTTAGAGGCCACTCAGCAACAGCAGGCCCAAATCCTTGAGTTGCTAGGTCGTACACAAGGTGTTAGGCCACCACCGCAAGGTGATGTAACAGAAACTACATAACACAGTGGTGTAGCAGCAACAGTGAGGGACCAGGCAAGACCAGCTGATGTCCAGTATGTTGTAAAAGGGGAGACTGAGGCTGATAAAGCGGAGAAGGACCGCTATGAGAAGGTCATGAAAGCCTCCAAGAATCAGAATCCAGTTGAGTTTCCAGGGGGCTTGGACTTAGAGCTAGCTGAGGGATGGTTGACGAGGATGGAGACCATTTTCAGAGACATGCGGGCTCTTAAGCACAATAAACTCAAGTTTGCCAGGTTCAAGCTAATTGACAAGGCAAACAAATGGTGGGAAAGAATGAAGCATACGGAGGGTAAGATCCGGACTTAGACTAGATTCAAGAAGTTGTTCTTCGAAGAGTTCTATCCACGAGTCCAAATGGATCAACTTTGAATCCAGTTTTTGCACCTAACCCAGGGCAGCATGTCTATCCGAGAATATGCGCAAGAGTTCGCAGGTTGGCACTCTTTGCTCCTAAGATGGTATCTACAGATGAACTGAGGATGCAGAGGATCCGATATGGTTTTCGTGACCGTATTCGGCAGGGTTTAGCACTAGCTGGCGTGCAGACCTATGCTCAGGCGATGAGACAGGCCACAGATTTTGAGACTGCAGAAGCTCACTTTAAGATGAGGTTACCTACCACAGTCCAGGCACCTCAAGCTCTTTCAGTTCAGACACAGTCGTCAGGGTTAAAGGTTCAATTTTATGGTAAGAAGAGCTAGCGTAACAAGAGGCAGAGGTTCAGTAGCAGTGGATATGAGGCATCTGTAGCCTCCGCTCCAATGGCAGTAACACCACCAGCTGTAGGCCAGAGTGTTCAAATTTTGAGCCGACCCCAGCAGCAGAATACTGTCAAGTATGGTGGACAGCAGACAGCCGGGGCAGAGTCACAGGCTGTATCATCGACACCTAGAGTGCTGAGACCACTAGTTTGTTATGGATGCGAAGTTTAGGGGGCACAAGAGAAATCAGTATTCTCTGAGGACGTCCATAGCTCAGACCAGTCCTATGCCAGTAGCTACCAGAGAGCAAGCCAGAGCAGTGACACAAGCAGATCCTGAGTCCAGTAAACAGTTGATTGAAGATACGATCAACATTTGTGATATCATGATGTATGTTTTGATTGATGCTAGCTCTACTCTGTCATTTATTTCTAGTTGTATGGTAGATAGATTGAAATTATCTCCTGTTAGAACTAGTACTCCTCTGATTTTGAGTATGGCAGTAGGGAGAAGATTTACCCTAACATGGTATGTGTGGGATGCAAAGTTAGATGCGAGGACCATGAGATGATTGTTGACCTTAGAGTCTTAGAGTTCCTTGAGTTCGATACCATTTTGGGAATGGATTGGCCAGCAACGTATCACACTCATCTTGATTGCTTTGGTAAAAGGGTTGTTTTTCATATACCCAGACAGCCAGCCTTTGTTTATCGAGGCTCGACTGCATCTAGACCACCTACCCAGGGTAGATTAGCCACAAATGATGAGGTTGAGGTGATGGCCAGTATAAGGTCAATGGATGATGTGGAGTAGGGCGTTCAACTAGCAGACATCCTTGTGGTTTGTGAATACCCAGAGGTCTTTCTTGATGAATTACCGGGTTACCACCTTAAAGGGAAGTAGATTTTATCAATGAGCTAATGCCCGGGACAAAACCCATTTCCATTCCACCTTATCAAATGGCACCAAAAGAGTTGAATGAACTCAGAGTTCAGTTAGATAAGTTGATGAGTTTGGGTTTCATTACCCCTAGTATGTCACCTTGGGAGAACGGGAGTCTCAGATTGTCCATAGACTACCGTCAGTTAAACAAGGTGACTGTGAAAAACAAGTACCCACTTCTACGAATTGATGACTTGTTTGACCAATTGAATGGGGCTAAGTTCTTTACGAATATAAAGTTGAGGTCTGGGTCCCATCAGTTGAAGATTAAGGATGAGGATATACCGAAGACTGTTTTTCAGAAGAGATATGGGCATTACGAGTTCTTAGTAATGCCTTTCGGGTTGACTAATGCACCAGCTATGTTCATGGACCTGATGCAAAGAGTGTTTAGACCGTATCTCGACCAATTTATCATAGTCTTCATAGATGATATCCTAGTTTACTCTAAGACTAGGGAAGATCATGAGCAACACCTCAGAGTTACGCTACAGACATTGTTGGAGCATAGGTTGTATGCTCAATCATGCTCAGCAAAGCAATAGTCCTAGGATTTTTCAATTACGTCATGAGTTGCTCAATCATGCTCAAAACCAAAACAATGTGAGTGTGTACTTCAGCAAATTAAAGACATTATGGAAGGAATTAAGCAATTTCATATCATTTTGTTCTTGTGGAAGGGGTACTTGTGGTGGTGTTAAAGAATTAGAAATGTATTTTCAAATGGAGTATGTGATGTTTTTTTCTCAGGGGTTAGAATAAATCTTTTGCTCAAATTAGAGACCAGTTACTATTGATGGATCCTATTCCACCGATTAATAAGGAGTTTTCCCTTATTTCTCAAGAAGAACGCCAACGAGCTATTAATTCTACAAATGCTCTTGTTGATGTAGAATTTGTTAACAACATGGCTTTTTTAGCTAAGAGTGATGGTTCAAAGAAGTTTGTTAATTCCGGCGGCAACAAGAATCAAAAGAGATAGAGACCTTTTTGTACTCATTGTAATTTTCATGGTCACACTATTGAAAAGTGCTACAAGATACATGGTTATCCACCTAGTTATAAACATAAACAAAAGATTCAAAACGCTACTATCCCTCAAGTATCTGCTCAATCTGATCTTGTAGATCAATTTGCTCAAAGCAATGGGAATGTTGGGCCATTTCCTTAGAATCTCAACACTTCCCAGTATCGACAACTGATGACCATGCTTTCTAATCATTTGACATCATCTGTTAAAGCCAATGATCAACAAGATATTCCATCTACATCATATACAACAGGTATATGTTTCTCTGTTAAGTAATCTCATATTCTATCTTCTATGAAGTGTTGGATAGTTGATTCTGGTGCTTCTTGACACATTTGCTCGAATGCTAGTATTTTTATTTCCTTGAGACCCATCTATGATTCTATAGTTTCTTTGCCAAATAATACATGCATTCTCGTTCGATTATGTGGTGATGTCAGACTTAGGCCACAATTGCTTCTCAAAGATGTTTTATTTGTTCCACAATTCAAGTTTAACCTCCTTTTTGTGAGTGTTCTTACTGTTGGTTCTTTGCTCACCTTTAGTTTTTCTCCTAATCATGTTATGATTCAAGATTACACTACCAAGAAGATGATTGAGAAGGGTAATAAACTTGGGGATTTGTATATTCTTGATATAAATAATTTGAGCATGATGTCTGCGACTAATACTTCTGCCTTTGTTAATAATGTTTTAGTTCAATTTGGCATAGTTGACTTGGTTACTTGTCTGCCAAGAGATTTGATTTGTTGAAACATCAGTATCCTTGTTACATATGTCCATTAGCTAAACAACAGCGGTTACCATTTGTTTCTCATAATCGTTTCTCAGTTTCCATTTGAGCTCATTCATTGTGACATTTGGGGACCTTATCATGTTTCAACATATTCTGGACATCAAAATTTCCTAACCATAGTTGATGATTGCACTCGTTTCACCAGGGTTTTATTGTTTAAACATAAATCTGATGTGGCATCTGTTATTCCATATTTGTTTGACATGGTTGCTACTCAATTTAATGGCACAATTAAGACTCTCGGATCTGATAATACTAAAGAGTTGGCTCTCACTGATTTTCTCAATGAGAAAGGTGTTCTGCATCAATTTTCTTGTGTCGATAGGCCTCAACAAAATTCAGTTGTTGAGAGAAAGCATCAGCATTTGTTGAATATTGCTCGTGCTCTATATTTTCAATCATGTATTCCTATTCAATTCCAGAATGAATGTGTTCTCACTGCTACATTTTTTTATCAATAGAACACCTTCTCCTTTGCTTGACAACAAGACCCCTTAGGAACTTTTTTATAAGAAGACTGTTGATTATTCTTCATTCAGAGTGTTTGGTTGCCTTGCTTTTGCATCCACATTACTTGCTCAATGCACCTAGTTTGATCCTCGAGCAAGAATTTGCATTTTTCTTGGATATCCCACTAGTATGAAGGGCTACAAACTTTATGATATCAAAATAAACAGGTCTTTACATCTTGTGATTTGATCTTTCATGCAAATAT
Source organism: Paratinospora sagittata (assembly GCA_035771175.1). NCBI lineage: Eukaryota > Viridiplantae > Streptophyta > Magnoliopsida > Ranunculales > Menispermaceae > Paratinospora > Paratinospora sagittata. Next base: position 1,476,669 of record CM069612.1, read on the forward strand.
TTTCCCATTTCAATGGTATATCATTTTCCATACCTTATTTTACGAGCCTCATCCAACGACATTCCTCAATCTTTACATCAGTCCAATTCCCAACCATCTCCCATTTCTCCACATTTAAACCTACCTAATTCTCAATCCTCTCCTATCCCTCAACCTCTAAACATTCCTGGTTCCCAAACTTCTCCTTCCTCTCAACCTATTCCTTCACAACAAATTGTACTTATTCGCATGTCTTCTAGAATCACTAAACCACCTTCATACTTGAGAGATTTTCATTACAACTTTTTTGATGCTCACACCAATCCCACTTCTAAGTCACTATATCCATTATCCAATTATATCTCTTATGATTCTCTATCTTCTTCTCACAAGACATTTGTCATGGTTGTTTCTTCCAAACATTGGCGTGATGCCATGAAAACTGAGTTAGATGCCATGGAGTTTAACAACACTTGGTCAGTTGTTCAGTTACCATCGGGGATGCATGCTATTGGTTACAAAGGGGTATACAAAATTAAATACAAATCTGATGGGTCTGTTGAAAGATACAAAGCCCGTTTAGTTGCTAAGGGCTACACTCAACAAGAGGGTGTGGATTTTATTGAAACATTTTCTCCTGTTGCAAAATTAGTTTCTGTGAAAGTGTTGCTAGCATTGGCTACAAGCAACAATTGGCATTTGGCTCAATTAGATGTCAACAATGCATTCCTTAATGGAGACTTATTTGAATAAGTTTATATGTATCTTCTTGGTTATGACAATAAGGGGGAGAGGTTTGACAAATCAGGAAAATTGGTATGTAAACCGCAGAAGTCCAATACCAACAACAATATTTGAATCTTGAAAAAGACTAAATTTATTATTTTCAAATGAACAAGAATAACCAAATCTGTCCAAAACAGAAATAGAAATTAAATTGTGTCTAAACGACAGTACTATAAAGGTCTCTTCCAAATTCAAAAAATAACTAGTATTTAACAATAGCCTAAAAGTCCTTATGGCCTCCACTGCAACTGTTTTGTCATCGCCCACATAAATGAATCTTTCAACATTACTTGGCTTTCAGCATGGACACACTTATGTGAGTAGTAGCACCAAAATCTATCCACCAAGTGTGTTCAGGTACATAAGTTAAATTAACTACAAAACAAACCAAAGTGAGAAGCATACCTTTCTTCATGTGTCCACCCTTCTTGCAAAAGTAACAGGTAAACTCCTAATTTTGTTTCTTTTGCACTTTTTGTGGTGGTGTCCCTTCTGCTAGGGGTGAAAGGAACCCCGACCAACCCGACCCAACCATTTTGGGTCCGGTCGGGTTTGGTTAGGTCCTGTTAATGGTGACCCGATCAGGTGGGGTCGAGTCACCATTTCTGAAAAAAAATTTTAGGTTTCACCCGACCCGACACGACCATAACCCCCCCCAACCCCTTTCCCAATTTCCTTCCCCACCTAAATGTTTCTTTTTTTTTAACTCTCTGGTTTTAAAGAAAACCAGAAAAACCCAAAGTTCTAACCCTCACCATCTTCTTCATTCTAACCCTATCAATCTCTAAGCCACCATCTCCATCTTTTTCATTCATCTCCACTCCGCCATCATCTCCATCTTCTGCATTCATCTCCAAGTTGCCATCTCTATCTTCTTCATTCTCCCCTTCCATCACCATTTTCACTTTTAATATCACAGATTGCTCTCTCTCTCTCTCTCTCTCTCTCTCTCTCTCTCTCTCTCAATCATTCTTCTTCTTCATTCTCTCTAGTCTCAATCATTCTTCTTCATTCTCTCTCTCTCAATTGTTCTTCTTCAACCTTCACTCCTTTCGTCTTCAGATTTTCCCATGCGCAGGCAGCACACACACACAACAAGTGATTACCTTGATTTTTTTGTTTTCTAATCTTAGTAGTTTGTATTCCTCTCTACTTTATTTGTGTGGATTTTGCAAGTTATTTTTAAATTATAATTAGTTTATTTGTTGATTGGATGATTTTGCAAGTTGTTTGTTTTGGGATAAAGGGTTCTTTCACCCCCAATAGATTGATTTATACGCTTGTCATTGTTGTTGATTTTATATTGTAATTGATTTTAAACTTGGTTGTTTCATGTTGTTTCATGTTTTTTTAATTGAATAATTGATTCATTATTTTTAGTTGTTTAGTTGATTGAGTGGATTTTATTCATAATTTAATATTTTATTTGATACATTATTTTTAGTTGCTTAGTTGTTTATTTTAATCATTTCTAATTACTTGATTAGTTGACTGTGTTTTTAATAGTTTGTTTCTAACTTTAATTATTTATTTGCTTGTTTATTTATAATTTAATATTTACTCGGTTGTTTGATCTTGTTTAATTTTTTTTTTAATTGATACATTAGTTTTAGTTGTTTAGTTGTTTATTTTAATCATTTCTAATTATTTGATTAGTTGATTGTGTGTTTTTAATAGTTTGTTTCTAACTTTAATTATTTATTCTTTAATATTTACTTGGTTGTTTGATAAAAAATTTTAATTGATACATTATTTTTAGTTGCTTAGTTGTTTATTATAATCATTTGTTTGTTTTTATAATTGCTTAATTGTTTACTTTTTGATTGAGTAGATTTCATTGAAATATTTATTCTTCTATCTTTTTCAATTTTTATCTTTTTAATCTTCTAATTACTTGATTAGTTGATTGTGTGTTTTTAACAGTTTGTTTCTAACTTTAATTATTTATTTGATTGTTTATTTATAGTTTAATATTTACTTGGTTGTTTGATGTTGTTTAATAATTTTTTTAATTGATATATTATTTTTAGTTGCTTAGTTGTTTATTTTAATCATTTGTTTGTTTTTATAATTGCTTGATTGTTTATTTAAGATGGTAATTGATCATTATTAGTTATTTTATTTGAATGTTGACTCTTGAAGGGAATACAACTGAAAAAGAATTTGATTACAAAACGGGCGTGTCAAATCCAAATGTGAACAATCAACTAGAAGGGGCTTCTTCTCTTATACTTGCAACTTCAGCTCGACCACCTAATTTAGGTAAACGAAAAGCTTCTAAACATGTTTTAGATGTTTAGCTTCATTTTAATAGACAAAATGATGATCCTGAAAATCCTAAGGTTGAATGTAAAGATTGTGGTGCATCATAAGCTTGTTATCTAAAGCGTTATGGGACTAATAATTTAATAAATCACATTGCAACATGTAAAAAGTACCCCTATAAGTTCCCCCTCGTGGTCAAAGTATTTTGTCTTTTCGGGATCTAGTGAAAGTAAGTACCTACTGTGCCAAACATTGTAGGAAATTGTTTGCTAGGATGATAATTAAAAATGAATTGCCCTTTAGATTTGTTGAAAATGAAGGGTTTCATGAATATAGTCAAGGAGTGGAACCTAGATTCATTTTGCCATCACAAATTCCAATGGCAAAGGATTGCATAAAACTTATCTCAAAGAAAAGCAAAAACTTAAAGCTTTTTTTTAAGAAGATTGGTTAGCGAGTAAGACTTACAACGATTTGTTGGAAATCAGGGCAAAATCTGAATTACATGGTACTTACTGCTCATTATATTGATAATGAGTGGAAGTTGCAGAAAAGAATTTTAATTTTTTGTCAACTTGAAAGTCATAAGGGAGAGATTATTGGTAAAAATATTGAAAAATGTTTGTTTGGAATAGATCGAGTCTCCACAATTACAGTAGACAATGCAAATTCAAATGATACTGCGGTGCCTTACTTGGCCAAGAAAATAAAAAATTGGGATGGATTGGTATTAAATGGTGAGTTTTTGCATGTTAGGTGTTGTGCACACATTCTCAATTTGGTAGTGACTGATGGTTTAAAGATTCATGACCAATCCATCACAAGGATTCGGAATATTGTGTTGTATGTGAGATCTTCTTTTGCAAGATTACAAAAGTTTAAAATGTGTGCAGAAGAAGAAAAGCTTCCTACTACTCGTGTTGTGTGTTTAGATGTGCCAATAATGTTGAACTTTACATACTTGATGTTGAAGGCTGCTTTAACGTTTAAAAGGCTTTTGAAAGGTTACAAAAACAAGAAAGTATGGATTTTAATGAAGAAGATTATCCTTCTGCTTTGGATTGGGAGAAAGTTAATGTCTTCTTGTGTTTTTTGAAACACTTTTATGAGATCACTTTGAAATTTTCTAGATCTTTATTTGTAACCTCAAACAAATACTTTGAAGAGATTTGGTTTCTTCATGAGTTGATTGCAAAACATATTGCTTCAGGTGATCACTTGTTGAGTGCTTTTGCATATAAAATGAAATCAAAATACGACAAGTATTAGGGAAACATAGAAAAAAAAAACTAATTTCTTGTTGTATGTTGTTGTTCTTGATCCACGGTATAAGTTGAAAACCTTGTTTCAAGCTTTTAAAAAAAATGTATTAGAACCAACATGGAGAATTATTGGCAAAGAAGATGAAAACCATATTGAGGAGGTTGTTTGATTTATGTAAAGGTGTTAAATATGTTGGTTGTTGTGATGAAAATGATGGTATAGGTCAATCTCCACAAAGTGTTGAAGTGGAGTAAGTGGAAGGGGTTCTACCATTTGGACAACTAACTGGACATGATGAAGATGTAATACCCTGTATTTCACAAAAAAAAATTAAAAAATTAAAAAATTTACTATTTGGGCAACGCCCGGACGCGCCTAAACCGGCGGTACACTCACGGACAGGGCGGGCATTTGGAACAATTACAATGGTAACAACAAAGTGCGCAGCGGAAATACGGTACACATAGTACAAATCTGATTTCATTTAATTCAGAATACTTTTGCACATAAAATGGTCAAGGGAACATACTCCCAAAATCCCCAATGAATCATACAAAGGGTACAAAATGTGGGCCCCATAACCTGCACCCAGTCAACCCTAATTTTCTGTGAAAGATTTTATAATAATGGAGTAAGCTTAACGCGCTCAGTGGGTAAATAGTGCATGAGTATAACAATTAATAAAGCATACTTCAATATCAAATATCTTAAATACACATGTGAGCATCATAATCAATCAATATGAATGTATGCATGACACCGTCTCGTAATGGTTTGATGAACGTACATCGCCTGAATTCACGTACAGGAACGATGCTCTGAATTCACGTATTGATGTCCCTCCCCGGGTGTAGCCGGGTTCTCATGTACGTCCCTCTCCAGAGAAATATAATGAATAGTGAGCCATGCTCCTAACTATTCTATGAGTCATAAACCATATACGTCCCTTGGTGGTGATATGTATGATGCCAATGCATGAACTGGTCTAGTCTACTGGTCTAGTCTTTCTTGACATTTAGACTGACTTTGGCAACGTCTGGTGATCCTTATTAGGGTCGGTATCACGACGTGCAAGATTAGGACATTCAGTATTATTGTATAAGCTGATAGCTTTCAATAAGACCAGCTAGATCAGTCCCCAGTTGAGAGGTGAGACACAAGGTCTGCTTAAATACCAATCGCCTAGAGCAGCCCGCTGCCTCCCGTTCACTATTTAAAGTTACTGAGGACAAGGCCGAGTCTAGTTGAGTCAGATTGACCACAAACCCGGCATTATAACAGTACAATACATGAATTCCAAATATACAGGCATAAGTGCGGCAGTATAAACAGTATATGACATAATGCAGTGTAAATGAATAGTAGACATAATAATAATTGACTGTAAACTTTAATAAAAGTTATGAAACACGCAAACCTATGTTTCGTTCCCCACCTTCAGATAAAACTTCTTCTTTCAAATCTGGCGCTTTCCTCTGGACAGCACTTCGTTGCACCGCTTTCAGATCTGGCGCTTTTCTCCGTATAAAACTTTGTTGCACCGCACCGAGAGTCTCGGACAGAGAGTCTCAAAAACTTAGAATGTGTGGAAAGGAGAAGAAATTCACAAGAGAAGGTGATTTGGTGTGAGGAATGAGAAATGAGGAGGTTTCTTATATAGAGATTTTTGCACCTGAACGTTCGGGCATGCGCCTGAACGTTCGGGCATGCGCCTGAATGTTCTGGCATGCGCCTGTACGTTCTGGCATGCGCCTGTACGTTCTGGCATGCGCCTGAACGTTCTGTCATGCGCCTGAACGGTCTGTCATGCCCCTGAACGTTCTGTCATGCGCCTGAACGTTCGGGCGTTGCCCAAATAGTAAATTTTTAAATTTTTTTTTTTTTGTTTTTTTGTGAAATATAGGGTATTACAGAAGATGATGATGAAAACAAGTCAGAAGTGGATTCCTATTTATTAGAGAATCGTGTGAGAGTAAATGACTCATTTGGTGTTTTGGATTTGTGGAATGTCAACTTTGAAAGATTTAAGACTCTTTCACAAGTAGTTAAACTTGTCTTGACAGTTCCAATATCTACTGTTGCTTCAGAGTTGGCTTTCAGAACGGGTGAGCGGCTACTTGATCCATATCATTCATCATTGAACCCAAAAACAATAGAAGCCCTCGTATGTGCACAAAACTGGCTCCGATCTTCACCAATTCCAATTGATATTCAACAAACAATCGATGAAATTAATGAGCGAGGTACTACATTAAGAAATGACAGCATATTTATTTTTTACTCTTTTGTAAATTCTTGTTATAATTTGCTTAATATGATTTATTTGTTGTCTTTGTTGATCTTTTTAGTGTGGACGAAGTTTCATACCCCGCCCGGACGCGCCTCTTTTTTTTTACCGGCGGTACACTCGCGGACGGGGGGCGCATTTGGAACAATAACAATGGTAACAATAGAGTGCGCAGCGGAAAATATAATATACAGTGCAAATCTGATTTCATTTAATTCAGAATATAATTTGTACATGAAACGGTCAAGGGAACATACTCCCCAAAATCCACAATGAATAATACAAAGGGTACAAAATGTGGGCCCCATAAACCTGCACCCAGTGCACCCTAATTTTCTGTGAAAAATTGGATAATAATGGAGTGAGCTTAACGCGCTCAATGGGTAAAATAGTTTGTGATTATAACAATTAATAAAGCATACTTCAATATCAAATATCTTAATTAAACATGAAAGCATCATAATCAATCAGTATGTATCTATGCATGACACCGTCTCATAGTGGTTTGATGAACGTACATCGCCTGAGTTCACGTACAAATGTCCATCTGGACGTTCTCCCCTGGCATAGCCAGGTTCTATTGTACGTCCCTCCTCAAGATCGATGCTCTGGATTCACGTACTGATGTCTCTCCCCAGGCATAGCCGGGTTCTCATGTACGTCCCTCTCCAGAGACATATAATGAATAGCAAGCAATGCTCCTAACTATTCTATGAGTCATAAACCACATATGTCCCTAGGTAGTGATATGTATGATGTCAATGCATGAACTGGTCTAGTCTACTGATCTGGTATTTTCTTGACATTTAGACTAACTTTGGCAATGTCTGGTGATCCTTATCAGAGTTGGTATCACGACGTGCAAGGTTCGGACATTCAGTATTACTTGTATAAGCTGATAGCTGTTAATAAGGCCAACTAGATTAGTCCCTAGTTGAGAGGTGAGACACAAAGTCTACTTAAATACCAATTGCCTAGAGCAGCCCGCTGCCTCCCGTTCACTATTTAAAGTTACTGAGGACAAGACCGAGTCTAGTTGAGCCAGATTGACCACAAATTCTGCATTATAACAGTATAATACGTGAATTCCAAGTGTATAGACATAAGTGCGATAGTATAAACATTATATGACATAATGCAGTGTAAATGAACAGTAGATATAATAATAACTGAATGTAAACTTTAATAAAAGTTATAAAACAAGCAAACCTATGTTTCGTTCTCCACCTTCAGATAAGAACTTCTTAATTTTCAGATCTGGTGTTTTCCTCTGAACAGAACTTCGTCGCACCGCACCGAGAGTCTTTAACAGAGAGTCTCAAAAGACTAAAAACTCAAAATGAGTGAAAAGTGGAGGAAAAATCACAATTTGGAGTGAATTTGGTATGAAAAATGTAGAGGGGGTTGGTTTAAATAGGAGTTTTGGCGCCTGGACGTCCGGGCGGGTGCCCGGACTTCCGGGCATGTGCTTGGACTTCCTAGCCCATCTGCCCAAACGATTTTTTTTTTTTGAAATACAGGGTATTACGCGAAGAGCCAATATTTTATGACCCGTAGTTTTGAATGGGATTATTGGTGTAAGTTATTTATTTTTTATTCAATGTTTTATATTTGTTTATATGTCATTTATATCATGGTTGTAATTTTTTATTTCTTTTGTAGCTTTCACTTGGAAGAGAAGGGGTTATTTTCATAGAAGATGAAACATGTAGTTTTAAATTTGTGTGGAGCATTTAATTTTAAATACTATGAATCATGAAGAATTGGAAATAAACGTTATTAGTATGAAGTATCAACTATCAACTATCAACTTTCAATTTTATATTTGTATTATCAGTAATTTAGTTGGTTTGTTGTTTTCATTAAAAGTTTATATGATTCTATTGCAGGTTTGGAATTGGAATTAAAATCTTTAATGGATTGTGATTATTTTTTGTTGTAATGTATTGTGATATTGTGCCAAATTTTAAGGTTTGAAATTTAAATTTTTTTAATGTTGCAAAATGCAAATATTTTATAAAAGGTTGTATTTTTAATACAAATTAAATATTTTGTTTCTATAAAATAATAATGTGAAAGTTTTTCAAAAAAAGTAATGTGAAAGTTGGCTAATTTAAGCCCAATAGATTTTTTTTATAATGTGAATGGGCTTTTTAATAAATATGGGCTTTTTCTTTAATGTTAATGGGGTTGAACCAGAAGAAAAAAAATGGGGGAGGGGGGCGCTTAGGCCCTCAAAAAAGGGGAGGTCGGGTGCATGTCCAGGCTGAGACCCCACCTGATTTCACCCCTACCTTCTACAGCTGTCTTCCCTTTTTACCTTTTCTTATCCTGAGGGGTAGTTACTAACTGAGCACTCTCTACCTTCTCTCATTTTTTCCTTTTCTTATCCTGAGGGGTAGTTACTAACTGAGCACTCTCTATCTTTTCTCGTTTAATTCTATCTTTTTCTTGCACACAATGTAATATGAGTTCATTAAGAAACCATTTGTCCCTTTGGGTATTGTAGGACACCTTGAACTGACTGAATTGTGTAGGAAATGATATAAGAACAAGATGCACGAGCAAGTCCTCGGACAACTCTAACCTTAGTACCTTAAGTTTGGAAACGAAATGAGACATTTCCATACTCTCTTATGTTCCCTTTTCATTTATACTTCATTAAGGCAAGGTTAGCCAAAAGCATACTTGTTTCAACCTTTTCCTTTTTCTTAAAATGCATTTTGATTTCCTCAAAGAACTTCTTAGCAGTTTTTTCCTCAGACACTGCGCCCCTAAAAGTTTTCAGAATGTCAGAGCAGGAGGTTGTTTTGTTCGAAGTGCGAGGTCAAGATCTATGCAACAAAGAACAATCATTACGTTCTTTTTCCAATTCTTGAAGTTTGTGTCATTAAGCACGAGATGGAATTAATGTTGGCAACCAAAACAATCATTATGTTCCAGTTCCAATTTTTGAAGTTTGTGTTGTTTAGCATAGGATGGAATTAATGTTAGCAGATATAGTAGACGCAGAACCAAAAACTAAATAAAGAACAAAACAAAACAATAAGCTTGCAATCAATCTTCATGTCATAACATATGAATCCAAAAATATATGCCTGACACAAACAAACAATTCATATATTGGTTGGCCCCATCACAAGATACCTAACACAATATTGATATTTAGTCTTTGAACAGAAATATCAACTGTAAGAAGTACTCTCTATACAATAATCAAATATTGACAATAAATCCTGTCAAACAATAAACCTTCTTTGAATCAACTTATTGTTTACATGGAATACTTAATAATCATCACATATTTATTACCCAAGGTACATCGGTTATTTAGCCAAACAACAACTTTGCTTTGGGCCGATCATTATTCGCATAAATAATAGACACACATCTTAATATTTTAAAATAAACTAATTTACAAAATAGATGTTACTTTGGTAACATGTTATTTCAATCAATTTATTTTGAAATATCAGACAAATAATTAATAGAAGAGTGAAGAAAAAAATAAAATAATTTTGTTTCTTTTCTTCCCAACTGGTAATGCGGTGCCAAGCCAAGAATTTGTAATCCCAATTCAAAAAAAAAGAAAAAAAATTGTTCCACATGTGAAAACATCAATAAATAAATAAATAAAATAAAATAATTGTTCCATATGCAAATACATCAATGGCAAAAAAAATGATTTTTTTTGTTTGTTTCATATGCGAATACATCAATAACAAAAAAAAAATACATATGCTAATACATCAATAACAAAAAAAAAAAAAAATGTTCCATATGTGATAACATCAACCAAAAAAATAATAATTTTTTTTTGTTCCATACAAAAACATCAACCAATTTTATTTTATTTTATTTTTTTGTTCTGTATGAGAAAAAAATCAACTAATTTTTTTTTTTGTTTCCACATGCAAAAGAAAAAAAAATATCAACCATTTTTTTATGCTAAAATATCAACCAAAACTGAAAAAAATTGATGTTTTCATCAATCTATGATTCAAAACCTAATTCTAAATCTAAACCCTTCAATCATACCATGAACAATCAATCTAAAGATTTTCTCAACATATCATACCAAATTTTTAAAATTCGTACATATAGTGATCTTTAACCTAGAATTCCATATAGGCATAAAAAATTCAAATCAAATACATGTATAAATAATCCTAATAATCTAACATGAAAACTAGGCTCTTATACCACTTGCTAGAATTGATAGATGAAATACTTGTTGTTGTTGGAATTGTAAATCACAAGTATAAAACCCAAAATCATCATGTCAAATTATCAAGAACAAGAATAAAGGAAGAATAATTGAATCCATGGCGATGAATGTAAAGGGATTAGCGTCTTCCACAACCAAATTACTGTATTGCTCAATGGGTTCTCTCTCTAGGAAAGAATAGAAGAGCAAAAGTTGAGAGAATGATTTGACTTGGGAACCATAACCCTATAAAGTTCTTTATATACTAAGTTAATTAGAATCTCATCAACCCTAATTAATTAGTATGGGGTCTATACAAATTACAAAGCTCATATCCAATACACATTTAAGAGCCCAAATTAATAGATCACTTATTTAGCCCTTTTAATTTAGATAGTCAATAATATAATTGTTAATGTATATGTGAGCCCACATTATTATGATATTAATTAAATTAAAATCCCAATAGGATGCTTGTACACTATTGAGGAAGATACCACCATATCCCATTAATAGTGCTTGTTCCACCTGAAAAGTCTTTATGGTGTGCAAGGCTGTACTATTCATGGGCTAGCCTGGGTTGTAGCCCAGGTAAATATTTTGAATAAATTTCCCATAATACCCTTAATTCCTAGTTCGACGCCCAAATCACAAATGCCCAAAATCAATGTCGAAATCGTAGCTTATAATCGCAGCTCCAAATCAACGTCCAAATTGTAGCCCAAATCACATCAACAAAGCGAGCATTTTCAGCTATGAAGCTTGTCAAAACATCACTTCGTTCTAAAATGAATGATGATTTTCGTACATATTGTATGGTGATATATATTGAAAGAAAGGTATTTAATAGCATTGACTTAGATTCTACTATTAATGAGTTTGAAGATTAAAAACCTCGTAGAATAAAGTTTACGTGATTTTTATAATTGCAGTTCATTGCATTTTCTTTCCTTTTTTAGATTTTATGTTCTTGTGTTATGTATTATAGTTAATGTATGCATTTTGAGAGGTTAGGTTCATTATGTCTCCCCCATCGAGGTGTATCTTTTATTTCTAATCATTGAATTTTCCTCGTACCGTTGAGGTTTGTCTAAAAAGAAATTTTAACTCACCCGAAAGAAAAATCCTAGCTACGCCCCTGATGGTGTGCATAAGTTGGCCCGGAGACACCACTACTTAGATTATCACACAAAACAATAAATAAATAAATAATATTGATAATGGCACTAGTCTGTACTCCTTTATTTTCCATGGTCACATTTCTCCATTTTCTTTTCTATACATAAATCTATATTATCATTAATTCAATTAACTTAAGAGGGGTTCATTTTCCTTCTCTTCTTTGGGATTTTTTGAGTATGCATCCTATTTTTTTTCGTTTATTTTATATTCTTTTCATACATATATTTCATCCTCTATTTTTTATAATTGAATTATTACTATTTTTACTTTCATGTGTAACATGTAGTTTTCTTTACTGTATATTATCTTGTATTTCCTAATTCTTAGGAAGCTCATCTCCCATTCAAGTACACCTTTTCATACACCCCTACCAGATGGGAATTCAAATCTTCATGATCTTGTTTGAGGGGAAGAATTGTTATGCCCTATTGAGGCCTCATTATAGTCTTATAATGCCTTGTTATGGGCATTTATTTCTCATATTAACAGTTAGGACTATCTTTGTCTTTGATCTATTGAACTTAAATGACTTATGCATATGATATAATGTAACAAATACTGTAGATTTGACAAAAATAGTACACCTTTGGAACACTAATTCAAATTTCTACTTTATGTTAATTACTTCTTGTGTTACTTAAAAAAAGATTTATAAGATTAAATTAAAGGATTGGGCCAACTCTAAAGCTGCCTTTGGTTCTTGATTTGAAAAGAGGAACACAATTCGAAAAGTAAGAAATTCGAAAAATGACTTTTTATCAACTAAACTCATTTTTAGCATTTTATTAATGGACCGAGCCAAACCAAACTGAATTGAGCCTTAGGATATATAAGCCGAGTTGAATGAAATCTTATTTTATTAATGGACCGAGCCAAACCGAACTTATATTTAAAATCAAGATCCAACTATGACCCAATTAATATACGAGCGGAGGGCTTTCAAACCGAACTTACGAGCTAACTCCGTGAAGCCAATTTATAGGTTGGATTGAGCATATTAAAATAAACGTTTTAGTATTTTGAAATATATATTTATAATAAATTAAAATACGCAAATCATAAATAAAAAAGAATATCATTTACAATGTTAAAAAAATTATAACCGTACAATTTATATTACAATATTGAATACATTAAAACAAATTCAATAAAAATTTACATTTTTGGATTCAGTTTTAGAATATATATATATATATATATTAAATTATAAAATGGACTTTTAAACTGGGCTTATAGGCTAAGTCGACTTTCGAGCCTATGAGCCTCGCGTCGAGCTAAATTTTAATAGGTCGCCTTAAACCTGTTCAATTAAAATATTGGATCGAGTCAAGTCGGCCGGCCCAAAAATTAGTCGAGTGTGAGCTTGGGCTAGTTCAAGCAAGCTGAGCCAAGTCAAACTCACGGATCACGAGCCAAGTTGCCACCCCTAAATGCAACCTAATTCTCTTTCTATAAACTGTAATTTCTTACACTTAAGCCTACTAATACCATTGCCGTACCATAGTTTTTTCTCAATTTATATGATGGAAGTTTTTTTTTGTAGTATCCATGAGTAATGCATCCCATTAAAATTGAAAAAAAAAATTATAATGGTATCACGAGTCTTATCATGATTAATGAAATAGAATGATGGATAACTATAAAAAAAAAAAAAAAAAAAAAAAAGACGCGTTAATAAATCAAATACAACAAAAAAATAAATAGTAAAATAGCTATGTAGTTAAACAAATCGAAATCATTCTATAACCAAAAATAGCCTAAATTTAAAATAACATGAGAAATAACCGAAACTACTCACTTGCTAGAAGAATTAATTAATATTAATTATTAACAATAGCAACAAAGGAAATATAAGGCTTGAACTGACATGAATTGAGATAACAACTATCTATCTCGTTACAGAAGCTATTGAGCGTCCCTCTCCACAATGAAACAGATCTAGGTTTTTAATACTACCTCCTCACTCCATATTACCTTCATAAGACTTTCATAAACAACTAGGGAAAAGTTTCTAGAAGCAAAAGAGTAGAATAAGAATTACCCAAATAAAAAGTAAACAGAAATCTCTAAAATTTACCTTCTTTGGAGGATCACAAGCAACAAGGGTAAATTTCCTACATTAACTAATAATGAATGACAAAATACTGAAAATTATGAACATTTGCATCTTGTACAGAAGGATATACATACATATATATATATAACAGGTCTTTCAACATCCAATTTTATTTTATTTTTCTATAATACAACTTTCAAAATCATTTATCACCGAAGCCTGCATTATCTACACATGAACTATTCCACGATCACCAACGAACGATAAAGATTTTTCTTCCTCGTCTTTTTCTTCTGAAAACCCAAAGATCTGTTCTTCATCATCATCATCGGTTTCATCATCATCAGTTTCATCATTTAGATTAAGACTGCCATGACCAGCAAGCTCACTAGCTTCCCTTTTTTCTTCTACCGTTCTTGCCAAAGACAAAAGAATGTTCTTCGCTTTCTGATCGGGAGCCAATCCACAAGACATCATTTCCTTAAACCATATCACAGCACTGCCAAAATCCGTGTTTTTACCATGAGCATCCATTATAGTCGTGTAGATTGTTTGGTTCGCTTTGATCCCTTGAACCCGCATTTCTTCATATTTCTCCAACATCTTCTCTAGATTATTCGCCTTAGCGTAACCTTTGATCAGGGTTCCGTATGTTACAACATTAGGTTCGAAACCGTCTTGTTTTATTCTTCGAAAGAACTTCTCAGCGCCATCCGTGTCAGATGTGTTTATATAAGCGGATAGCATTGTTGTATAAGAGCAGAGGTCGGGGGAACATCTGAAGAAAACAAGATAGATCATTTGAGAAAGCGAATATCACTTAAAGATTAAGGGATAAATAAGATATCAAAATTAAGTCACATTTAACACAGAGATTAATGGATAGACTGGCAATGCAGAAGAATTATAATCTATGGGATTACTCTATTTAACGCAAAGATTAGGAACTACAATTAACTGAAATATATCCACACTATTGTAATGAGAATACTAGGAACTTGTCACCGTGAAGTCTTTTTGTTGACCAAAACGCCATTAAAAAATTTATCTTAAGTTTTTATTAAAAAAATTTACTTTTACTATCAACAAGGGTAAAATAGTAATTTGGTATTGTAAATACTTTTCGCTTTTTCAAACATATCTCCTATATTTTAGGCTTTTTAATTTTGGTTTTTTTTTTTTTTTCATTTTACCCATTTAACTTCCAACTTTTTTACTCTTACCTTTTACCTACCCTCATCCCTATTTCTGAAAACTTTACCCATTTTAATGTCAAAAATATACAGATTTCTTTTCTTTTTTTTTATTTTAATTTATTTATAATTAAAATTACATGCACATTTCCACTAGTAGTATTAAATGAGATTTTTGTGTTCTTGAAAATTAAAGAGCTGAGCTTTAATTAGATTATCCTGGTAATTAAGTAAAGGAAGGATAAGTATTACTTGTCTCTTCTCATGCTCTTGAACACTTTACGAGCTTCCTCCACCATACCCGATATTGCAAATGCATCAAGCAAAATGTTGTAGGCTTTGTGGGTTGGCCTGTGAATGATCAAAAGATGAAGAAGTGTCATTCTAACTATATTAAGTCATTTTTCCACTGTAAAACAGGGTATGTGAACAAAAGATGCATAAAAATGGAACTTCATAGATCCTAATTAAGATAAACAAGGAAATGAAAAAACGATTCATAAATGGAACCAGTTATGATGACAATAGTGCTGCAAATACCATCTAAACTTGATCTTTCCTCTAAAGTATTACATGGTTGATCAAGTATTTTCAACTATGTTCTTGAATACAAGCACAGTAAAAAGCACTTCAAATGGCTTGCTTTCTTTTAGTGAAAACCAAAAATACGAAATGACGAGTGGCTCCGCAAGCCATTCTTATTTGAAAAATTAATAAATGCATAGTTTTCAAATTATCTGACACTTCTTTTAGGTTTTATTTAATATATGCATACATGCATATATATACACATTATCCAACACATTTTTTGGTTTTATTTAATACATACATACATATATTTGACTTAACACAATAAAATTTTGACATTGTTAAGATCTTAGCCATAGATCTCTAACAACATCATTGATCATTTGCCCAAAAAACCAACCTTTCAACTGGAAATTGTGGTATATCAAAATTCTATATGTTGTTTATTTGTTAAGAAGAAGAGATGTGTATGTAAGTTGTCACTTCAAGATGATAATTGAAAATAAAAAATTAAAAAAAGGATACTAGTACTTTATATAATTCTATAATGTGAGTACAAATGTATTACTAAGAAAAAGGAGCAAGCAAAATAGATATAGTTATTGCACAACATGCATTTTTTAAAGTAAAAAAATTGTCAAAAATGAGTGTACAAAGACATCCATCATCCTCCAATCTATTGGGCCATCAAAAAATCACCATAAAAAAATAGAAACAAAAAAAAAAAATGGGGAGAATTTCAAATTAGGTTCATCAATTTCAGGTGTCAGGAAAGTTATTGTTTTTTTCTATTTAATGTTAGCGGCCTCTAAAGGGGAGCCGTCACACAATGGTAAAAGTTGTCGTTGTGTGACCAAGTGGTCACGGGTTTGAGTCGTGAAAACAACCTCTTGTGATGCAGGGTAAGGTTGTGTACAATAGACCCAAAAGTGGTTCAACTCTTTCCCGGGTTTCAACTCTTCCCCGGGACCCCGCAAAGGCTGGAGGAGCTTCGTACAGTGGGCCACCCTTTAATGTTAATGGCTTCCACAATAGAAGATGAATTAGTCATCACCAAAAACTTACTTGATAAACCATCTCTACATTGAAGGATGGGTCAAATGCTTTTTGATTTATTATTCAGGCACCAGTAACTAGGTTCGATCTGTAAGCACTAAACAACCTTCGAAAAACAATACAAAGCTTAACAAGTCTTTCCCATCTTGACTAATTGACTTTTGAATTACTACTACCAGAACACATTTAAAACAGGCATTGAAAAATATCAAAGTACTAGATACATTTATATTTAGAGAAGAATAAACACATTTATGTCTAAAACAACTATGTAGAAACACAGAAAATAGATGAAGCAGAGAAGCTTTATCAACCATACATACAGCATACTCAGCAAGTATTCAACATCAGTATTTTCAGGCAGATAGAAGAAGCCCCTCAGCTAATATATTATTGAAGTTTCATGTGTTACATTCAATTTTCATCATACATAAACATCCATAATATTACATTAAAAATAACTGAGTTCTGCACTAGTTGATCAAGTCAAGATATTGGAACATATAGTAGCATAATCTAGAAATAATTGCAAATAATAAATATTCGCACACCTGACACCGGCATCCAGCATCTCCTCAAAAACAGCAAGTGCTTCATCTTCCCTTCTGGCTTTCCCATAAGCGCTAATGAGTGAAGCATAGCTCACAACATCAGGTTGAAGGCCTGCCCGTTGCATCTAAGAAAAGGATTTACTTCAGAAATTCAGTCAAGTTGTCCTTAAAAAAACTGAGAGAAATTAAATTTAACCGATAAGATTAATTTCAATAATCCACAAAAGAATCTCATTTATTGAATCACTAAGTTTTCCAGTGAGTATATGCATAACTCCTTCTAAGTATGTGCATGGGCACGAATCAATCGCAGGGTAAAACCTCATGTTGATCAATCCATGCGACTATGGTAACGTGCATCAGAAAATTATACATATGGATATACTTGCATGAACTTGTAGACAGAAAGTGTAGCCAAACTCAGCGTAAATTATTATGTGCCTGTTGCAAATATATTTGCAACTAAGGAAGTATCTTTGCAACATTGGCAATAGCTAGTCTTTTCCTAATCAAAGATTCAAATAGCGTGTTACCAAATTCTAAGGCCTATTTCTGGTACCTCACACATTCAACTTCAATGCATGAAGACAAGACACCAAGAGGGTCTTTTTATCTTTGATATGTGGTATCCTTTATTTTGTTATTTCAAAAGCCAGCAAAATAAAATGATGTGCTCTTATCAACATGTTGATTAGAGCTTTAACTATGTTGATCGGGAAATCTGATCACCTTTTGGAAGTGAAAATGTGGCCAGAATCAACCATGTTTATAGTTCACAGGAGTTGGAGTTACTGATTTTTTTTTTTTTTTCATGACTTCTGTTTTAAAAGGGGCAGAATGTCTTCTCAAAGCTGAAGGATTTAATCTCTTTCGGAAATATAGGAATTAAGATGCCCTACAGTAACTAAGGTGACCCTTCTTGAAGGTAAAAGGAACAAAAAGAAGCATTCTACTGAGATGAGATCAAGCTCACTACTATGATATACATGAGACATTTGTCCCCAGTTCTTTTTTCCAACATAAAATCCCTTTATTCAGAGTTTTACTAATGTGATTTACACAATTTTTTTTGTGTTCATTGAATTATAAATTGAAAGTGAACAAATGATCAACCACAATTAGCCAAAAACTTGAAAAAATTTGCAAACTCCGAACATAGTACATTTAAATGCAAAGTTGTAAAATCAAAAATCAATGCTAACTTCAATTTTTGTTAGGGCAACACTCCTAAAAAATACAATGCATGAAATTGAAGCTCAATCTCATACCTAATAAACAAAAATTAAAGAATCAGTTAGGAAAGAAAGAAGAAAATAAGATTTAAAAATTCTAATACTCAACTCAACAAAGTCTTTTCCAAACCATATTAGGTTTGTCACATGAATCCACTTTATCAAGGGCTAAGTCAGTAGTTATATTATGGGTAGTTATATCTTTCTTAATTATCTCCATCTACGTCATTTTAGGTCTTCTTTGACCAGTATCATCATCATTAATTGTCAACAGTCACTCTTCTTAACTGGCGCAACTAATGGTCTTCGGTTCTTCATTATACTACAAG
Organism: Paratinospora sagittata; assembly: GCA_035771175.1. NCBI lineage: Eukaryota > Viridiplantae > Streptophyta > Magnoliopsida > Ranunculales > Menispermaceae > Paratinospora > Paratinospora sagittata. The sequence continues at coordinate 1,495,583 of CM069612.1, forward strand.
TAATTATTTTAAGATTCTAGCATTGACTCAAGAAAAAAAAGAACATGTAATTTATAAAATATTTAATTACTTCATAAATCTCATATATACGTTAAGAATAGAATCCATAAGTAGTGTTTGCTTGCAAATGAGCATCAAGCATTATTGAGAATAGGAATCTTACATTACAGTTTAAACCAACATTTAAGTATATCATCATGCTTCTTCGGGCATATCTTGAAAGAGAACTGGATATTCCTAACATTTTCTAGAAAATTCTCTGTACTTCTCTAAGATTGTCATTTTTTAACAAAGATCCTCCACATAGAATTGAACTCCCAACCCCACCTCAAACTAATGTTGGTTGTTAAGCAACTTAATTTGGGGCAAATTTGAATGCTTGATTCTTGTTGACAACACCATCAATATAGATTGTTTAGATGGTGTTGTCTAGAATTTGGAATATTTTCTAGGTCATCCATCGGTATAGATTTGTTGTTTTAGGAATTTTAATTATTTAATGAATATACTTGTCACACCCTGGGTTGCACAGCGTGCCCCCTACCCTGGTGTGGGCGCACCCCCTCGGGGCGAACGCCTAAGCCATTATGGATCCATAATATTGTCACATCTAGCCGAATTCGCGATACCCAGCAGGGCCCTAGTAACGGACTAGATCATTTACCCCCACTATTCATGAATAGTGAAGGGCCTCCCCCCAAGTCGAACTCGCAACCTCCCCTTTAAGAGGTTAGATTTCGCACTTGGAGTAACAACTGAGCGATTGGTTCAGTGGCCACTCAGTTGCGACGGAGGACTCCGTGAGGGGGAGGTCCTGGGTTCGAACCGGGGGAGGCCCTCCTTGTGCGCTGCTGTGTGCAGGGGGGCAAAGGACACTGTAGTGCGAATTCGGCTAGATGTGACAATATTATGTGGTACTATGGCTAGGCGTTCACCCCGAGGGGGTGCGCCCACACCTGGGTAGGGGGCACGCTGTGCAACCCAGGGTGTGACAAAAAGGCCTTATGTATACATGAGGTCTTTTTGTCACACCCTGGGTTGCACAGCGTGCCTGAATGGTTCAGTGGCTACTCCAAGTGCGAAATCTAACCTCTTAAAGGGGAGGTTGCGAGTTCGACTTGGGGGGAGGCCCTTCACTATTCATGAATAGTGGGGGTAAATGATCTAGTCCGTTACTAGGGCCCTGTTGGGTATCGCGAATTCGGCTAGATGTGACAATATTATGGATCCATAATGGTTGGCGTTCGCCCCGAGGGGGTGCGCCCACACCTGGGTAGGGGGCACGCTGTGCAACCCAGGGTGTGACACTACTTCTTTAAGTCTTCTCCCTATTGTTCAAGTATCAAACTCTACTAGATCATTCATAGAGAACCTAATCACAAAATAGAAAAAGAAAATTTCAGTTAAAACCATTTGTTTGATTCATGTCATACATTGATTCAACTGTGTCAAGCATTATTTACTTTTATATAGTTAGTTCCAAACCCAAACGAAAGAGGGCGTTTTAATTAGTAGACAACAAGCAAGAAACTTTGTCAGATCCTCTGTGAACATGAATTCACCAATCTCTATGAACATAAGTTCAAGTTTGGGTAAAGGGTGCCACATCAATACCCAATTCATTGATAAAGGCCTTTGCACTACTTTGTACTAGTGTAGGTAAAGAAGTTAGTTCATGATAATAGGCTGGAGTATCAACTTTGAACAGAGGGACACCGACATGAAAAACAATGGAGATAAGAGATAGTTAGATACTATGATTAGGAAAAAGTAACTACAAGATGCCAACAAGAAATTAAATGAGCGAGCAAAAAAAGAGAATACAAGGTACTACTGAGAAGGGCAAGCCTTAGCACAACGATTGAGCTTGCTCCATTGTGACATAAAGGTCACAAATTTGAATCCAAAAACAGACTCCCATATGAAGGTACGTTTGTATACATCATCCCTTCCCCAAAGTCATGGCAGGAACCTCAGATAATGGGTATGCCCTTTTTTCTACGTCCATAAAAATAAAAATTGAGGATGAATTATTGGATACAAGAACTATAATGAATGTGTTGTTAATATTACTAGGAAATGAGATAGAATTATACTAATTGAACTTATAAATAGTTAGTGGATGGATCCCAATAGAATTAGTGGGAAGATACGGATAAGACATTGAAGGAATACCTCAAGGTGAGAAGATACATAAAGGAAGAGACTTTAATGGACAATATAGAAAAGTAGAGGGTACGGCATGAAATGGTGCATGGAATATAGGATTTGGAGAGTAAAAGGAAGTTGGAGTCATAGTTGTCAGAATCTTGAATCAAGATTGAGGCATTTAGGAGTTTGGTTAATAATCAAATCAATGAATCACAATATTAGTGTAAATTATATCAATCATACACTAGAAATAAATAATTCAATCAATAACATAAACCATACCCATGGGATTAAATTTATCATATTGTTTTTTTTAGAAGAAACGATATAATAATAATAATAATAATAATAATAATAATAATAATGGAACAATAAAGCAATGAGTCTCATTACTACACTAAAATCCTCAAGTGCTCCCATCCTCTTAACCAATCACCGAAGGAAAACCCTTTAGATAGCCTAGAGGTCACTGTCCACAATGAAGCCGAAATGATAGAATTTTCCCAAACTGCATAATCATTCCTCTCTTCCCCCTTGAAGATTCCATTATGTCTTTCTTCCCAAATTCTCCATATCACAGAAAACAATACCAAAGACCAATACCCCCAGAGTTTCCTATTTGAAGAAGACACATCCCAATTGAAAAAAGCTTTTGAAGTGTTCAGAAAGCCAGTTAAGAGATGTTCATGAACTCAGCCCATCTTCTTCAAATGTTCATAGAAAAGGAGCATCTAAGGAAGACGTGAGCAATAGATTCTGCATCTTGCCTGCACAAAGAACACCTAGGAGAAAGACAATGGTGAGGAAGACGTTGTCGTAAGACATCCATTGTGCCCATCTTTCCAAGGCAAATTAACCAGCCTAAAACCTCAACCTTAGAGGGCACCTGTAATTTCCAAATATGAGCAAATGAACCATGACTAGAATGAGGAGATTCTTGTAAGGTGCACAATAAGATATGTCAGCTCATCATTGACAGTGGTAGTAGTGAAAATATCGTATCTGTCACCATGGTTGATGCCTTTAAGCTCCCAACTCAACCTCATCCTAAGTTGTATAATATTGGTTGGGTTGGTGATGATTGTCAAAAGAAGGTGGACCTCCAATGTGTTATCTTTCAAAGTTGGTGCCTTTCAAGATACAATAGTTTGTGATGTGGTTTCTATTCGAGCTTGTCATTTGCTTCTTGGTCATCCATGGTTACATGATATGGGCACCATTTATCTAGGAAAGGCCAACACTTACTCATTCCTTCATAATAGCATGAAGATTGTTTTGCACCCATCTTATGCAAACCCCAAAGCTTCCTCTTCCACCAACGAAAAGCACTATGGGAAGAAGAAGGAAGGGGGAGACTTAACTGAACCATTCAAAGGAAATCAAGCCTGTTTCAACCATGTTGCAACCTTCCAACCCTCCCATCTTGCTGCCTCCCCTTCCCCACATCCTCTTAATCCATCTTCAAGCATCCACAACCCTACTACATCATTCCCAAACCTTCCTCAAAATTCCATAACCATAGATGATTCTATTTCAACATCTAATCTACATGTGTCAACCGTTGAAAATCATGAACATTCACAATAAATGTAACCAATTATCCCTCAACAACTCCCTTACTTACATGTCTCCCTCTGCCATCCTACTCCCAACTATGATTCAAGCGCTCAAGAACTTTTCTCGCACTCAAAATCATTCAAAAAACAAGATTTAGCAACTTGTTTTGAGTCTTTTGACTTTTTTGATGAAGTTGATACTTGCTCAACCTTTCAACCCATCTACAATATCTCCTATTACAAATTCCCTATTGGACATGGTCTCATTGAGGATCTTATACAATTTAACAGACTGTTAGATACATGTTGAAGATTTATTTTATTGGTTTTTTTTAGTAGAACAAGTATGCAATAAAGAAAGCATGGTTGAAGAAAAACGAGTGAAGCGTCTTGCACTCAAGCTTATCAAAGCATCTTATTCATGGTGGGTTCACTTGCAACAGGATACACTTCTCCAAGTTTTCTCCCCTATTTTGAATGTGAAGATGAAGGCATTGCTCTTTCTCAAGTGAATTTGAGGAGGAGTTCTTCTCAAGAAAGGGGGATTGATGTAAGACATAGGATCATGTTTAGGAAAGTTCTAAAATTTTAATTTTTAGTTTCTTTATATGTTTAGACATGTTTTTTTGTTTTTAGCGAAGTTTTATTTTGGTAGAATTATATTTTAATGGTAGTTTCAGAGGTTTCAAAATTCGTTTTTATTATTTAATGAGATTAGAAAGTGTCAAAAAGTGTCTAAATAAAGTAATAATAATATTAGAGAGTTGCCATTATGTTATAGATCACTTAGGAAACCTATTTTTAAGTGTTTTAAGAAGTTTTTAAGTTGTTTCAAAGGAGTTATCTATATAAAGAGCTCCAATTACAAAAATTAAACCTACAATCAATTCAATCATCAATTATTATTCTCTTTGATAGCAAATTCTGCTCCGCTACATTAAGTGGTATCAACTTCTGCTTCTTACTTCTCTATGTTTCTATTTTTTTTTCTTGAAGCCATTGATTCAAACACGCTTCCACTACGTTAGTCCCCCTCCTTGACCAATTTTAATTTTTCCTTCTGTTGAACAATCCTAGATTCCTGCATATAAAGCTCATGGTGATCAATCCTAGTCACCTTCCGTAGAGCCGCCATCTCGGTAGACCAGTTGGAACCCTCTTCCAAGCAGTCGAGATCATGTAAAGTGGATTCAACTTCCTTAATTCTCGCCCTGACATCACAAAAGGCCACTTTATCCCATTCCTTGAGACAGTTCTTCAAATGTCTAAGTTTCTGCATTAATTTAAAGCCCTCCCATTCGTGCCTGTTGAAGCTATCCCACCACTGTTTGACCATAGCCTGAAAATCTTGATGAAACCAAACATTCTCTAACTGGAAAGGAGTGGGCCCTCAACGTACTGGGTTGGTGTCAATAATAACCGGCCAATGATTTGAGGTGACCCTTGACTCCACACTTTGCCGCACAAAAGAAAAGATGATGTCCCATCCTTTACCCAGAAGAAACCTATCGAGCCTGCAGCAGGTTGGTTCATCTCTAAGATTAGACCAGGTAAAGGTAGCATTCAGCAAGGGAGGATACCGAAGCTTGAACTAGAAAAGACTATCGAAATTCAACGTGCCTTTGTACCTGAGAGCAGGTTGGTTAATTTATCATTTCATATACCACAACATTTCTCCAAGCTAAGATCGTTAGGATATTGCTTAAATATTTTTAGTTAAAGATCTCATCCTCATAAATAATTAGTTCATAATAAAATCCTTTTTTTTATAGAAACAGAGAGTATATTAATATATAAAGGAATATAAGCTAAAGAGTAGAGGACGATCAAAAGTTCTCCTAAAGTCATGGAGTACAAAAACCCAAAAATGCTTACAGCAGGTTTACCCAATCATGCATCCAATATGGAAAACTATACCCCAAACCTAATTTGCGAGAGGCAACCCACCTGGAAGCCCAAACTATAAGTTTCCCAGACCTACATGGGGTCAAGCTTTCTATTCTCAAAATATTATGATTCCTACAAAACCAAATGGCCTATAAAATTGCAAGGAAGCAGTCCTCAAAATTTCTCTTACTCTCCCACTCACACCTTCAATAGAGGATAAGGACAGAACATCATCATAAGCTATGGGTTTCCTAAGTTTTCCATTTATGAAGGTCTCTAATTCATTCCAGATTCTATTAGAAAACTGACGCTGTAAAATATTTATCTAAGTTGATCGGTTACAAGTCATACCTTAAATCCCTAATCAACGATTACAAAACTCCTATATTAGCATCACATTAAATGAAAATTAGTTGAATTTTCAATATTAAAACATAATAACTTAGTGGTAACTAATGAAATAAGTTCATCACAGAATTAGCATGATTGAGATCAAAAAAAAATGTTTTAAGGAAAATAAGAAATACAAACACTTTAGAGGTATGCATAATAAGGTCTGAACATGTTTAGGGAAAGTCAGAGTTTTGTATTTAAAAAAATTGTTTCATAAAATTCTATCAACTAAAAGGAATGTTTGATAAATGAAGGAATGGGACTTTAATTAATTCCTATACATAAAAAATAAAGGGGAGACTCGAAGTTGTGCAAATACCAAAGTATCAAAATATCAACTTGTGCATATGTAAAGCCCCTCAATTTTTTTTCCTCTATTTTCCTCCATTTCTTTTATCTAATTTTCACATAAAATACCCTTCATCTTTTGGGATTTGAATCTAATTCATGGTCTGAATGGTATTTTGAAATTTTTGAGACCTTTGGAGATTTCTTACATGGTGAACTAAGCGTCTTGAGAGTAAATTTGATGTTGACACAAATTGATGGACGATCAACAAGATTGATCTTAGAATGAAAATGAACAAGATATGCATTTGTAATCAACTAGGAGGTCTTGGTGGTTGACTAGTGCATGGTCAAAAATTTATTAATTTCTAACTATTCTTAAGCATGCAAGTAGAAGAGACCACAAGTAGTTGACCAGGTACACAAGTAGTTGACAAAAGCCTTAAAAAAGCCAACTAGAATGAGGTCAACACCACGTCGTTTCAAACCGTCCACAAGAAGTTGACCAAGAATCCTTAGTCATCGACCAAGAAGAAATTGAGAGCCTCTGTGAAGAATTGAGTAGTCGATCAAAAAGGGCAAGTCCTCTACTACTTACATTGTGATAGTCGAATATTGATTCAACAAAAAGGAAAAAAAGAAAAAATAAACGTTTTTTGTCAAGGGTATAAAACCCAACTGCGCCTCAAACCTCTGTGACTCACTCCAACATCTTGAAGGAGAGAAGAAGAGAAGAAAACAAGCGTTGAGAGCAAGGAGAAACCTTTAAGAGAAGGGATCTCAAGTTAGATCCACATTAAGTCCAAACCAAGGTAAGCTCTCCAACAATTTTGGAAAGCTCCTTTTCCATCAAATCAATTTATATGGGTCTCTCAGCTAGGATTTGTATTTCACATGTGCCCTTAATTGCAAACCCTAAGCAAGCATTTGATAAGAGTTTTATGCTTGAGAAATTGTTCAACAGAGGTTTAGTTTTATGTATTAAAGTACATAATCCAAGACTCGTTTCTAGTGCATGTGTAATAAACTACCTAATCCAACACTTGTTTCTAGTGTTGACAACCTTGCGAAAAAATAGCTTAGCTTCATGGGAGGTATCAAGAAATTTGTTGCAAGGGATGAAATGTACCATTTTGGAAATTTATCAACAAAAACCAAAATGTAATCATGAGTAGTAAGGCAACCCAAGAACCAAATTCATACCAAGGGCAGGCCAAGGTGTATGGGGAACAGGTAAATGTGCGTACAACCCAGTTTTCCATTTCCTAGCCTTAGCAACTTGACAAGTGCAACGCTAGAAAATAATCCTAGCAACATCCTTCTTCACAAAAGGCCAATAAAATCGATCCTCACATGTGTTGTAGTCTTATCTCTACCAAAATGACTAGCAAGGCCTCAAGCATGTAACTCACAAAAACTAGAAGGGAAATAATAGAATGGATCCCCTAAATAGGTAATCACCAAGAAAGATAAATTCAACACGTGACTTATAGTTACCATCTAGAAGATCAAGGTAGATTAGACCAAAATCAAGACAACTACTCATTCTTACCACTATTGAATTTGACAACCTAACACTAAGGGACGATGAGACATCCATAAACAAACACAACTCAAGGCACCAATAAACTTATTAGCAACCCCAACATCATGATGAAGGACAAAAGTATACTTTCAGCATTTGGCATGTTGTGCACTTAATTTCCTTTGGTAATTAATATACTTCAAGGCCTCGTGATCAAAGTACAAGATGAACTCCTAAGGCAACAGGTAATACCTCTAATAATGTAAAGAGCGTACCACAGCGTAGAACTCCTTATCATACTAGAATAACGTTGTCTTGTATAGTTGAATTTCTCGCTAAAATATGCAATGGGATGACCTTGACCCAACCAAGGACTAAAAATTAGCCGAATTTTTTCGATTTTTTTACCATCGAAGCGAAAAGTGGGATGTAAAATAAAAAATGCAAAAATTCGCTAAATAATTCGATAAACTTCGACAACTTCGACAAACTTCGACAAAAGTTTAGTTTTTCAATAAAAAAAATGGAAAAATTCGAGCAAAAATTCGATAAAATTCGACAAAATTCGATGAAATTAGACAAAGAAGTAAAAAAGATGTTACTTCATCAATAAAAAACAAAAAAACACTAATAATTATGTATTATTTTCAACTTCATCAACCAACATAGCAATATAAATTTTAAAAAATAATTTAACAAGTTAACAAATTATGTAGTTTATGGGATATGCTTTACCAAAAAAAAAAAAAAAAGAAGCAAAATAAATAAATAGTTAAAGTCGAAATAAGATAAAAACTTAAAAATAAATTAAAAGATTTCCTAAAGTCATCTTTTTTTAGTTAACTCTTATGAAACAAGATTAATAAACAACACATTCAAATAATAAACTAATAAATTAAGCATGATAGAATTCAAACTAGTAAAGTATATGGTCGAGAAGCAAGCCACCACAAAATTAAATATCAAAATAAAGAAAACAAATTAAGACCAAAAGCCGTCATTCAAATTCATCAACTCACTTAACAAGATTGATTTTGTTAGGTCGCTTATTGATATTTTTATGTATTAAAAGTGTCTATTTATATTAGTTTTTAGCTTATACTACAATAAATTTAGATATTTAAGCATATATGCAAAAATTCTCTAAACTTCTCTAATTTAGCAAATTTTTACAAAAATTCTCCATGTCGAATTAAACTTCTCCGAATTAATTCTGATTTTTGAAGGTCGAAGTTTAGGGCGAAATCGAAGTTTCGTACCTTAGACCCAACACACCACCTATACTCATAGTGAACGCATCACAGGACACCTCGAAGACTTTAGAAAAGTCAAGGTGTCGTAACACAGAGGACTCGGTCATTTTGCACTTAATCTCCTCCAAGGCCCTACATGCAGGCCATGCGGAAACAACCTGGTAAGGGTAGTTCTAAAGTTTTAAGTTACAAATAAAAATGCCTACAGAATGTGGCCAACTCATGGAAACTAAAAACAACTAGGTCTAGGCCACCACTCCTATATAATTTTAACCTTTCCAAGATTAGTTGAAATACGCTCTGATGAAACTACAAACCCTAAAAGAGGATAGTATACCGAAGAAAAGAACACTTGTTAAGAGTTATGAAAAAATTTCTAACCTAAGAACCTCTAAATTCTATAAAAGGTGACTCAGATGTGAGTAATAGATTGACTGTAAATAAGAGTGTCATCAAAGTAAACCACCAAAAACTTGTCACTAAAAATGACAAAAAATGTGAGTCATAATCCGCATGAAAGTACTAGCATGTTAGACAACCCAAATGGCACAAACAACAACTCAGATAGGTCATCTTGGGTCTTAAACATTTCGTTCCATTCACCACCCAGCCTAATGCATAACTAATGATACCCACTATGTCTACCTTGAAGAACCCCCTAGAACCAGCCATCAAATCTAACATGTCATCCAAACTAGGGATAGGAAAACGATATTTGACAGACATTTTATTGATGGCTCAACTACCAACACACATTCTACAAGATCCATCTTTCTTTAGGGTCAACAATGTTAGATACAACACATAGACTAAAACTATGTTAAATGAAACCCTTAAGACAATAGGTCACTAACCTACCTAGATTAGCACGCTCCTCCAAGTTCAACTTTTCTTCTATTTTGAGTTTTTCATCGAAGTTTTATAACTTTGTTTTCAATGTAATATGTAATATGACCATTAAAAAAATTGAAAAACAATTCACTGAATTAATTTGACTTTTCATTCCTTACTGAAAATCTAACTTATAGTATAGAAGAATAGGGAATGGAAGGAGCCTTGAGCCAAAGCAAAATCACTTGGAAATACGAGAGAGAGAGAGTGCCGCTATGCTAATGGTAAGCAAGTTAAGCTTCTGATAATGGCCAAAAAACTCAATAAAATAAAACAAACAATTTTGCTTTAGCAGAAAAAAGAGATAAGATATATTAAAATTGCAAAAATACAAAATTAAAATAGCAAAAATACAAAAAGAAAGAGTACCAGCGGTACTCACGTCAAAACATCGCAAACAAAGCAAAAGAATTACAATAAACATGCGCCCCGGTTCCTAACCCGATCAGAAAGAGAGAAGCCCCCCTCCAAGCTTAGAAGAAACAATACAAGATGCAGCAATAACCTGAATGTCATCCCAAAGAGCCGAAGAGTCTTTCTCTTTGTCATGGAAAACTCTATGGTTATGCTCCAGTCATATGCACCAAAGGATTGCACAAGACGATATTCTACAAATATCCTGAGTTCTCTTCAACATATTTGGAATATGCAAAAGAGAGAGACACTCCTCACATGATGTAGGAGCTCTAACAACTCTATTACAAGAGGCAACCCACTTATACCACAAAGATTTGGAAAAAAGATAATGAACAAACAAATGTTCAGCAGATTCACCGTCATCCATGAATAAAGGGCAGCAGTGGGGAGAAAAGCAAAGAGAAGAAAACCCTTTTTTGTAAACACTCTACGGTGTTCAACTTATTATAACCTAAAACCCACCCAAAGAATTTAACTTTGGAAAAAACGTTAGCTTCCCAAACGGAAATAAAGGGTGGGGAAGGTGCCAAAGCAGAGTTCAAAAGAAGGTCCTCAAAGAAAGATTTACAAGTATCACTACCAGAAGGGTGAAGAGGCCATGGAAATCTATCTGGGGCATTGGACAAAGATATGTTTGGAAGGAGAGATAGAAGATCATTGACCTGGGAGGAAGCACAGGAAGCAGGACGGACAAATAGAAGGTTCCATGTTGAATTATGGTAGGAAGGGTCGTCCAAGGTAAAAAGAAAAGAGGCCAGAGGACAGTGGTGAAGGTTAGATAGATGACATAGGCGAGGGAAATGATCGGCAAGGGTAAAATCCCCACACCATCTATCTTCCTAGAAGTCAAAAGTAAGGCCATTGCCAATGATAGGGGATAAGTGCTGAAATCAGTATTTAGAATGTATCTTATTTTGTTAGTATCTAGAAATATGGCAAAACTCTATGGTACTACCAAAAATAAAAAAGAAACATCTTAAAAAATACCTGATCATAAATTTTTGAAACCTCCTTGTAATTGGTTTCGAAGGACATAAGACTATTATATGTAACTGTAGATTGAGGAACCCCTCTATCAGCCATAGTTGCAAAAGTTTTACGAGCTTTGTCATAACTTCCTGCCTTCTTATACATGTAAATCATCATGTGGAACATTTTCTGGTCTGGCTTCAAGGGTGTATTATTATTCAAAAGGGTCTCAAAAATTGATTCAGCTTCTTCAAACTTGTCTCCCTGCAGCAGTTTAATTCCACTTACGTCATTACCATATAAAAACTTCAACAGAAAAAATAAAATGAAAAAATGTATCACCATGATTAAATTGCCCAACCAAACAGTCGTCATGGGCATATTATCAGGCCATGAGTCAATTGGATGGTTCTGTTCTCTCAACTAAAACTCTCACGGTGTTGTCCTTACAATATATTACTCTTAAAGCTCAAACAAATGAAGCAATAGAAATAAGTGGGACCAGAAAACTCAATATAAAACGTCATCAGATACTCTAGGAACATGATCCGCTTACAAACTACAAAGGGCTAAGACATCCCAATTAGTGCTTAGAGAAGTTAGTGCTTTGTGATTAACAAATTGTATTAACTAAAAGAATGCCCAAGAATTGGAGGAAAGGAATTTTAATACCCACACGATCTTTTATCAGTTTATAGAAAGTAAAAGCATCAGGAGATATAATATAGCAAATTTTAAAGAACAAGAAGCTACAAATAGGTAAATTGACCAAAGAAAGAATGTGTATAATGAGAGATAACCAAAGTAAGAACAGCAGTAGGAAAAACTAAAGAATTTCCTATTACACTAGGTTTACAACAGGAATCAACCTTCAACCCCTATCCATTTGCACTAATCATAGACGAATTGACTAAACATTCAAGAAGACAATTCATAGTGTATGTTCTTTGTTGATGATAATATATTAATTTATGAAACTAAATTAAGAGTTAATGCTAAACTAGATTTTAAAGAGAAACTTTAAAACCTGGCAAGACTAAGACTAACACAATAGATTTTTAGATGTGATTTCAAAAGAAGTAGAAGAAACAAGATAGTGAGGATTGAAAGCCAAGAAGTACCAAGGAGTAAGTATTAGATATTTGGGCCCAATTATTCACCGCGAAGGGGAATAAGATGTCAAACATCATAGTAAAATAGGTTGGGTTAAGTGGCTGCGTGCTTCTGGATTATTATGTCATCAACGCATTCCATTAAAGTTAAAAGGAAAATTTATAAGGCCACTATAAGGCTACCTACATGCTTCATGCTTCATGGAACAAAATGTTAAACATTAAAGAAACAACACTTAAAAAAATTAAATGCAACTAAAATGCAAATATTTAGATGCATACATAGTAAATAATTAAAGGATAAAACTAGAAATGAAGACATTTGAGAAAGGATAAGAGTAGCAACAATGGAAGATAAAATAAGAGAAAGTCGATTACAATGGTTTGAATATCTAAAATAAAAAACATCAAATTTAGGAAAAGTGGATAATTAGCTATTAATGGTAATGATAAAAAATAACTCAACTCAACGAAGCCTTTTCTCAACTACATGGTTTCGGCTATATGAATCCGCTTCCTCAACTCCACTCTATCAAGGGCCAAGTCATATAAAATAACATAAATAGAGAGAATTAAATATATAGATACTTCTTGTATAAATGAAGATCCCTTGAAAGAGTGAAGTAGATGAAGCAGATTTATTTAGTCAACCCCAGATAGCTTAAAAAAGGCTTTATAGGGTAAAAAGAACCAAACTTCAAAGTTCGATTAGAAAGAAGAAAATTTACCTGATGCTAAACAAAGAGACTTCTAACCTGACAGTTACTCATATATGAGAGTATGAAATAGTCTTTAAGTGGGAAATGTTGCATAGGCTAGTAGTTTAAAAAATTCAGCTCATGTAAGCTCCAAACCTTCTGTATGTATCTATTCTGACCATGCTCCTTACACCTCAATGCATGGAGGAATAAACCTCACATATTTTAGTTAATGCACAATCTCAAGTAAATTTTCCAAGCAAATCAAATTTAATGATACTTAGTGGCCTGCACCATGAATCCATTAGAATACATTGTCTATAATAAATGGAACTCTCATAAACAAAGTTCCTTCAATTTTAAGACAACTATCGCAAAGCGATGTCTGCATTTGGTGAAAATCGTTCCTTTTATTATCACATATTTGAGTTTATCACACAAGATCTTTCATTTTTCATAATTATCACGCAAATAATCTCACTCATGCAAGATAACATATAGGATATAGATTCCATTAATATTGTTTATAAACCCAAATTATTGTACACTAATAAGGTAATAATAATACGATATCTTTCAATTGTCTCCCAAAGGTGTAAATACAACATGGAGAGGAGAGAAAAATGATTTATCTAATTATCCCCCAAATTTATTTTCTTTTTCCTACACTGTCATCTTCTACATACCCTAACCTTTTCTTAATAACACAAACGAACTAGGTACAAAGTGTCAATACCGCACCATATCAATGTTAAAGTAAGTTAATAGTTGAACTAAAGTTTATGCTATAATAACTACAAAGTCTACTCCAATAATAGGCAAAAGTACATTTTTCTTATCCTTTTTCATGAAAAATGGAAGAAAAAGAAAATGTAATTTGAGTTCAAGTGGTAAAGTTTTTCTTATGAATATTTGGACTAATTGGTTTTTTTGGTTCTCTCTCCCTCTCTTCCTACATGCCTATCTATATGCCTCTACGTCACCTACCTGTCTGTGGTGATAGATGTGGATCCTAATATGATAGCTTGATATCATTGTTGGACCTCCACCTACCCAATTATAGCTTTTGGGTCCAATAGCTTCTAACATGGTATCAGAGCATTGGTTTTGTAAGAGGTCTTGGGTTTAAGTATCGTTATTGGCATTTGCATCTTCCCCATTTGCATAATTGGTAGCCTTCTCTTCTATTATCCACATGTAGGATGCGGTTGCACGTGAGGGGAGTATAATGATAGCTTGATATGCATTATTGGGCCTCCACCTATCAGCTATAGCTTTTGGGTTTAGTGGTTTCTAACAGATCCCCTTTCACTCGTTCATTCAAGTGAGTAAGGAGCACCACCACATCAACCAATGAGATTTTCTACGAAATAAGAATAATGGAATCTAAGACATGTAAATGCACCAATTGATTAGTTGATCCAATGTTAACTCAATGAGATCTATGATGAGTGATTGATGCTAGAAGATATCAGAGGTTGGATAATATAATGCTAGGACGAATCTTTCTCTAACATGATTGATCGTTCTTGTTGTCAAGTTGCTAAGTCAGTTTTTTTAAGCTCCCAAGCACAATTCATTTGGATACAGCACACAATCCTACAGTACTTTGGATTGGATCCAAGTCCAAGGATTTTGCACTCAAGGCATTTTACTTTCAAATTGATGCATATACAAGTATAAATTTGGCAAAACTTGGTAATAGATTGTTACTTCACATAGATTATTGTACTTCTGTTAGTTGTAACTAGGTGAACTGTTACATCCCTTATTTTCTAAAAATAATTCCATCGTCGGTATACATTCCTTGTGACTAGATGTGTATACATATACACTGGTGTAAGTGTATGAAAGAAGTATTTTAAATGTGTTTTATACATATTTGGGTGTGTGATGGGTTGTGTATTACAGTAAGTGAAAAAAAAAAGGAATAGAAATCAAAGTCAAAGTAGTCGACTAGTTCAAGCAAGTGGTTGACTACTTCTAGATGTAGTTGACTATCAAGGAATATAGTTGATTATGGGGAGATTTGGTTGATATAGTCAACTACTTTTAGGAAGTAGTCAACTACATTAGAACAGAAATGAAAAACTAAGAATACATAGCTCTCGGGAGTGACTTAGTCCACCAAAACAAGGTTTGTATTCTACTGGTTGAGAAGTCCTCAACCACTTTTATCATGGTAGTCAACTACAGGACGAAAAACAAAAACTTTTAATGGTGAACGGTGTGATGCTTTGCTAGGTTTAAAACCCATTCGACCTACTCTATAACTCATTTTGAGTTGAGGAAAGAAAAAGAATGAGAGGAAAGGAGAAGAGCCAGCGTTTGGCAAATTAAACTCAAGGTAAGTCATTTTTATGGTTTCATGCTTTAATTAGGATGAGTGAGCTCTTTGGAGCAAGAAATTGATTACAGCAGATGTAAATTCATCTAGCTAATGTACATGAAGAATGATTACAACTAAAATAAATTTATCTAGAATTTGTGGGTCATCCAGCTATACTGATTTTAAATGAGTTATAGATATTCTTTGAGGTGAAAAGAATTAATTTTAATGAAATATAGTACATTTTGTTGTAAAAATAAAATAATGAAAGACACAAAGATGTAACGTGGTTCGGCTCTAAGGCCTACGTCCACGAGAGAAGAGAGGGAATATTTTCTTATTCTTGATGATGTCTAGTCTTTTGACAATAAGTACACCATAGATTGTCCCTATTGTCTCGATTTGGGACCTTTGATGATTCAGCGCGCGAAGTGTGTGTCTTCTGATCATTTCCCCGATTGGCAACCATAGCTGAGCCTTCCATCTTCTGAGGTGTGAGCATAACACTTCTTCTGCTTTCTTCAGTCCGGATAACTGAAATAGTCTTATTCAGAGTTGGCAACTCTGAACTCTCACTTGATCAAACTCTGCATTGAGTCCAGCCAAAAAGTCATAAACCCGATCCTTCTGAATATAGTTCTTTAAAACTACAGCATCTGCAGGGCATTTAGTCTCAATACACCTATAATGGTCAAGTTCCTACCAGAGATTCTTCAATACATTGGCATATTCGGTGACCGTCATGTTGCCTTGTTTTGTTGTTCCAACTTTCACTTTGATCTCATACACTTGGGCTGCATCATGGGCCTTAGAGTATGTCTGATGAACGGCATCCCAAATGTCTTTGGTGGTAGTTAGAAACATGCATGTATCACTAATGTTTGGCGTCATTGAATTCCATAGCCACGCCATTATAGAAGCATCTTTGTTATCCCACGCTATAAACTTAGGATCTCCAGGTGTAGGTCCAGTGCCCAAAAGATGACTTAATTTCCCTTTGCCCTTCAGAAAAGCACGTACCAGCTGAGACCACTTCAAATAATTCTTTCCATCAAGTCCGTATGCTGCCTGAATGTTTGGTAGTTCTCCTTTCTCCATTTTGTCAACTACTTCGTTAGTTTGCACAATTTTTGAAGTGATCGACATTCTATTGTTTCCTTCTTTTTTTCCTTAAAGGTTTGCAAGAAAAAAAAAGAAGAAGAAAGAAGGAGAGAGAGAGAGAGAGTTGCAGACGACGAAAACGAAAAAGAGAAGAAGAATGGGAAGAGAGAGAGAGACGACAAACCAGCAGAGATGCTCAGCAAAGAGAGGCGATGTACTAGAGAGAGAGACGGGGGATGGAGAACCAGCGATGGTGATGAACCAGCGATGACGGAGATGTGCGACAGTATTGATGGCGATGATGATGAACCCGTGGCAGCGGCAGCGACAACGACAACGACGATGACGATCAGGGTTTCTTCAAGCAGCACGAGCGACAAGGATGATGTCACGATGGTGCTAAACAGTGGCACGAATCAATCGATGGTGTTGAACAGTCGCGCGAACCAGTCGATGGTGTTGATGATGTGTGTGAGATTTCGTGGAGTGAAGAGAAGAAGAAAAGAGAGAATCCTTTGTTTCTCCTTTTTTATTATTATTATCATAAAGATACATTCATCCTAATGAATATATATAACCTAAAGAGAACCTCTAAGATCCTATAAAATAGGATCTGGACCACAAGACTAGGAATAATAAATCAATCAGAATATATTCAGATCCTATAAAATAGGATCTGGACCACAAGACTAGGAATAACAAATCAACAGAATATATTAAAACAGGCAAGTAAATAAATATTAATTAATAAGGAAAAACTGAGCTAATAATCTGGAATTCCACACTCCCCCTCAAGCTAGGTTGTATATATCATACATGCCTAGCTTGCACCTCAAGTCTTCAAAGTTAACTCTTGGAAGTGGCTTGGTGAAGATATCTGCTGTCTGTTGATGGGTTGGAGTGTACACAAGTTGCACTACTTCACTTTCAATCTTCTCGGAGATGAAATGCCGATCAATTTCAATATGTTTGGTGCGGTCATGATGAACGGGGTTCTTTGCTATGCTAATTGCTGCCTGATTGTCACAGCGCATAGTAATTGACCCATGACACTTCACTCTGATTTCTCCAAGGAGCTTCCTCACCCAGATTCCTTCACAAATGCCCAATGCTAAGGCTCTGAACTAGGCTTCTGCACTGCTCCTCGACACAACAGACTGTTTCTTACTCCTCCATGTAACCAAATTACCCCAAACATACGTGCAATAGCCTGATGTTAACCGCCTATCCACCAGATCTCCTGCCCAGTCTGCATCTGAAAACACTTCTATGCCCCGATTGTCACTCTTCTGGAACAGAAGACCTTTGCCCGGTGTCATCTTCAAATACCTTAAGATACGATAGAGACTCTCCATATTTTCTTCAGTTGGGCAGTTCATAAACTTGCTGGCTGAGTTGACCGCAAAGCTGATATCCGGTCGGGTGTGAGAAAGGTATATAAGGCGTCCCACAAGGCGCTGATATCTACCTTTATCTGCTGGAACACTTGTCAAATCCACCCCAATTTTCTTATTCGAGTCCATGGGGGTAACGGCTGGCTTACACCCTAGCATCTCGGTTTCTTCCAACAAGTCTAGAGTGTACTTCCTTTGTGATAGACATATTCCACGCTTAGACCTTGCTACTTCAACACCAAGGAAATACTTTGGCTTACCCAAGTCTTTAATCTCAAACACATCGGATAGGAGTTGTTTCAACTTTGCTAACTCTTCTGCATAATCTCCGGTAAGAATGATGTCATCCACATAGACGATTAAGATAGCCACTTTGTTATTGGGTGACTTCTTTACAAAGAGAGTATGATCCGCTTGACATTGTGTGAAACCCTGACCTTGAACAGTCTTGGTAAATCTGTCGAACCACGCTCTTGGAGATTGTTTAAGACCATAGAGGGATTTTTGAAGCTTACACACTTTGTTGATGGTGCAGCTGGTTTCAAAACCAGGAGGTATCTCCATATAGACCTCTTCATCTAGGAATTCGTTAAGAAAAGCATTCTTAACGTCGAGTTGCACGAGGGGCCAGTCTAGGTTAACCGCGAGAGAGAACAACGCTCTAATGGTGTTAAGTTTAGCAACTGGGGCAAAGGTTTCTTCATAGTCGATGCCGTAGGACTGAGTGAAGCCTTTGGCAACGAGATGAGCCTTCAATCGATCAATACTGCCATCCGGTTTATGTTTCACATTGAAGATCCACTTGCAGCCCACTGTTTTCTTTCCCTTTGGCAGATCTGTGATGACCCATGTATCATTCTTTTCCAATGCTTCAATCTCGGCATTCACAGCTTGTTTCCAGCCCGAATGCTTGAATGCTTCATGGATGGAGTTTGGAATTTGTGCAGAGTTCATAGCCGAGATAAAAGTTTGATAAGAAGTAGACAATCCTCCATATGATACAAACCGTTGGATAGGGTGATTTGTACAGGACCGAACTCCTTTCCTCAAGGCAATGGGAGTGATAGGAGGAGGGGCCTCAGGTTCAGGAGTGACTAGAGTATCCGTAATCGAGGGAAACTCGTTGGGATAAGGAACCAGATCAGAATCTGGAGCAGTGCTGGCTTGAGGTGTGTGTTCCGGTCGGTTACGCCTAGAGTAGACTTGAATTGTTGGAGGTGTAGGAATTTGAGAGTTGGCACACGGTGATGAAGTTTGTGGGGTTGGCACGGAAACAGGGGCAAATTCACCTAACGAGCTGGACTCATCAATTTGTACAATGTCCCAAAGATGAGATTCCACGAATGTCTCCCCCTGAAGCTCGGATTTGGGAGAATAGTAAGGCTGATCTTCGAAAAAAGTTACATCCATGGAGTGATAAAACCGTTTAGTGATAGGAGAATAGCATTTATATCCCTTTTTGTTCGATGAATACCCAAGGAAGATGCACTTAAGGGACCGAGGATCTAATTTGCTACGGAACTGTTGGTGAATGTGCACAAACACTGAGCAACCGAAGATCCTTGAAGGGAGGCTCGTAGAGAGGAATCGAATGTGAGGGAATATATCTAATAGAGACTTGAGTGGGCTTTGAAAGTGGAGGACTCTAGAAGGCATACGATTGATTAAATATGTTGCGGTAAGAACGGCTTCACCCCAAAAACATTTAGGAACGGATCTTGAAAACATGATACAACGAGCGACTTCTAACAAATGCCTATTTTTTCTCTCGGCCACCCCATTTTGTTGTGGGGTGTCAACACACGAACTGATGTGAACTATGCCACGCTCTAGGAGATGAGACCCAAGAGTGGTTTTGAAATATTCTTTGGCATTATCCGTCTTAATACACGAACTTTGGTTTGGAATTGGGTTTGTACCATAGAATACAAATTTTGAAAGATGGAAGCCACTTCAGATTTTTCTTTCATGAGATATATCCAAGTAAGACGAGTGTGATCGTCAACAAAGGACACAAACCACCGAGCATGTGTTATATTACTAACCCTTGACGGTCCCCATACATCACTATGAATCATGGTGAATGGTTGAGATGTTTTGTAAGGAACACTCGGATATATTGCACGAGTATGCTTGGCAAGTTGACAAATTTCGCATTGAAAATATTTCAAACTTTTATTAATGAATAATTGAGGAAACAGTTTTTCAAGGTACAGGAAGTTTGGATGACCTAAACGATAGTGCCACAGCATTACTTCACTATCTTTATTGACACTCGACCTACAACTTGAAAGACGAAAATTGGAATTGAAACTTGGCTGACTTTTGGCAGACACATAACTAGTGGAAGATGATGGAGTGTTGTTGAAGAGGTAGAGACCGGAACACATCTCAGCACTGCCAATCGTCCTCCCCGATTCCAAATCCTGAAATTCACACAGGTTTGGAAAAAATTTAGTCACACACTTTAGATCTCGAGCCAATTGGCTAATAGAAATCTAATTACAGTCTAAGTTGGGGACATGAAGAACTGCAGTAAGGACAATGTCCTTAGTGAATCTAACTGAACCTGTTCCTACTATTTTGGAGGCAGTTCCGTCTGCAATGCGAACCTTTGACAATTCGGTGCTAGGCCTATAGTCAGTGAGAAGAGAGGCATTACCAGTCATATGATCAGAAGCTCCTGAGTCAACAATCCAGGGCTCAGAGATGCTTTTAGAGGCAGCAAACACGGTAGGATTTGTATCCTTTTGAACAGTGAGACTGGTGCTTCGAGTAAGGGTTTCGGATTGAGCACTATACCGAGCAAACAATTTCTGCAGGGCATCGATCTGAGCTGTGCTAAAGGGGCTTGAGTCAAGTGAGCTACTCTGTTCGGCGGTTGTAGCTGAGTTGGCCCAATGGTCTCGATCAGCCGGTCCCCGCTTTGGCTTCCAGTCGGCTGGTTTCCCGTGGATTTTCCAGCATGTTTCTCTGAGATGTCCCGGTTTCCTGCAATGATCACACCATGGACGAGATTGCCGCTCGCGATTATCAATACTTGATTGCGGTAGTCCTCGTGACACTAGGGCTGAGCCTTCAATCGCAAAATCTGTTGACGAGGCTCCTAACATCACTTTCCTTCGGCTGTCTTCCCGGTGCACCTCAGAAAACACTTCGCGAGTACTTGGAACAGGCCGTATTCCCAACACTCTAGACTTGACCTGATCAAGTTCTTTGTTCAGTCCGAGAAGAAACTTGAACGTGCGCTTCTACTCCACAATTTTCTTGTAAGAGTTGGCATCATCTGCACACTTCCACGTATGTACCTCGAACATGTCAAGTTGTTGCCAGTATCGAGAGAGAGTGTTGAAGTACTGAGTTACGCTTTGATCACCCTGTCTTAGGTCATGAAGAGTGGCTTCAATTCTGAAGATCTCGGCTGCATTCTCTGTGCTAGAATACGTTTCTCTCGCCGCATCCCATATTTCCTTCGCCGTAGTAAATAAGAGAAAATTTTCTCCGATTTCGTTTTGCATCGAGTTGATAAGCCATGACATCACCATGTGATTCTCAGCCTTCAAAGTCTTGTACGCAGGATCTTCTTTCTCTGGAATTTTCACATCGCCGGTGAGATGGTCATCTTTCCCTTTTCCACAAACGAACATCATGACGGACTGTGACCACTGGAGATAGTTGTGCCCATTCAGTTTGTGGCCGGTGATGAGAGGGGCAACGGATTCACTTCCTCCGATGGTAGAGTTACCCGAATTAGGATGAGAAGAATGGGACGTCGTGTTCCCATATTTTGTCATGATTGATTCAGAGTTTGTACTATGCTCTGATACCATGTGAGATTTCGTGGAGTGAAGAGAAGAAGAAAAGAGAGAATCCTTTGTTTCTCCTTTTTTATTATTATTATCATAAAGATACATACATCCTAATGAATATATATAACCTAAAGAGAACCTCTAAGATCCTATAAAATAGGATCTGGACCACAAGACTAGGAATAACAAATCAATCAGGATATATTCAGATTCTATAAAATAGGATCTGGACCACAAGACTAGGAATAACAAATCAACAGAATATATTAAAACAGGCAAGTAAATAAATACTAATTAATAAGGAAAAACTGAGCTAATAATCCGGAATTCCACAATGTGCAACAGTGTCATCGGAAACAGAGGGTTCCGACAAGATGATGTAAGTCGGACACAGTGACGGCGATGAAGGCCGACCACAAAGATTCGGCGATGAAGGCAGAAAAAAGTATTTCCAGCTGTACGAGCTTAAAGCTCTGATACCATGTTGTAAAAATAAAATAATGAAAGACACAAAGATGTAACGTGATTCGGCTCTAAGGCCTACGTCACGAGAGAAGAGAGGGAATATTTTCTTATTCTTGATGATGTCTTAATGGAGGGACACCATATATATATAAACATACAGGGCTATGCACACATATAGCTATAATTACAATTTTAGTAACTGCTAAATAAAACGACTACTAAAATTATCATCTTTCCTTAAAGGAAATAAATCCCACGACTACTAAAATTATCATCTTTCCTTAAAGAAAATAAATCCCACAAATTTTGCTCTTCTCCACAATACTAAAATTATCATCTTTCCTTAAAGGAAATAAATCCCACAGATTTTGCTCCTTTCCACAATACATTTATATGACTATATGAGTATGTATTGTTGATATTGACTATAGTTGATAGGTTGTAGTACATGGGTTGTTGGAGACAGGAATTGATGATTTGAATGCTTCAAAGTGAATTGGAGAATCGTTTTGGTGTTGATTGTGAGTGAATTTTCATTTAAATATCATATATTTCATTATATGTATGCAAGTATGTTGTTGCACACATATTCATGCATTATTAAACTCAATTTGCATGCATTTGAAATGTAAAGAGATTTTGAATAGAGATTATGCCTATCTACATAGGTACACACATTCACATAGGGTGGTGCATTTCAGAGGGAAAGACTCTCTCTATTGACTAGTAATAGTGACACAGGCCGGCACATCCTAATGGGAAAGACTCATTTTTTTTAATGTTGAATTGTTCAAGCTGGTGCATCCTGAAAGGAAAGACTCACTGAACAAGCAAAGTGATTCAAGTTAGTGCATTTTGTTTAGAAAAGACTCACAAGATAACAAGATTGATATGGGAGGTTACATAAATGGTTTGCATAAACTTTATATATATTTGTAATAAGATAAATAGGTTTACATTCTCAATATGTTGTTTCAGGATTCTGCACAACGTGGATATTTATGTAATGCATCATCTTTTATTTTACTTTATTTCTTTTGATATTTATGTTGTTTTATTCTTATTAATGCATATGTAATGACTAGTGTAAAACTTATTCACTGCGCTTTGTAGCTCATCACATTTCCCTTAATTTTTCAAGTCCTTCAGGATTGGATAAAGGGAAAGGGGTTGCCTAGGAAGATTTAGAAGACTTTCCAATTTTGTTGATGTATGTATAATGGAAAGTGGAATTTCTTCAATTTCTAAGCAAAATGTCTCGGGGCTTTGTGCGGCAACTGGAGAAAGGCGGTAGGGTCTACGAAGGTGTACGGAGAGAAAGGTGACAGACTAGACGAGTGGAGGTGGTGAGCAAAAAAAAGAAGACGAATGACGGAAAGACAAGGAAGGCTATTGCTGGCGTTTTACCACCATCGAGAATGGCAGATTATCGAAAGGGAGAGAACACTTGGTCTTCAAGAAGATCAGTCCAGTCTTCTTCGAGTGGCACTAGCTATGACAAACAAATGGACGATGCAGACTTCTCGGACCAGATATAAATGGTTCACGCTGTGTCTCTCGAGAGATGGTTCCGAGGTGATGATTGAGGAGGCGACGAAAGCTAGGATTTACTGGATCTGTTTGGGATTTAATGCCGCTCAATGGCTGATGGAGAAGGTGATGGAGGCTAGATGGGAACGGAAGGACGGCAGCTTCAAACGTGTCCGCCGCGGCCATAACCATGTCTTGCTAGTGGAGTCTTACACCAATCGACGTGGCAGCTTTCTCCGGCTCACCAAGATTGAAAATGGTACACAACGTACCATCTTCATTCCTAATGAAGCAGATGGTGTTGATTGGAAGAACACAGCAGATGGTCTACGGGCCATTCTTTTTGGTGATGGCTCTCTCTAGGATAGTAGCTCTGATTCTATGAAGGAAAATGTGCACATCATGGCTGAGATTCCGGTGAGGAAGAGTGAACATGACGCACCTAAAGGTGCTGCAACATATGTGGCCTCTGATAAACGGCCCACACCTTTACAGGATGCGCTTGTACACCGTGAATCTGATTGTTTTACTTGGGATGAGATTGAGATGGAGATTGCAGCTATCGTCGGTCGGGAGGTTCGCTTGAAGCTTTTGGATGTTGCTAGAGCCTTGCTTCATTGCTGCAACCTTGAGGAGGCGGCCAGGCTCACCAATGGGAAAGTTGTTGAATTGAAGACGGACATCCGTTTTCAACCGTGGTTGGCGGACCTTCTATGGACTGATATGAAGATTGCATGTCGCAATAGTTGGATTGGGTTTGAAGGTATCACCCCGAACCGATGGAAGATGGAGATATTTGCTAAGGTGGGGGACATGTGCGGCGGTATGTTAGACATTGCAACGTCCACGGCTAGCCAACGATCTATGGAGATTGCTATCATGAAGGTCAATGGACTTCCCTCTGGTTTTCTGGCGGCGTTCGTTGAGGTCCCTAACGGCGACTAGTGTATGGAGCTACGGCTTTTTGACTTACAATGGAAATGGATTTCGGCAAGTTGCGATGTGCATGATGATAGGGCTACGTCTCAACAGCTGAGATCTAACGATGTTTCTGCCGACGGCAAAGACACGCCAACTGTCAATCTCGACGCCACCAGAGAAAGGAGGTTAGGGATGATGGTATGGCCACGTTTGGTGACAGTGATGTGATGGCGATCAGAGAGGTGGCTCGGGACAGGCGGCGACATGTTTTACGCAGCACGTCACAAGATAGAGACGCAGGGGGGCGCCACGTGTCTCAAAAAAAGACAGGCATACTCGAGTTGAGCAAGATCACCCTTCAGATGGGCCCATAGGTGGGCTCCCAACTGTGCATGCTCATGGTATGGATGTCCATTGGACTAAAGATGGCCATGCTAAGAATTTAGAAGAATCTCAGCCCATGCCTAAAAAACCAGCACGTTCGGATCTTTCTGACCCATCACGAAGGCCCAAAGATATCAATGCGACGGGCTTGAAGGTTTATAAAAGAAAAAATCAAAAGCTGGATCGGGGCTCGACACGCCCTGATTTCGAGAGATGGCAGTTAGAGGGTTGGACTTCTACTGGATCGGACCGCAACTACCCTCCTATGCTGAGCGACGAACATGTTTCAGCCACTGATGTTGAGGAGGAGAGCAGCTGCGACGATGAACGTCTCCCCATCGACAAGGCTCGACTGGAGTGCAGGACAAATACATGTTGGGCTGATGAAGTTGAGGAGATGGATCAGGCTGTTGACATCAACAAGGAACAGGCCAAGGTATGTTATGTGGTTTTGGTTACTAATACTGATTGTGCCCCCACACTTTCCTCCGGTCATCCACTTTCTTCTCAACTCCCCTCCTCTCATCCTACACCTCTTCATTGTGCGGGGTCCATGCGTATGCGAGTTTAAGATGGTGGGGAGAATGGTTCCAATATCAGGGTTCTTCAAAAATCAACTTTGATCAGTTCATAAGGATGGGCGGGGTTCAGGTTCATGCCGATTTTGGGAAGCTGGTGAAACAATGATGGTCCCATCCATGTCCACAAGGATGGGCGGGGTTCAGGTTCATGCAGAAGTTAAAAGTTTCTCAAACAGAGACTGAAAGATTGGAGCAGGAATTTCGCTACGCAGGATACAGTTCATAAATCACAATATTTGGCTAAGCTCAAGGAGTCCTCAGCTAGGATCGTCATCCTGGTCACTAACAGGACAACAGAGGCAAGTGGAGTTGATTAAGGAGCTTCATGCAATTGACTATAGATTGGAACGGATGGCACATCAGAAAGCCAAAATTAAGTGAGCCAAAGAGGGGGATACAAATTCTAAATTCTTCCATAGATTGTTGGGCATCAAGAAGTCCAAGAATTTCATTTCCGGGTTAGAAAATGACAATGGCACGTTGGTGGAAGGTGTTGAGGATATTGCTCAGATGATTGTTGACTATTATAGTACTCTGTTTAATGATGACTGCAACGGTCAATGGGGCATTGATGGTATTAGTTGGAACAGAATCTCTCTGCTTCAGCAACAATGGCTCGAGAGAGCTTTTTCCATTGATGAGATTAGGGATGTTGTTTTCAACTGTGATGGGGAGAAGGTACCTAGTCCTAACGGTTTTACAATGTTGTTTTACCAAAAGAATTGGGAGATTATTAAGGATGATATCCTTAGAATGATGGAGGAATTTTACCATGATGGGGTGGTGAACAGATGCATCAATGAAACTTACATTAGCCTTATTCCGAAGAAAATCCACTCTGTGAAGGTGGGAGATTTTCGGCCTACCCAGTCTTACAACCAGCCTCTATAAGATTATTGCCAAAATTTTGGCTAACCGTCTTCAGAATGTCATTCACACCACTATCGCTAAAACCCAAATGGCCTTTGTTAAGAACAGGCAGATCATTGATCCAATTCTTGTTGCCAATGAAACAGTTGAGGACTGGAGAATGTCTAAGCAACAAGGTTTGTTGCTGAAAGTTGATTTTGCAAAAGCGTTTAACTCTGTGAAATGGAAGTTCCTTGATTTTGTGATGGAGATGAAAGGTTTTGGAAGTAGATGGCATAAATGGATTTGGGGCTATTTGTCTACAGCCACTTTTTCCATTTTCATCAATGGAAGACCTACGGGGAAAATCATGGGGCCGAGAGGTTTACGACAAGGGGATCCTCTTTCCCCTTTCCTCTATACACTAGTGGCGGATGTTCTCGATGGTATCACTACCAAGGCAAAGGAGAAAGGTGTTATGCAGGGCTTCAAAGTTGGTAAGGAGAATGTTCATATTTCACGTATCCAATACGCTAACGATTGCTTTTTCTTCCTTAAGAATGATGGGTGTAGCCTTAAGAGCACTTTGGGGATCATTAAATGTTTATGTTTTATCTCTGGTTTACGAGTTAACCCAGCCAAATGCCAACTGGCCGGAATTAACATTGCTGAGGCGGAGATTCATGATATGGCTGAGAGGTTCGGTGTGTCAATTGGCTTTTGGCCGTTGAAGTATTTGGGTATGCCACTTGGGGGTAATCCATTGAAGTTGTCTTTCTGGGATCCGGTGATTCAAACAATTAATCACAGGGAGAATGGATGGAAGAAAAGTTACTTATCGAGAGGCGGTAGAATTATTCTCCTCAAATTTGTTGTTGCAGCTATTCCAACATATTTCATGTCAACTTTTTGCATGCCTAGGATGGTGGCAGCTTTTATTGAGAAGAAAATGCGGAATTTCTTTTGGAAAAATGAAGATAAAAAGGTTAAATGGGAGACGGTGAAACTGGATGTGGAGCATGGTGGTTTGGGTATTGGTGATCTTATTATGAGGAATAAGGCTTTGGCCGGGAAATGGTTGTGGCGTTTTTTGATGGAGGAGCTCTCTGGGCACGCGTTATCAGAAGTCGTCATGGGATGCAGAAAAATGGCCGCGACGTTGGTATTTGCCCCTGTTCTACTTTCAAATCTCCATGGAAGTTCATTTACTCGATTTAGCCCTGTTCTCTCCCCAAATTAGACTCAAAGTTAGAAATGGAAATATCATCCGTTTCTGGGAAGATGTTTGATTTGGTGACACGACTCTTAGAGTGCAGTTTCCTAATCTCTTCAACCTCTTTGCTCTCCAAAATGCATCAATTTCCTCTTTTGTCATGCCTCCTCGATCACCTGATGGTTCAACTCCTAATTGGAATCTTCACCTACAACGAAATCTTCCTCGTAGTTCACTTGGAAGGCTCATGTGCCCCTGAAAATCAAAACTCTTTGATGGCTGGTTGCTTTGGGGAGACTAAATATTGCTGATAACTTACAGAAGAAATTCCCTAACACACTGCTTTCCCCATCTTGGTGTTGTCTTTGCAGGAAGAGTAAGGAATCTGTTCGCCATGTGTTTGGGGACTGCGATCAGGTGAAGGAGTTGTGGCAGTGGTGGCATAGGAGATGTCCAAGGTTGATTTTGCCAGATTTCGCATCTATTTTAGCCTATCCTAGTAGTCTTGTCGATAACAAAATTAGACAGTATGTGCTAAATGGATATGGAGACTCCTAATCTATGATTCTTGTCAAAAAAAATATATGTATCATGGAAAGTGTTTGAGATTTAGTCATATATAATATTGTTATTGTGAATGATGTATATAATGTGTCACCAACTAATATATGCATAAATGTTATGGATGGAGTTGATTATGGTTGTAACCACAGATATATGCATGATGACACAAGTGAGTATGAAATTAATTCCAACATTTGGAGTGATTGGAATTCTATGCCGGTCAAGATCCAAATTGTCGGTCTTGACATGACAAAGAAAGATAGGAAGAGGCCTTCATTCCTTGAAACAGTTTAGAGCCGAAGTTTTGGTCATATATGAGACTTTGTGACTACAATCTTGCCAAAAGAATTGGGTTGCCTATCGACAAAGAACCTTTATTGCAACGACAAGTGGTTATTTACAAAGGCCATAACCTAATGCAACATGAGTAAATGTTAAATTAGAGGTTCGAAAAGAGACTTTATAATCTATATGATTCAAGATTAGTAGGCTTAGGACAATACATTAAATGTAATTTTAATGAAAGTAGACATACAAATGAGATGACAATGAAGATCGAACGCCAAAAGATACCAAGGAGTGAAAACTATGGGTATTTTGGCTCAATTATTCATCAGAAGGAACAAATACAAGTGGATTTGAATCATAGAAATAAAATAGGATGGCTTAAGTGGATAAAAGCTTTTGGACTATTACATGATCAACACATTCCATTGAATTTGAAAGGAAGATTTTATAAAACTATGATTAGGCTAGCCGTACTTTGTTGAACAAGAGTGTTGTGACATTAACAAGCTAATTATGATTGAAATGTGAATGTTAATATGGATAAGTGGCAACGCATTAAAGATAAAAACAAAAATGAACATATTCAATAAATGGTAATAGTAGCCCCAATTACAGATAAAAGGAGAGAGAACTAATTAAGATGGTTTGGATAAATACAACAAAGACCACTAAATGTGCCAATTAGAAAGAGTGACTTATTAGCAATTAATAGCAATGATTGGGGGAATGGAAGACTTAAAATAATATGGATAGAACTAATTTTAATATAATTGTTGACTCAACCCTTGATACATTGAAGTAGAAGAAGCTAGGGACCCCATGCAATCGGAGTTGAGTTGTATAACTTAATGCAACATGATCACATCATGCACATGGAAGTTAATAAGAACTTTACCAAGGAAATTTTCGAATCTAGACTCGTCTTAGTCTATTTATCAAGATCATAGATTTAAGTGCAACATTCCCACAAAAGTACTCACTTCTATTGCAACATGATTACATCATGCATATGGAAGTTAATGAGAACTTTACCAAGGAAAGGCCACAAACTAGCTACATCTATATTCCATTTATCAAGACCAAAATACTTAACTTTACCAAGGAAAGGCCGCAAACTAGCTACATCTATATTCCATTTATCAAAACCAAAATACTTACTTCTATTAACTTTTGCATCATTCTTGGAAAGTTGGGAATAAATGACAGCTATAGCCTAGCTCGAGGGGAAGTGTGAGATAACATTTACGATGTTTATGATACACTCGTGATGAAATAGTGTACTTGTTTCATAAAAGCATATATATGAAATGGAGATGAAATGGAAGTCATTTTGCTCATATTCTGCAAAATCTTTTAAAACCAAGTATTTGTTGAAACTTTCGAGTGCCATTGAGAATCATAGTAACTATTTCTACAAAATCTGATCTTCAAAAATGAGTAACACCGGTGATTTGGTCTTCCAATTTCTTATGTCAAATCAGAAATTTGTACTCCAAAATATGGTCACATACTAAAATAAGAAATCTCAACTGTACAAACAAATTGACCAACTCAATATTTTACTAGGCCAATCTGTTAATATAAGTCCTTGCTCGGTCAGCAAAACCAGAAGCATAATCAACTAAACCCAAAAGATATGTTGTCTTAATTGAACCCAAACTAATGATTCGTTTTGAAATTGGGGATCTCGTTTTATTCAAGAAATAAAGGAATATTGTTTTATTCTCAAATACTAAATGGAGTTTTCATTCATAAAAGCAAAAAAGCATCATTTGACAATTACAGTGCCCCAAGGGGACAAAGAGGCCTCAGCGTCTCTCCCACTAAGTCATAAAAGAAAATGTAAAAGCATAAACTGAAATGAAAATCAAAACAGACACTTTGAACTGGACTATAACTTTTTCATTCTTAATTGTGCTCGATAAAGCAAATAAGCACATTCATGTAAGAATTCTTTTTTTACTGCAGGGAAGATGGACATTATTGAAATCTCAAAAATAATTTTATAGAAATCATTCGAAAATAATTGTGCCCTATTTATAATCTAGAATGTTTCTGCTGAAGAGTTGGGGCATATCTCTGTTTTGAAAGAAAACTAAAAATTAAAAATTAAAAAAAAAAAAAGCCAACATGGTAAGATTACAAAAGAGGACATCCCTATTTTACACAGCAATTGACCAGTTACAAATCATTGGGCCATAATCAAAATATCGCTTAGTCGCAACTTGTAAATCACCATTTAACCAAGATTCTCTTTTTCACTCAAGAAGTTAGAATAGAAAAGTCATTTTTACAGGAAGTGTAAAAGAGAATACTGTTTGACACTAATAAAAATTGAAGATCATTTACCTCAACAAAAAGTTTAAGGATTATCTGATACGTTAAGGCTGATGGCTCTGGACCGGAAGATTGCATCCTACGAAAAACTGCCTCTGCTTTATTGTATTGACCTCCTCTTCCATACGCTTCCATAAGGGCTGTATGGGATATCACACTAGGAGGATAACCTTTCTTGTTCATATAACCTAAAACTCTTTCTGCCCTTTTAAAATCACCTAGTTTTCCATATGCCGTAATAAGCATCATGAAGTCCATCTCATTGAAGTCCCACCAATGTTGTGTTCTAAGCCATTCAAGAATCTAAAGAAACAAAGAAAGTACTGCATAATGAACAAAAAACAGCCCACAGAACATGTGTAAACTGAAAACAAATAAATAAATAAATAAATATATTACTCCATATTAATTCCTTCAACTGTTAGAGCAACTTCTTAATAGACAAAATCGCTCACCCAAATTTATTTCGTCTTTTCCAATGAATGGGTTATTAACCAATTAATAATTCATATTAATTGGTTAATGAAATAAATGATGCAAAACTGTAGTAGAAATAGAAAAATATAATTAAATATAAAAACATGCATTTATGCGTGCATCCAAGAATATAGTACTATAGTGCTTGAATATATGATAGTTAGGCTTCAAAAACATTAACAGAAAAAGCTAATGCAAAATATGTCCCAGGTAATTCTATGAGCCATTCCATCAAAAAAAATTTAGATATTAAACATTTGTATTTTGGCTGTTCCAGTAATGCATGTATTTTCTTGCATGGCTAGTTAAATAAAAGAATAGAGTCAAAGCAAATAAGATCTTCTTTGAGATGAGAACACATTTTTGTTTTGGTTTTCTAGAAATAAAGTGAAAAAACTGAACACTTGCAATAGTTCAAGAAAGGTAGGGAGAAAGAGAAGTTTTTACTTTACCTCACTAACAAGGTTCCATTTCTTTAGTTGCTTAAACCTCACCAAGGTCCCAAGAACAAGGTCTCTAGGAAGAGCTTCACTTTTGGACCGTCGATCTCTAAGGATTGAGACGGCAGACCCCGCCTCATCAATTTCTGTCATCAGTTTCCTCCAATTTTTCTGATCTGCTTCGTCTGCTGCATCTTTGAAAACTTCCACTTTTCTCTTCCTATGCATGAACTTCCTTGGTGCCAACATACCGAGACAAACTACCTCCATCCTTCCATGAATTTTTATAGTGGGAACTAATTGTTTTTCGTATACCTTCGCTTTACTAAGATCAAGATTATAACCACAAAAAAAAAAATGATTAGTTCTGGTAAACACATGAAAATCAATAAATCATTAAGATAGAAGAAATTTCTTCTAAAAGAATCAAAAATATAGATGTAAGTGATTCCGGCTTTATTGAGGAAGGAAAAGCACAGAAGAGAAACATCTATTATCATCTCGAAGTCACAAAGAACGTGTTGGGAAGAAAAATGTGATTTAAACTTAAGATTACCAAACCTAAAAACAAAGCCTTACACTTCCTTACAATTTATGAAGAAGTTTTCTCAAAAAAAAAATTATGTCAGTTCCCAACATGCCATCTTCAACAAGCCACAACTAAGCAATTTTTTCAAATATCATGCTTGATTTAACTGTGAAATTGTACAATACAATTAAAATATTGTGACCATGTTACAGGTACAGCTTATCATTTTTCAATTCTACAGCAAGAATAATAATAAAAAAAAGAGGCTAATGAAAAAGAACAAAATATTCCTCCACACCACAAAACTGGAAAATAACTACTTTCATAGACTTTGTTTTCGAGAAGTGCCAGGGGTCCTCCAAACCGACCTAAAGCCTAAAAAGCCTAGCCAAATTACAGTAAGCTTGACAAGCCACTCAGATATAGAATAATCGATCACCAATTTAGAAGAAGCTATCCAATTAGCTGCTAATTTGGAAGAATCCCAAACTAGATTACCTTCATTGGACTTGTCCTAAACACTCTAAGGTTTCTTTCTAACCAAATGGACCAAATCGTTTATCTCACAGACAAACTAACTAGATGATTAAGAGAGAACAAATTGTTTCTTCTCAAAAAAAAAAAAAAAAAAAAAAAAAAAAAACTAGATGATTAAGAGAGAAGTGCTCCTCGCAATTGTAATGGGCTTTCAACCTCCTAGCCAACAACACTTCCCACTTGCCCCACATCAATGAAAGACGGGTGCTTTATAGACTATCCACCCTACAAACAAATAATACAACAATTGGGGGACACAAAGGAGTCAAGAAGCTTTTTTGCAAGACATCACAAGTGCTAATCTTTTTATGAGTTAGTAGTCACCTCAAGATCTTAATTCTTAACTTTAGATGGAATTTGGGCTTTGCAGATGAAGGTGGCTAAAGAAAAGGAGGATCAAGAGGCCAAATGAATCTATTAGAAGAGTTCAAGGAGAATCTTACTTGCTCTAATCTAGAAAGAAGGGGCCAAAAGAAGACTTAAAGTAACCAACGAAAGGAACAAAGCAATAGTGTGATTAAGGAGATTTGACAGTCGAGAGAGGTTTAATGAAGAGTTATGAAACAGATACAGTTATGTTCAACAAATTAAAGTAGTGTAAATGACGGGTGCGTGCCTTGTTACATTACCACCTAGAGGTTCACAAATTCGAATCCAAAAATATCCTCTTCATAAGGAGTTGGTAAAACTACATACATCAAGCCTTCCCCAAACCTCGCAATAGTGGGACCTTGTACATTGGATATGCCCAATTTAAAATAGTGTAAATATTTCACTCCTCAAATATATGGCACAAAGGATAAGAGCATTAGTTATTTGATGTCTCTACAATATATTAAAAGGGCACACCTAGTGCACGAGGTGCCCACCACTGTGGGGGTCTGGGGAAGAAATGATGTATGCAACCTAACCTCCATATTAGAGAGGTCGATTTCGGGTTCAAATTTGTGACCTCCAAGTTACAGACTCAAAGTAGAGCAACTTCAACCATTGCACCAAGGCCCACCCTTCGTCTACAATAAATTAGTGTGGAAAAGAAATGATTGGTAAATTAGGTTACAATAATGTTCTTATTCTAATGAAACTGAGAGATTATTTTTGTTCGATGAAGTAGTACATCAACTCCACAAAATGGGCAGTATCTAGAAACAGCAATGGGGATGATTTGGGGTAGCCTATCCATAATCCAATTCTACTTGTATCATTAATCTCAAGTCCAACAAACCATAAACCACCCAACTCTGCAAGCTTGAATTGAAACTATAACAACTTAAAATCACCAAAATTGAAAGCCCACCCCTGCCTCAACTTACCCCACTAAAAATATGCAATACTTGATGAAGAAAAAAAAATTAAAAAGTAAAAACTATAAAAAATAAAAAATAAAATAAAAAAGATAACACCAATATATTAGCAAGAAATTCAGACAAAATGCTTCAACTTGTTTGAAGCTAAATAGAGACAATAAATCGCCCCTTTCAATCCATGAATTTCCATATAAAAAAAATAAAAAATAAAAACTCTATCTTTTTTTTATCAAAGCAATTTAAAAATGAACAGATAAAAGTGATAAAAATTGTCAGAAATTTGAAAAAACTACAAAATATAAACATCAAATATAACTAAAATCAAATAAAAATATAAAAATGAGAAAACCCAAGTGGAAAAAATCACCAAAAACTACAAAAACAGACACCAAATAAGTGAAAAATCAAAATGGGTAGTTTGCGGATTACCTTAAATTGGAAGAGAAGGACAGTAAAGAATGGTATTGAACTGCTTCCATGTTTAATTAATTAATTAACGCTGCCAAGTTCAGAGCTTTTGGGTTCTTGACAACAGTGGCAAAGAAGAATAATGTGCTGTGTTTTGCCTTATCAACTTCTCACTGACTTTGAAGCGAAAAACAGAAGCTTTATAACCCAACACCTCTTCGGACCGTTGGCGCAAACTAAAGGAAGGGTCTTCTGATATTTACGAACAGATAGAACCGGGCTCTTTGGGATACTTCCCAGGTTTGTTATTTGGGGCTGCCAAGTATTTATTTTAAATTTAGACAAACCACTTATTATATTTCATATAATTAAGGATATATATAAATCAATGAATTGAGTTGTGTTGGTAGTGGTACCAATATTTTAGTTTGGTAAGGTTGGCAACTTCTTAATCCGACTTAGTTTGGATTAGGTTGGGGTGGGTGGGTTTGATCCCAAATCGACCCAATCCAATCAGATTTAATCCGAATACATTAGCTAATGGTATTCATAAACTTTAATAATTATTTTTATAAAATAATATTGATGTGTTATAATTAAAATGAAGCACATAAAATTCTCTTTCTTTTTTAATATCAATTATTACTTTTATTTATGTCTTTATTACTTAAAACTAAATTTATATATATATATATATATCATAACCTTTACTTATATGATAAAATGTTTCTAATTACTTTACTCTCATATTATTTAAATTAATTTATAACAAAATTATTGTAAAACCTAAAGTCAACCTCGATCAACCAATCCAAATCAATTAAAATTAATTTGAGTTAGTTTGGATTGGACTGAAAAATACCCAACTCGATGTAGTTTGGGTTAAGTTAGAATTTGGCTCCAACCCGATCTAACTCAACTCATTACATATATTACGAATTCTTGAAATTGTTAAACTTTCAAAACTACCCCTTAAAACTCTCATGGTTATCTTTTATATGTTAAATTAATTAAAAAGCCAAAATTGTAATTTAAGTAGTTAAATAACCCACACTCTCTTTCATGTCTCTTATATATATGCTTACTTTGCACATAATTTCTTCATTTTATCTTTTTTTCAAACCTACATTTTTACTCTTTTCTACCTTTTTTGTTTAAAACTCTAAACAAAATTTCATTTTAGTTAAGAAACAAAAACGTTGAATTTTACAAATTACATGTAACACATGTGTCCTCTTACTAGTTAAATAAATGTGTTTTTAGGGGTGTAAGTCAACCTGATCGACCTAACCAAATCGAACACAACCCAATAGATTGTGTTAGATTGATCTAGGTGTTTGAGTTGAGTTAGATTCAAAAATCTCAACCCGAACGATTTTGAGTTAGGTCATGAGTTAACACTCTTTGGACCCAACCCCAATTGAACCTAACGTTAACTTAAATCTCTTATTTCTTAAAGCTACTAAATTACAAAACTAATGAAAGCCCCAAATAGGGGCGTTCGTTAACCTGACCAACCCGATTAACTCGATCAAACCGAACCTTTTGGGTTGGGTTTATATATATCTAATTGATTTAGGTTGAATTTAGATATTTGTAACCTAATTAGTTTAGGTTGGATCAAGGTTTTATAAACAATAACCGAACCAACCCGAACTAACTGAAACTAATTAAAAGTGATAGTTATTATTTTATATTTATCAAGATTATTATAGTCACTTACTATAATAAAATTATTCAAAGTATTATAATGAAAATAGCAAGAAAGAAATCGTCCTAATAAATATTATAATAGTCGCATTTGATTTCAAAAAAGTTTTATGAATGACATTTAGGATTCAAATTTTGAGTAGGTCATGCAATTCCACAATTTATATACTGAATAGACTACATGACCAACCCAACCCAAACTAACATAAAGTTAGTGGATTGGTTTGGTTTGGGTTTAAGAGGCTTATTGGGTTGGATTGGGTTGAAATTTTTTCAACCTGACTTAATTGGGTCGGATTGGTATTTTGTCAAAATCCGAACAAACCCAACTTGTAAACACCCCTACCCTCAAAGTCTCAAACCCAAATTATAACATTTTTAGTCCTCCATGTAAAACAACTCAACCTTTCTTCTTTGACATTTTTCTTCTTCTTTTTAGTTTTTATTTCTTTTTCTTCTTAGATTTTTTTTTCTTCAAAAGTTCAAGCCAACTTCTTAAAAAAAAAAAAAAAAACCTCAAGTCATCCCAACCTGAACTACTTTGAGTTGGTTTGGTTTAAGGAGTTTGTGTGGTTCTGGGTTGAGTTTCATTTTTTCTAATCCAAATTATTTGGGCTTGATTGAGTTGAATTTTGGCTCAAACCTGACCCAACCTAGCCTGCTACACCCTTAGGTATTTATACATTTTCAATTGAGTCTTTTCCCAATCTACATACATTGGCATCACAAATCTGCTTTTTTCACTTTGTTTTATTAAAAAGCTAAGTCGACATTTAAAAACAAGTAAACAGAGATGTCTCAGGCTTTCACATTATCTAATTTTATATGTATTACATTGAATGTCAGTTATCTAAAGCAACCTTCCTATTACTTTATTGGAAAATCAGTACTTGTTGTGTTTAAAGATTTATAAATATACTAGCACAAGTGGAGTTAATAAAAGTCTCTTTTTTTTATTGAACCACTTATTTGTCTAGAATATAATAATTTTAGAAAAATGCTTAAAAGTCACACCTTTTTGACACACTTTCTTAACATTGTACTCAGAAAGTTGTTTTATTGTTTCAAAACATGCATTAATTGCATGATTTGAGGCAATAGAACAATTATCAAGTACAATGTCAATAAAACGTGTCAAAAAGGTGTGTCCCTCGAACATTACTCATAATTTTATATTTATTAAACTTATAAATAAATGTAGAAAGAATAATTAAAAGTATTTGTGTTATGATATTAGTAATAAACATAGTTCCTTTCAAAATAATAATAATAATAAATAAAATTAAATATAATAGTTTTTCAAACAATTATCTCTGGTCTTATGAGAGTTCTTGTTCCTCTCTGTGAGTATTTTTGTTCTTTGTATTATGAGTCCTTTCTTCTTTGTTGTGAAAGATGAGAAGTTAGAGCAATGGAGAATGAAGTGGAGGGGCTTTAGAAATCCTTTACTAACACCAATGACGAAGCTACAGTGGTGGAGTTGATCTGGAAAAGATCAAGGGGAAAGATGAGGTTGTTGATATGAAGTTTTGTCTCTTATTCAAAGGTTGTATCAGTGAAGCCTTTTAACAAGGAAACTTTTAAGCCAACAATGAATTAGATTTAGGCTCCTAGTAGGAGGCTAACCATGGTGGAAGGAGAGTGCTCGACAATGAGCCATAGGATTTTGATAACATAGTGGTGGCACTTTCAAAAGTGGATGGGCGGAAGAGGCCGATGGATGTGAAAATGAATACAGTCAAATTTTGAGTGCACACTCAATCTTCTACCCATACAAATAAACAAAGAAGTTGGGATGTACATCAGATATGTCATTGGGAAGTTCATTGACACAGTGACCTTCAAGGTCAATATTGGGGGACCTTGTTAGGGATTTATTGTCACGACTCACGATACGTGATGTCATGACCAGCACAGAACCCCGTGTACATCCTCCCACGACACAGACATCATTCCAATAAGCCTTCTAATACACACCACAATCCCAAAATACACAACAATAACACATATGGACATAATCAAATAATATTACATTCCCAAAATGTAGCCATAATTTTTTTTTTTTAACTCCATAATGATCAAAAGTACAAAATAATACTTAACCATAAATTACAAACCCATCTAAGTATTAAATACATACTATAGGTGTTATTCAGTACATATTTAACAAAATACAAAAGTACTAAACACCTATATCAAAAAGTGTAAGGAAAAACGCTCTGCAGCTAAGCTTTTTCCTTTCATTTCCTATCCGAACCTGAAAGGAAAAGAGTGAGGGTGAGCTACAACAAGTTTAGTGAATGTTCTATACAAGTGGCAACATATATATGCATTTAATTAAAACATTAAAAGATCATTGAAACCATTTAAATAATCATGAGAGTAAGCAAGATTACATACATGTCAATTTAATGTATCATGTCATAAACAAGACAATACATACCATTTGTACACATGTATATGCAACCTAAACACTTCCTGAGTAAGAATCAGTACAAGGGCCATGTGCGCAAAACCCATGCCCGACTGATTTCTTTCCCGTATTTATTA
Organism: Paratinospora sagittata; assembly: GCA_035771175.1. Lineage (NCBI taxonomy): Eukaryota > Viridiplantae > Streptophyta > Magnoliopsida > Ranunculales > Menispermaceae > Paratinospora > Paratinospora sagittata. The sequence continues at coordinate 1,534,446 of CM069612.1, forward strand.
GGATTCCTAGGATTGCAAGAATCATAGAATTCGCTCGCCAAGGCAAGCATCATGCCTAAGCGAATCCTAACATACACAACCCATAGAAAACCTCTGTTGCCAAGTCTACAATTGAGGATTCTCGGTCAGCCTAATGGAATTCTATAAGAAATTTCAAGCTTAGGGAATGCACATAATTCAACTGCTTTCCCAACTAATTATGCTCAAATATAGTTCATGAATTCAATAAATCATGTATATTACATTAAATAAACATTTAAAATAGTTTATACTACAATGCCACCTATAGGAATCACAAGTAAAAAAACACTCACAATTTGATTGGCTAGACTTAGCCAATTCAATTTCTAACCAAACAAGCACTAGGATGCTCCCAAAGCACTCCTATGCACCACGACTATCAATAGGCCTAATCGGGTTAATCAAAATCTGCATTATACATGATTCACATAACTAAAAATCAGTCAATGCTAATCCACCATGTTTAAACCCAAGTCAAGCCAATACTTAGCCTATGCCCCAATTTGGAGAAAATCTATACAATAGGCATAGGGTCAAATTGAACTAGATCAATCAATTCTAACCCAAGTTAAACCATTCTGAACCCTTAATTTCATTCTATTTGGGTCCAATTAGCCAATTCCCAAGTCAATTTAATCAATTGACTTGGTTTAGGTCAAAAGCCCCAATTTGGGCAGAATTTCTCAAAATCAAGGCCTAGGTCGATTTTACACAACACTTAGGGTTTCCAGCAAGTGAAACCACTGAATTTCACCATCAATCAACCCTAATCATGCTTTATTAGACTTACATTGCATAAATTTTCAGATTTTATATCAAGAGTATCAAAAGCCCCAAAATCTAGAAATTTCTCTACTTAGGCCATATTGCCAATTTACATTAGGCCACCATGATCAGCCATGAATTTTACTGATCTTGCAACATGGAATCATCCACAATGGCCACTAGGTCAACATAGCTGACATGCAAAGATTTTGGAAAAGTCTAAGGTCATGAACTAAGTATAGGTCATTTGAACTAAATCCCTCCAATTTCTTGCTAGAAATTGGGGGTTTCACCATTAGTGTACTCCTAACACTCTCTAATCATACATATGTGACATACAGGACTCAACTCCAACTTTGGTTTTCCACCACCCCTCACAAATCCAGGATTCAATGGTTGGAAAACACTTACTAGATGTTGGTTGAGGTCTAGGAAGGCCATTAATGGTATAAACAAGCTAAAAGGGGTACATGCAACTAGAATCTAGGGTTGGAACACCATCCATCCGAGGTTCATCACAATGCATGCATCAAAATGAAACCCTCATGCTCAAAATGAGGCTATCATGAAACTAATAGAGAGATTCAAGGAAGAAATGGAAGAAATGAAGAAACCACCAAACCCTAATTTTTCCTCTCTTTTCTTTCCTCCGGAACTTCTCCTCTTTCTCAAGTGAAAAATGTGCAAATGAGTTGAAAAAATCGTGTTAATAGCTTAAATAGACAAGCTTGGGCCCACAACTAAAAGTTGCCAAAAACTATCAAAAATCAGTTTTCCTATTGCAATACTTACACTTAGATAATCCATTTCTTGCAAAATACTTACCAAATTCACATCTCAACCACTCCAAATTTTTATGAGTCCATTACCAACATTCTGGTAACCAACATTCTGGTAAAATTGCAGCTCAATCCAACGGTGGGATTGCGAGATCTAACCATTTGATCAAAACTGCGTAAGAAAATCCGTAAATCCGTGAAACAGTGTTTGGGGTCTTGCAACTCACAATAGACAACTCCGATCAAGATCTTCACCGTTCATAATTAATATATATCAGAGAATAATGAGCTGACAAAAGTTTAGTTCAATCAGATCACGGATCTAGGAGATCAAGCCATTGATGTAATTGGTGACCGAAATTTCTTCCTCAATGGAGCGAGCTCCACTGGATCCAATACTATTTTCGACATGTTTTGACATCGAATGGGTCTCCGATGGTTCCGAAACTTCATGCGCACTCTCTATGACCTAAAATCATGCAAAGACACTCGAACCTACGCGTGTCGAGCATCAAAATACATATACACATACATATATGTTTACGTATACGTATACGGGTCAAAGTGACGTCATCTTAAGGTACGGGCATTACATTTATTTTGTAGTTGATATTACTAAACCTTTGCGGAAGGTTGTGATGGTTCAACTTTCAACGAATGATCCACTGTCTTGAATTGATCTTAAATATGAAAGACTTTAGGACTTTTGCAATTCATGTGATCTAATGAATCATATTGTTCGTAGTTATGAGAGTGAAAATAAATATGATGCCATTAGATTACGAGTATGGTTATGGTTACAAGAAAAATCGATAGGGTCAAAAAGAGTTTAAGGGCAAACAAAAAAAAACTCTATAATGGTGGATTTCTCGGGATTAAGAGGTCAACATTCATGACTAGCTGCCAAAAACTCAATCCAACCTAATGTGGGAAGACCCTACTGGGGAAAGATTGAGGACATCAACTTTGCAGACATGATAGATGGAATTAGAAAGTGTTATACCAATTACCTCCAAGGTTGGATATTTTGATGATTACAAATCACATTCCCTATTTAATTTATCATTTGACAAGAGTTCTCAAGCTTAAACGATATGAAGTCCATTTATTCAAGTGAAGCTCAAGTCAAAGCAAGGAAAGACAATCTTCAAAGCAAATGTTTGTAATGCTAATTATGTTTGTATTGCTTAGAATGTCTTTAGGATTGTAGAAATTCACATTAGGAATGTTCAGCAAAGTTGAAATCATTCCAAAATCAATTCTCAATAAATCATAAGTATTTCAAGTTTTTGAATCTTTTCGAAATGATCTTCAAAAATAATTTCGTGAAATTCAAATGTTTCAAGTGTCTCTTTAAATGTTTGATTTGATCTGAAATGATTTCAAGTTGATTTGGTTTATCAGATCTTTCAAAACTTCAAAAACTCAAATTTTCATCAGTTGAGTAGGACGCTCACACTTGGGTAGGATGCTCAAGCAGTAGCCAATTAACTTTAAATTCCAAGCCAGTACTGCAAGACGCGCACCCTTGAGCACAACACTCAAGTTTTCTGGAAAAAATTTGGAATAGTCCGCGAGGACACTCACCCCACGTCAGGATGCTCACTAATTTGACTGAGACGAAACTGTCTCTCGGGTTGACGAACTGCAGGACGCTCAATGAATCGTTGGTTTTTCATTGTAACAACATTCTCCTTGAGCAGCAGGGCGCTCACCCAATTGTGTTAGAAGAAACTGACTTTTCAAGCGTGTGGTGACAATTCTAATTCAATTGCTATTTTAGTGAAAATGTTTTATGACAAAGAACTTCAACAGTCTTGTTTATACCATTTCCATGAAAGATTTTATTCATTGAGTTTGAATTTCAAACATCGTTTTTGTTGTTTTTTAGAGATTGAAACTCTGACACTTTTCTATAAAAATGAACACTTTTGCATTCTCCAAGAACAACAGAGAAAAACTGAATATTGTTGAAAACCTGCGTCAAATAACTCTTTGAAACTTAGTCTCACATTTTTGTGAAAAATCTTGTGAAAGAAAACTATTTTTTCATTTGTGATTTGAGAAAAGTTTTCCTCGGATTTAAGAAATTAAACCTTCATATTTTTGAATCAAAATCCAAAGGAGGAAAGAAGAGCATAACTTCACTCTTTCAGTTGTGCTTAAACTCTTGATATTGCTGAACATACTTCTGTGGAGTTCAAATATTACTCTGTAAGTATTTCTTTGATTCGTGGTAAAAGAATCAATTCATTATCTTATATTTCATTTGTAAAGTGACGAGGAGTCACTAAGTTGAGCAGATGTTAGCTCAAAGAGTAATGATTTTGTCACACCCGTAAGTTAAGAAATTGTACCGGTTTAATCCTCACCCGTGAATAAGATTGTTTAGTGGAGTTTGAAAAATCTTAATTGGGAGATTAGGAAGTGGATGTAGGCACGGATGAACCACTATAAATAGTTGTATACTATTTCATTTTACTTTCACTGTACATTAATCTACTGTTGGTTATTTGTATATTTGAGTGAAAGGATTAACTTGCAAATTTGTCCAATTCACCCCCTCTTGGACACTTAATTGGGCCAACAGAAAGGTGATTGCAAAAGGGGATGACTCTTTAAATAGTTCGGTTGAGGACAAGGCAACTAATGAAGCCGTTGGTGAGATGGATAAGGAAAATGATGGTAGGGACTCGAATTCCTGAAGAAATAAGGAGATAGGTGGTGAAATTTCCAAGGTGCAAAAGTCAACTTAATTGATGTTGCTACCAAGTATGGGGTCAAAACACAAACATGTGAATTATCCTAAGGGAGAAATGAATGACGAAATTACCTTGACTGATGATCCAAATCATGACTTTGGTATCCAACAACCAGAACAACAAAAGGCTTCTAAATGGACTCATCCTTTATTAAATTAAATGAAAATACAAGGCATGGTCAAGGGATAGGGTCTAAGGCTTTGCAATCAAATAGTCCAAATAAAAAAAAAAAGAGGAAAACATGTTAAGGCATCTTGGCTCTCAATAGGTGAAGGGAAGAGGTGTTGGGTAAGCAATGAAACTCCAAACGAGGCTAAAATGCAGATTTTACTGAGGACGATAAAGCCCAAAAAAAAAGACAAACCTAGTCATTTCGACCAAGATGGACGATCTATCGGCGACGATCAATGAGAGGCTCTGTCAATCGCCATGAATATCATTAGTTAGAATGTCCAAGGCTTGGGGACCCTCGAACATTTTGAAATCTTCACATTCTAGTGCAAATTAAGTCAAGCTCCCAATTTAGTTTTCTTGATGAAAACCAAGATTTTGTCTTCAAAAGTAGAAAAAATAAGAGTTTATCTTGGATTTGATGGTTATATCATGGGATCAAGGGAGGGGTTAGGTGGAAGGTTATTATTGTTATAGAAAGCACTAGTTAGGGTATTCTTCAAATCATGTCTAAAGGGCAATGGAAGTTTGGTTTGAAGATGATAGAAATGCTTCATGGCGGTTTAAAGGCTTATATGAAGAGTCGATTGCTTCAACTAAGAAAAATTCATGAGACCTTCTGCTCCTATTTCATGATCACTCTTGTACATAATGGTTGTTGATGGGCGATTTCAGCAACATTTTAACAGCTTAGGAAAAGCAAGGTGGCTTGGATAGACCCCAACATCTAATGGATCTATATTGCGCAACCCTTGATGCATGTAACCTAATGGATTTGGGGTTTAAAGGATCTTCATTCACCTAGAATAATAATCAAAATATGTAGACAAATGTTCGGGAATGGCTTGATCGTGCTATATGTAAGGTGCAATGGTGCTTAAAGTTTGATCGAGAAAAATGTTTTCACCTTGATTTTTGGAACTTTGATCATATGCATATACTCGAGAATCTGGATTGTAACGCCTTAGAAATCATTTCATCTAGCTCATAACCCATTTGCATTTTTGCCCAAACTCTATGTACTTGCCTTGGTGTGTATGTTTGTGTGTTTGATGTGTGATGTGTGATTATTGCTTATAAAAAAAGTATTATTAGTGGTGGTGGTGTTATTATAAAAATTATTATTGGTGGTGTTATTATTTTTATTAATATCATTTGTCATATTAATACTATTATGAGTGGCTTGTTGGAGAAGCTTCATATAAGTAACTTGTTGAACAAGTCATCATCTTGACTTGTGACTTGTTGAAAAGACCACATTAAATGTGCCCTTTTTTATATATGGGAAGGAAGGTTGTATCTCAACACATGGTAAATATGACAATTATATTGGAATATGTTGTGTATATGTGTTGATTTTATGATAATTAATTATTGGTGCATCAAATGAACCTGGGAATATTAAAAATGAGCTTGCTATGCATTTTTACATAGAAATCGACTGGTTATACGTGAAATTCCGATGAGTATTGAGCCCGTAGTGACGAAACGAAGTTTAGGTGCTCTTGGTGAAGGAGTAGTGCGCTCAATCGCGTTCGTAGGCAGGAGTAACGCGCTCCTCACTTTTCTGGGCACAGTTTTGGGTGAAAAATGGTTAATTTTCAGTGTTTTAAAGGGGGGGGGAGAGGGCAAGGTTGCTGCTTTCCCATATGACTTAAGGAAGAATTGGAGAAGGAAGAAGGGAGGAAAATTAGGGTTTCCAAAGGAAATCTTCACCATCTATACCCTAAGGTAAGTGTTTTTCTCAATTTCTTTCCATGAAATCACCATTGAAGGTGAGGGTAAGCTTTCTAATGGTGTGGTTTTCTCCATGAACCACGGTTTGGGGGTGTCCTTAACCTAGGGTTTACTGATTTTCACCCATTTAAGCTTGTTTATGGTTGAAACAACTCTCTAAGACCTAGATCTATATCCAATGTGCATTTTGCAAATACTTTACCACTTTTTTGGTTGGTGCATGGGTTAAGGTTTTGTTGGAAACCCTCAACGTCGAGATGCATGTTAAGGATTTGAGTTCCTAAGTTGATTTGGAACCCAATGGCACCATTTTCCCCAATTTCTAACAAGAAATTGGAAAGGTTATGTATAATGGTCCTATACCTAGAAAGTGAACTTAGAGTTTTCCTTTAAACTTGTATGACAACTATGTTGAACAAATGACCCATCCTAAATGATTGACACTGAAATTGAGGGGTTATGCATGTTGGAAACCCTAGTTGTAGTATAAAATTGACGTAGGGCTTGACTTTGGGACTTTGCCCAAATTGGGGCTTTTGACCTAAACCAAGTCAATTGATTAAATTGACTTGGGAATTGTCTAATTGGACTCTAATTGAGTTTGAATGTGGGTCTATGATGGTTAGATTTGTATGAGAATTGAATGAGTTAGTTCAATTTGACTCTATGCCCTATTGTAGAGATTTTTCTCAAATTGGGGCATATGCCATGTATTGACTTGAATTGAGATCTTATGTTGATTTTGATCAATCTTTCATGGTTTAGAATGATTTGGGCTTGTGCATGTTGTCAAGCTAACTTCTCTAGAGGCGGATTTTTGAATGTTGAAACTCTAAAAGCTTCGGATGTTCCAAGTTAAGTCCTCCTAGATGTTCTAGGAAGCTTGTCCATGTTGCCAATGTCACGACCGACTATTTATGATGTCATGACAGACACGTAGCCCCTGAGTATACCCTTCTTCGGTACACCCGGTGTCCCATCAGCCTAATATAACACGAATCCCAATAAAACACAATACAATAATTGCATCCATCTAAACATAATCAACAACAATAAATAAAAATATTACATATTCAAAATTACCAAGAATAAAATTTCATAAGTCCTCAATTAATACAAAACCAAACACATCCCATCTATGTGTTAAATATACATATACTAGGTGTTATCATGTACATAATATCAAAATACCAAAATGTACAACACCTACATCAACAAAATACCAAGGGAGTGCTCTGCAGTCAAGCCTTCCATTTCCAATTCCTATTAGAATCCGAAATGATAAGGATGAGGTGTGAGCTACAACAAGCTCAGTGAATGTCTTCTACAAGTGGCAATATACATGCATTTATATAAAACATGGCAAGATCATAAAAGGATTTGAAATAACATGATGATGAAACAAGATTACATATATGCCAATATAATACATCATGTCATAACCAAGACAATGCATATCATTTTCTAATCATGCCAATGCAATCCTAACACCTCCTAAGCAAAGGCGATCAAAGGCTTGGTGCGCGACACATAGAGCCTGATCCGACCAAACAATACTCGTATTCTAGTAGGATTTATAGGGTTGTGCAGCCCATAGGATCAACCTAAGCTATCCTACCTATACACAAGCCATAAAACCCTCTGTCAGGTCCACAACTGGGGATCACCACTAGACTTATGAGACTTCCCAAAGGAATTCATAACTAAGAGACCCAACCAAATTGCTAACCCTATAGACTATGCTCAAATTCATTTCATGAAAACATTAAAACATGCATAACACTTATATACATATCAATTCAAATCAATTTATGTAATACAATGCCACATATAGAAATTCAAATGTAAAGGGACACTTACAACTTGATTGGCTAGGCTTAGCCAATCTAATCTGACCAAAGAAAGCACTAGAATGCACCAATACATTCTTAAGCACTACAACCTCCAATTGGCCTATATGGGTTACTTAGATCCTTCACAAAACCCTGAAAATAACATGGTTTACACAATACTGAAAATCAGTCCAAAGTGTGCTAAACAACCATGTTTAAACCCAACTACATAGCCAATTAAGATTCTAAAATAATTAAGCCCATGAGCCAATTCCATATTGCTCAATTCAACCAATTAATACTAAGTAACCCACATTTAACCCAATTGAATGCAATAGGTTGATCCAACCACTATACTACAAGGCATTCAATCATAAATAGGGTAATTAAATTAATTTCATCAATTGACATCTATTTGGTCAAAATTCCCAAATTTGGGCAAATCCTCAAATTCATTGCAAATTACTAAATTACATGGCTTAGGCCAAAATTACACTAAGTCACCATGTTCAGCTTAGTAAAATACTGATCTTACATCATGGATTCATCAACAATGCCCCCTAGGTCAACATAGTTGACATGCAAAACTTGCTCATAACCCTAGGTCAATGAACCAAGAAAGGGCCATTTGTACTAAACCCTATGATTTTACCATGAAAATCTCTAACAAATTGCATGGATCAGTTTCAGTGTCCACAAGCCTAACATAGATGACATGCAAGCCATTTGGAAAAATCTAAGGTCATGAACCAAGTATAGGTCCATTTACAAAGAGTTCCACCAAATCCAAGTGAGAAATTGGGGAAAATGGCATCAATGGCCTTCAATCAACACTAGGGTTCATAAAAACATATATGCAAAGGAACCCTAGGTCTAGAACACCCTCAACTGAAAACCCATAGCATTGCTTAGGTCAAAATATAGCTCTCAAGCATGAACTAAAGAGATTAAAGGAAGAAAGAAGGGTAGACATACAAACCTTAGGGATTTTTGAGCAAAAATTACCAAAATCCTAACTTTTCCCTTCCTCTTCTCTTTTTCAGCTCTTTTCTCTCTTTTCTAAGTGAAAAATGATCAAATGATCCAAAAATTAGGTGCTGGTTGCTTAAATAGACAAGTTTGGGCCCACATAAAAACTGTCAAAAAATAGATTTTCCTGCAACAATTACTTGCACTTAGATAATCAATTTCTTACAAACTACTCACCAATCTAACATCTTAACCGGTCAAAATTTTATGAGTCAGTTACCAACCTTCGAGTAAAATTTTAGCCCAATCTAACAGTGGTATTGTGAGATCTAACCGTTTGATCAAAACTGCGCAAAAAAAATCCACAAATTTGAGAAACAGTGTTTGGAGTCTTATATCTCACAGTAGACAACTACGATCAAGATCTTCACCATTCATAATGAAGATCTATCAGAGGAGAATAAGCTAAAAAAATTTCAGCTCAATCGGACTACGGATCTAGGAGATCAAGCCATTGATGTAATTGGTGACAGAAATTTTGTCCTGCATGGAGCAAGCTTCACTGATCCAAAACATCATTCTCTACATGTTTCGACGTTAAACCGGTCTCCGATCATTCCGAAACTATACGCACACATTAAAATACTTAAAAGCATGCAAATACACTCGAACCAACACGCATTGAGCATCAAATACGTATATGCATACGTATACGGGTACTCTATGGGTAAAAAATGACGTTATCCAAAGGTACAAGTGCTACAACCAAGCTGACTTCTCTAGAGGTGGAAATGAATAGTTTTGAAATGCATGGAAATGAGAATGCTTATTTTACTATGTGTTTTTATGTTTCACATACTCATGATCATTATTTCATGCATGTGCATATATGACTTTTTATTGATGTATAATTATTGATGGCATAAATGAATACTATTCATTGGATATAGTTGGCTCACCCTCTCACTCTCTTTTCAGGCCCTTCAGATAAGGGCAAAGACATTTCGTTTGCTTGAAGACCTAGCCACTGCGAAGCTAGGGACATCCTGACGTGTGTCTAGGTTTTGTGTATGGCGATGGATGTCTTTTATTACATATGTGTATTGTTTTGTTTATTTTGATACATATGTAATCTATAACATATGTCAAACCTAGATGGTGAGGAGAGTTATTTATTGTTGTTTTATATTGTCCATGGGCCTTGGACATTTGATGATGACGAGTCTAGGCCTGTTGCCTTAGACTATCTTGGTTTATCTTGAGGATTATGATCATTGTCTTATGGTTATTGGGAGATTATTATTATGTTGATTCATGTGGCTGTAATTGATGATTGTAAAACTGTTAAGTCTATCAGGTGGTTGTTGTTGTGGTTCAAAATAAATAAATTTGGGAACTTTATGGAGAGTCTGGTTGAAGCTTGTAGGACCCCGATCATCTCATGGGTGATTTGAGGTGGTCGTGGATGCCTACGCCAGGCATTCCGCCCCGGCATTTTGCACGCCGATTCATGAGGGATGGAGGTCTGGGGTGTGGGGTCGCCACATGGATGATCATGGTAGAGTGGAGAACAATGTACAAGGAATGATGAATCATTTCGAAGCTATGTGGATTGGGGAGGAGGAAGCTCATGAGTTAGTTTGAAATATTTGAAAATCTTGTGGAAGTTTCTCGAAGGATGGGAATATTATAATGTTGCTTTGAAAAATTTCTTGTTGGCATTAAAACAATGGAGCAAGCTAAATTTTGGTTAGCTACCCAAGGAGGCCAACAACATAAGGGAAACTGAATTAGTTATACAATGGACCTTAGGGAGTAAATGAATAGAAGGACATTAAGATACTTGAAGCAAAGTTAGAGAAGTTTTTTCTCAAAGAAGAGATGTATTGGTGCCAAAGAGCTAGATCAAACTAGTTGCAGTATGTTGATAGAAACACCAAATATTTTCATTTGGAAAGGGAAGGAGAGGCATAAGACTAATATGATTAGAAGACTACAGGATAATAATGGAGAGTGAGCTATGGACTGTATCATAGCTAAGATCCCTAATGTCGTGATAAATATGTTGACGAGCCTTTCACAGACTCGAAGGTAAAAAAATGTTGGTTGTGTTTGGTTTGTGATTTAGATACAATTTTTTGTATCTAAAAATTTGGAAATACATAAAAAGCATTTGGTTGGTTACAACCCAAAATCAGTTATCAAAATTTATAAAGAAAACATGTTGTTTTTAGGAAACAATAAAAAATCGTTTTACAAATTTTCACTTTCCTGATTGTATTCTTTTTTTCAACACTACTTACTTACTATTGGTGATAATATATGTAGAGTCCGTCTTTCTTGTTTAAATAAGCAAGGAAACATTTATAAATATATCCATAATTTTGGTTCGTAGATAATGTAATCATCCATACCGTCTTAGTAGATTTGGATTGTATAATCATGATCTTCACGTATGCTTAGAGGAAATCCCACTTGTAATGGAGGAGACATCTCCTGTCACACCCTGGGTTGCACAGCGTGCCCCCTACCCAAGTGCGGGCGCACCCCCTCGGGGCGAACGCCTAGCCATTATGGATCCATAATATTGTCCCATCTCGGCCAGCCACGCCACACAAGGACGCCGGACACCGAGATCATTTATCCCCCTGCACAATCCACAGCACAGGGAGGGCCTCCCCCAAGTTCGAACTCGCAACCTCTTCCTCATAAGGTTAGATTTCGCAACTTGAGTATCCATTGAGCCAATGGCCCTATATTATTCATGGGAGTGTGAATAATATGGATAAATGATCTCGGTGACCGGCGTCCTTGTGTGGCGTGGCTGGATACATAAGGCCTTTTTGTCACACCCTAGGTTGCACAGCGTGCCCCCTACCCAGGTGCGGGCGCACCACCGCAGTGGCGAACGCCTAGCCATTATGGATCCCATAATATTGTCACATCTCGGCCAGCCATGCCACACAAGGACGCCGGTCACCGAGATCATTTATCCCCCTGCATAATCCACAGCACAGGGAGGGCCTCCCCCAAGTTCGAACTCGCAACCTCTTCCTCAATGGATACTCAAGTTGCGAAATCTAACCTTATGAGGAAGAGGTTGCGAGTTCGAACTTGGGGGAGGCCCTCCCTGTGCTGTGGATTGTGCAGGGGGATAAATGATCTCGGTGACCGCATCCTTGTGTGGCGTGGCTGGCCGAGATGTGACAATAATATGGGATCCATAATGGCTAGGCGTTCGCCACTGCGGTGGTGCCCCCGCACCTGGGTAGGGGCACGCTGTGCAACCCAGGGTGTGACATCTCCTCTTCTTTTTGTTTCTTAATGGATAGTCTTTTCTAAAAAAAAAATGTTTAATAGAATCTACATTGCTCTCATTCCAGGATTTTTGACAAAAGTAGGCGTGATTTTTTTTTATATCTCAAAATAGGCACAAAAATATATTATATCCACATCTAGGCAAAGCCAAATGTTGCCCAGATTGTCCACGTAGATTTTTTTTTAATTTTAACTTAAGAGGAGGCACTATTTTAAAAAAAATATTTTCATGTGTGCAGCCTCTTCCTTTTCAGAAATGACAAAAATAGATGCCACCTCTTTAAGGGGTGGCACACAACTTGTTTAAATTAGGTCTTGTGCGACATCTGTATAAAATAAATAAATTTTTTTTAAAAAAAAGTTGCATCTCAAAAGGGTTAAAACCCTTCTGCGAGTGTTGCGTTAAAAAACCCTTAAAGCAACAGTTGCTATAAAAACTGAAAGAAAGGAGGCGCGGTGAAAAAAAAATCGGAAGCGAAGAAACACTCGACGTCATGGTGGTCTCCAGCATCTTCTCTCCGGCAGCGGCTCTCCCTGGTTTTTTTTTGGGGGTCTTCATGTATCTCGCTGACATTCATCATATTTGGTTTGATTCTATTCCAATCTTTTTTGAGTTGAAAGTAACTATTTTTTCTAGGGTTTAATTGATTTTGGATATGTTTATTTAATTATTGTTGTTATTGTTTTTGACTATTTTCTCTCCGACATTCAACATATTTGAATTGATTGTATTTGAACACCTTTTTTTAGTTGATAGTAACAAATTTTTCTAGGGTTTTAATGATTTTGGATATGTTTATTTAATCATTGTTGTTGTTCTTGTTAGTTTTGACTATTTTTTTAGGTTTTTTTTTAATTATTATTTTAAAGAGCTTCATTTAATCTTTGTTATTGTTGTGTTTGATTTTGGAAATGGAGCTATAATTTCTTTATTTGAAAGTATAATAGTAGCAATATTCTAATAATTTAAGATTAGCTAGCGAAAAAAAAAGAACGTTGAGTATTAATAAATTATGGACTATTTTTTTTTTTAGGCCTTTGCTAATTTTTATCACTCACATGACATGAGATCCAAGATAATCAAATTGAATCAATCTATTTCAATTCAGTTTTATATTTATTAAATTTTGGTCTAACATGACTTCTTTTTTAACTTAAAAGATGACATTGAAGGATATATGATATAACTTTATCATATAATTATTTAAAGTATTGTATTTATATAGTTCATTTTATATATATATATATATATAATTTAAGTCCTACATTGTTGATGTTTAGGGTACATTATGGATGACAAAATTGTCTCGATTATATGTTACATGAATGGAGATATGGTACATAGACCTAACGGAATTGACTATAGTTGTAGGCCTTCTACTGCAAATATTAATGAATTGGAACGTGTTATAGAGGAAACATTGTCAATAGACCGTCGATCGACACAGTTAACTATGATGTATCGCTACCCAATTTTTTTAGGAAATGAAACATATTTTTTCAAGCCCTTGCCAATTTTCAATGATCAGAGTATACAATTCATGTGACAAGTTGTGTCTCAATTTCCACCTCCTAATTATTTTGAACAAATATTTATGTTTTATTTGTTTTCATGAATTAATAAATATTTAGGTGGAGATATACTTTTGCAATAACAGAAGTTTTTACACATGTGCTGCCATAATACCGGGAAGCACTCGACACCCAACTTCAAGACCAGGTAACGAATATAATATAATTTTAGTAAAGTTAAAAAATCTTACTCATGTTCTAAATATTGTTATGTTTTTCTGTGTCAGGTAATATGGGAACCATATGAGGTTGATGACGTCCTTAGCATGTTGCCCATGGTTTATCGGCGACATCATTTTGTTTGGCGGAGTAGGGTACCACTCATATGCTTTCATATAATGAAATGACACTTTCCCGATAAAGTCCTTCAACAATTTGGTATGAGACAGTCTATCCCAGCCTCTTGTGACACAAAGCGATGTCTTCACGAGACTAGTTTACGCACCTCTTCGTCAACAAATTGGGCTACATACCATCGGAGGTACATAGAGATTTGGAATCGTTGGCATGAGCTTGTTGCTACCGGTCATGGGATTGAAAATTCTGCCAATTACTATGATGTGGAGTATATGCAGTGGTATCGCCAAATTACTGGACGATCTATCATTTGTTTTACTTCAATATTTTATTAAAATATACTTAATAATTGACAATGGGAAAATTATGTTCTTAGGCAACTGGGGGTGGACCAGATGTATAGACAAGTGGGTCCAACTGGGGATCCATTTATTCGATCCATGTGCTCTAACTTCATGGAGGCTATGCAATTGGATCGTTGAGTGCACAGGGTGGTACATCATGCGGACCCAGAACCTTTCAATCCAGCAGACAGGGGCATCAATTTTGATGATATCGTCGTCTCACCTGTAGATGATGTACATGTGGATCGTGGGCATGGACGTGCGCGTCCACGACGAGGAGGACGATGACGAGGACGTGAACGACATGAGAGTGATGTCGATGTTGATGTTCAGGCTAAGGAGTCATTGCCTTCTTTCCCTTTACATGAGAGTCAGGCTGAGGAGTCATTGCCTCCCCCTTTACATGATAATCAGGGTCATGAGCTACAGGTGTTTGAAGATCCTTCGTAGATTATTAATGAAGGTCCTTCCGAACAGATTCAAGATCTTCTACAATTACAAGTGTTTCGTAGAAATCCATGTCGAAGAAGAGTTTGTACTTGGTGTCGATCACAACATATGATCTTTGTTGTTATGTACAAACATTTTGTTTTTTTTTTATGTTACAAACATTATTGTAGTTACTATTGATTCGATTAAATAGATAGAATTTCATGCTTATAATTTTAGGGTATTTAGTGCCTTAAATTTTTTGACATTAAGTATGGTTTCACATGTGAGTATTTAGTTCCTTAAATTAAGTTAGAAATAAAGGATTTCATTAGTTTTAAAATCTGGTGGGGAAGTAAAAAATTCACCGGGAGTTCGATGCGGGGTGCGGCCGCTTAGAACAGTTGGAGGGTACTAATTGGGACACGCTGGAGGTGGTTTAGTGAAACAATTTCCCGCGAATAGCCGCGGGTGGCCTTAAACAACTTATTTCTATTATAAGCTGTTTAAGTAGTTTTAAATTATGGTTGGGGGGGGGGGTCAAAAATTCATCAGGAGTCCAGTGCGGGTTGCGGCAACCTAGGACAGCTGGGGGGCACTAATTGGGACGAGAGGTGGTTTGATGAAAAATATTTCCCGCGGTGGCCTTAAACAGCTTATAATAGGAATAAAGTCCTTTAGTAGTTTTAAAATCTGGTGGGCGAGTCAAAAATTCACTGGGAGTCCGGTGCGGGGTGTGGCCACCTAGGACAATTGGAGGGCACTCATTGGGATGCGCTGGAGGTGGTTTGATGAAAAAATTCCCCGCAGTGGCCTTAAACCACTTATAATAGGAATAAAGGCCTTTAGTAGTCTTAAAATCTGGTGGGGTGGTAAAAAATTCACCGGGAATCCGATGCGGGGTGCGGCCGCCTAGGACAGTTGGGGGGACACTAATTGGGGACGCGCTAAAGGTGGTTTGATGAAAACATTTTCCGCGGATAGCCCGCGGTGACCTTAAATAGCTTATAATAGGAATAAAGGCCTTTAATAGTTTTAAAATTTGGTTTGGGGGGGGGGGGAGGGGGTGGTCAAATATTCAGCAGGAGTCTGGTGCGGGGTGTGGCCTCCTAAGACAACTGGGGGGCGCTATTGGGACGTGGTGGAGGTGGTTTGATGAAAAAATTCCCCGCAGATATTCTGCGGTGGCCTTAAACAGCTTATAAATGAAAATAAGCTGTTTAAGTAGTTTTAAAATTTGGTGGAGGCGTAAAAAACTCACTGGGAGTCCAGTGCAGGGTGCGGTCGCCTAGAACAGCTGGGGGGCACTAATTGGAATGCGTTGGAGGTGGTTTGATGAAAAAATTCCCCGCGGATAGCCCGCAGTGGCCTTAAACAACTTATTTCTATTATAAGTTATTTAAGTAGTTTTAAAATCTAGTGGGGGGGTAAAAAACTCACCGGGATTCCGATGCGGGTTGTTGCCGCCTAGGACAGTTGGGGGGCACTAATTGGGACGTGCTGAAGGTGGTATAATGAAAAAATTCCCCGCGGATAGCCCGCTGTGGCCTTAAACAACTTATTTCTTTTATAAGCTGTTTAAGTAGTTTTAAAATCTTGTTAGGGGGTCAAAAATTCACCGGGAGTTCGGTGCGGGATGCGACCACCTAGGACAGTTGGGGGGCACTAATTAGGACGTGTTGGAAGTGGTTTGATGAAAAAATTCCTAGTGGATAGCCTGCAGTGGCCTTAAACAACTTATAATAGATATAAACTGTTTAAGTAGTTTTAAAATTTGGTGGGGGGTCAAAAATTCATCGAGAGTCCGGTGCGGGTTGCGGCCGCTTAGGACAGTTGGGGGGCACTAATTTGGACGCGTTGAAAGTGGTTTGATGAAAAAATTCCCAGCAGATAGCCCACGGTGGCCTTAAACAACTTATCATAGATATAAGTTGTTTAAGTAGTTTTAAAATCTGGTAGATGGGTCAAAAATTCACCGGGAGTCCGGTGCGGGATGCGGCCTCCTAAAACAGCTGAGGGGCACTAATTGGGACGGTTGGAGGTGGTTTGATGAAAAAATTCTCCGCGGATAGTCCGCGGTGGCCTTAAACAACTTATAATAGATATAAACTGTTTAAGTAGTTTTAAAATCTGGTTAGGGGGTCAAAAATTCACCGGGAGTCCGGTGCGGGTTGCAACTGCCTAGGACAACTGTGGGGCACTAATTGGGACGCGCTGGAGGTGGTTTGATGAAAACATTCCCTGCGGATAGCCCGTGGTGGCCTTAAACAACTTATTTCTATTATAAGCTGTTTAAGTAATTTAAAAATCTGGTGGGAGGGTAAAAAATTTACCAGGAGTCCGGTGCGGGTTGCGGCAGCCTAGGACAGTTGGGGGGCACGAATTGGGACGCGTTGGACGTGGTTTGATGAAAAAATTCTCAGCGGATAGCCCGCGATGGCCTTAAACAACTTATAATAGGTATAAGCTGTTTAAGTAGTTTTAAAATTTGGTGGGGGGGTCAAAAATTCACTTAGAGTCCGGTGTGGGGTGCGGCCACCTAGAACAACTGAGGGCACTAATTGGGAAGCGCTGAAGGTGATTTTATGAAAAAATTCCTCGCGGAGGCCTTAAAAATATGAACTTTTTTTTTTATCATGACTATCAAAAAAAAAAAATCATGTGTGTGCCGCTCATTCATTGAGCGGCATACCAAAAAAAAAAAATTCAAATGTATGCTTAGAAGAGGCGGCATTGCATTAAATTTTTTTTTAAAAATTTACGTGAACAATCTGGGCAACATTTAGACAACTTGACTGTCTAGCTATCCATATGTTACCTAGATATGAATATAATATATTTTTGTGCCTATTTTAAGATATAAAAAAAATCACATCTATTTTTGTCAAAAATCCCTCGTTCTAAAAGTAATAGAGCGAGAGAAATAATTTAAAATAATATATTGAAGTTACTATAATAGTTACTTATTATTATTAGATACACAATACTTTTAAAATAACAGTTATAAGTTTAGCAGAACTAGAGATTGTGCATTTAATGAAATCTTTTGACCACTTTTAAAATAGATTATTTATTAATAATGCCCTCTCAAAAATAAAAATTAAAAAAATGCAATTAAAGCCATTTAACTAAATGGATGTTGGAGCCCAATATCACAACTTCACAACTAAATTGAAAAAAGAAAAGAAAAAAAACCCTTCGCTTTCTAATAACTCGACCTTCACTTGCCCTTCTGTCTCTTTCGTTCTCGCCTGGTGGAAACCGCGAATTTGAAGCTCTCGCCGCTGCAATCCTCTCCGGCGAGGGTAAGGGTTCTCGCCGTCACCGTCGCCGTCTCAACGCAACAACTTCTCTCTCTCTCTCTCGGTCTCGCCTCTGATCTAGGTCAGTCTTCAACACTTTCTTCTTAATTACTTCTTTTAAACTCTTTTCTCTAATCCTCTCCCAATCTCTAAGGCTCTGTTTGGTATAGAATTTAAATACAGTTTTTTTTGTTTTTTTATTGTTTTGTTTTTGAAACAAAGATTTCACGAAGATTTGCTTGGTTAAGTTGTTTTTGAAAACAGTTTTTAAATGCATCTTCAAGATTCGTGAAGAAAACAAGAAAACAACTTTTCCTTATTTTGTTGTTTAAAACGTATGTTTTGAAAAACTGTTTTTAAATGCTGAACCAAACAGGCTCTAATTCTCTGCTTCGTTTTTTGGTTTGCGAATGGATTGAATGTTGGTTTTCGTACGTAATGTCGCATTTCGACAGACTTCGGCAAATTTTTGTTTTTTGTAACTTAAAAAAGTGATTTTTTGGCAATTTTTTCGATTTTCTCCGAATTTCTGCTGTTCCTTTTTAACATTTACTCTGCACATCGGTACCGTGAAAAACCGTAAAAATTTCCCCGAATTTTGTGGATTTTTATACTCTTCAATACATAAATGTTTCTGATAATTCAAATTTTGGTCCAAACTTGAAACTGTAGTATGTGTGTTTTGATGATCTTCCTCGCCAATTGCTTGACAAATTAGGAGGGGAGGGAGACTTGTTATA
Organism: Paratinospora sagittata; assembly: GCA_035771175.1. Lineage (NCBI taxonomy): Eukaryota > Viridiplantae > Streptophyta > Magnoliopsida > Ranunculales > Menispermaceae > Paratinospora > Paratinospora sagittata. The sequence goes on from CM069612.1 coordinate 1,553,484, forward strand.
ACTCTCATATAATGAAAAATGAGTTGCATTTCTTTTTGTTGATGTTTTTGTCATTAGAGTTGTCAAAGGAGGAGATTGTAGATTCTTGTGATTGATGATTTCCAATGAATTTGTGTAACTTGACGAACGTTCAATATAGAAGATGGTGATGAAAAGCTAGAACCAGTTGAGATTGAGGGACTTTAGATAGACTGAAAGAGTTAGGAACTTAGGACTGATCAACAAGTTTGGTGAATTTGATATTCTAAAAGTGAAGAAAGTTAGGATTATTGATCAATGAGAATGCAAAATTAATTTTTTTTGAAACTCCCAAGTTTGGAGAGCTTCAATTACCAAAGGGGAAACTCATATACTTGGTACGTGCCAGTGATAGATGTCCCAACTTGCAATGGAAGAAGGAATTTTGTTTTATTGTCTTCCAAATTTTAATTGAGTTGAGGTGGTATCAGACTTTGCTAGGAATTGAATAATGTATAGAAAATAAAATGATCCAATGTTCCTTTGGTTTCCTTGCAAAGGTCCCATTAATTAGGTGCAAGTCACGACCAATCTCTAATCATTACAAAATGGCCAACTATTGAAAACCTTTTAGGATTTCCATTCTCAAAAATAATATGAAAAACATTACTATTTGAAGAAGAAGAAACACTTCAAATGAAATTCTTAAACTGTTAAACAATGGGTTAATTTCATGAAGCTCCCTGTAGGTTTTAGTGATTATCAAGGAGACTCCCTCTAGTTTGAAAAACATTATTAATCTTCCTTGTAAAAAAAGTTTGGGATATAAAATTTCCCTATCTTCTTAATGGTTGTTATTGAATTGATCGAAAAACAATAACAAGGCAATGCAAAACTAGTATAACCAATTTCATTCTTGTGGAGATAGATAATTTCAAAAACATCCCTTTAGATTTCAATAAGTATCTAAAACCTCCATTGAGATTGAAGTTTTAACAATCATCAAAAACACCCCCCAAAATATAGGCAATTTCACCTGGGATAACCCCCTCCTTAAGAATTGTACATATCTTGGTAAAAAACCATAAAAAATTTAAAAACTCATAATTTCTTTGTTACTTACTTTTATAATTTGAATTCAAAGAAGATATGAGAGGAAGAATGATGATTGACTCGAAACCTTGGTTTGAACTTGTAAGAAGGAAAAAGAAAAAGATGGAGAAAATTAGGAGGTAATGAATGAATAAGATTGTTTTGGGAGAAAAAAGATGGGTTTTGGAGTTGGTGTGAGAGGAGGAATAGAGGTTTAGGAATGGTGAGGAAAGAGGAGAAATGGGATAAAGTGGGTGAGTGCATCTAAGTGACCTATCTTTTTTTGTTGTCCTATTGAGGTGGATAAGTTGAGATTGATAGTAGATAATTTTAGCATTAGATTAGAAAGGATATAGCTGTAATTTTGTAATTTTGTGCACCTTAGTCAACCCATTGTTACTAATTGAAGTTTTTACATGTATCATTGTGGTTCCGAGGGGAAAGGATGGGGTGTTAAACCTCCTATGTCAAAAAAAAAAAAAAAATGTGTTTTCTTCCTTATTTTGGATGAAAACTTATAGATAGAAGGTAAAGAAAGGAGAGGAAGAAAAAGAAAGAGAAAAGAAGTGAAAATTTTGAAAGTGTAAGTGTATGTAGTTGAGGTTCTTGTTTGAAAATGACTGAAGTACTGTTTAGAAATCTTTGACACAGATCTTAGTATTTCATTGCACCAGTTGCAGCTGATTTTCATAGAAAATATGGAGTCTTGTCACATAACATTCCTGTGATTACTTTTTGTAGTTTCTCTAGATTGTGTTTCTTGTTATTTTTCTTTTGCAATTGCTTTGTGTTCTTTAGTTACTTTTATTTCTGATTTTATTATTTTATATATATATATATATGTGTGTGTGTGTGTGTGTGTGTGTGTGTGTGTGTGTGTATTTTGTGGACTTTTCTATTGAGAATGAAGTAATGAAAATGCTTATATTGTTGAAGTAACTTTTGGCAGATGGAACCAGTTGAATCGCCAATCCCAGATACAGGTCCTTCAAATGGGAATTTTCTGGGGATTGGTCATTTAGGATGTGGGAAGAACGAAGATGAGGCCGGAGAAGTGGAGAGGTTTACGAATTGTGTGGATGAAATGGTTGCAAAAGTTGATGAGGTGAAATCTCGACGAAATTACATGCTACTCCTACTAGATATAATTTTGCGTTTGGCCTTTACCCTTGACCAAATTCTCTCTCTCTCTCTCTCTATATATATATATATATATATATATATATATATATATATATATATGTATGTATGTACATATATATATGTATATTAATATTTTTGGATTGAAAACAAGAGTAGATACATATAAACACACTAAATCTGCTACTCACTTCACAAAAAAGCGTACCTCCAAATATAAATCTTGGTTGTAATATTAAGGTTATGTTATTGGATTATTATTCGCCTGAATCTAGGAAAATAAGAATTTAATGGAAATTAATGGCTTTGTTTGTTCAGACTGATCTTGAGTTGTCTCTCAAGTGATGCTTTGGCAAGTGCAAACAGTTTTGCAATCTGCCTTCATACCTACTTGGAATGGGTGCTGTAAATATCCCAAGTTATTTTTTTGTTTCTAATTTACCTTTTGCTGTCATCTGTTATTTACCGACATATACTTGCATATTTACTGCTCCCAATCAAGATGTGAGTGAGGCTAAGCTGCAATAGTGTTTGTAGCACTCGTCCGGTCATACAGCCATGGGCAGGTTGGCTTTATGTTTTAGTTTTAGATTTTATCCGATGGCAGACTAACTTCTAATCTAGGGGGCTGCCTTGAACTTCATAAGGGGGATGAATTATATTTTTAATTTTTATTTGCAGCTTGAGCAGAGGGTCAATGAAGTGACACAGTTCTACTCATCTCTTAGTAAAAAGCAACCCGGCAATTCTAAAGGTGGTTCATTTATGAAGGAAAAAGAGAAGGAAAAGCAAATTTTTAGCATAAAAAAGCAGCAGCAAGATGCAGCAAAGAGGGAAGCAGCTAGTGCGAAGAGACAACAAGAGCTCATGCGCCAGTTTGCCACAATTTTCCGTCAGGAAATTGCCAACTCTTGGACTTCTTTTGATTATTATGTATATTTTTCTCTTTTTATGTACTTTTCATGCTTAAAATGCTTTGACATATCATCCTTTTTCTTGTGATTTTTTAAAGATAATTCATTATGTGTGTTTCTAGAGGCCACGAAGCTTCTCTAAAGTTAAATTCTTTTAATCTCAAATTTTTTGGTTTTGATGCATTTCCATTAGGTCAAGTACAAATCTTTTTAAAGTCATCTGGTTGGAAAAAATCTTTGATAGGAGGTATATGTTAATATAGATTAAACTGATAAGATAGGATTTCATGTTGCTGAACCATGTTATGATTGGAAGATGGCAATGAATCTCTTCCTGTAGATTCAAATAACTTTATCATGACATTTTTTTGTGCATTTGTTTAACAGATTACGGCACACAAGTGGTCTTGGCCCTTCATTCACCCTGTTGATGTTGAAGGTCTTGGTTTGCATGATTATCATCAGGTAGAATGTCTATCTTATAAATCTGAAGCTCCTCCTGTTACGGATAAAGTTCTACTGTTTTTCCTGACCCCATGGATTCTCTCTTTTTTCGCCATTGAAACGATATAAAGTATATGTAGACACTAGACAGTATACCAACGAGTGGTTGGCTCATTGGGAGTGGGTTGAGTCCCAAGGTCGTCCCTGTATAGAAGTTCCAGAGTTCGATTCTTGGAGGTCCCCTCATTGGGAGAGGTCTACCATTTCGCTCCCGCCTCGAATGAGGACTAGTCCCATACCCAAATGGTGTGGGGATACCCCATGGGAAACCAAAAATAAGTCCTAATTTTTGTAACCATATTTTGTATTTTCAAATATATATGAGGATGGAGAAGGGTTGTATTGTTATGTAAAATAATTTGAAATCCTAACATGGCCAAGTTTGTTTATGTCATCTAGTGGTTCATTAAACACAATATATTATAACTTACGACAAGATAAAGTTCAATGATATTACAGGATTCATGTTGCTAACTCTGGTAATCAGTGTAAGGCATAGATGATGATCATTTCCATGATCGTGATCATGAAAGTGTTTCTATGGTCACCAATTTCATGACATGTGTGCGTGTCTAACTGGTAGTCAATACAAGGCAAAGATGATGATCATATTCCATGATCGTGATCGTGATCATGATAGTGTTTTTACTGGTCATTATGTTCACGATATGTGCTAATCTAACACTTCAATGATGCTAATTAATTAAATTGTGTTGTGTTTTTAGTTGTGAATTCCAAAGTATAGTGTGTTTTGTTTGAGTTTTTGATTATTAGATGTGGTTTGTATAATTTGGAACTTCGTCAATCAAATATATTGTTGTTGGGTTGATTCGAGAGATACAGATTTAAGTTGGTGAAGCATGACTGGTTAAAAGGATACCGGATCCAGTTTATGAAGCATTTAGATAGATTTAAATTGAAGTGTGTTTATGTTAAATTGATTCTCATTCTTATGGAAGTATCTCTGAAAAAGTTCAAGCTGTGTTCAAGAAGTTGCTCTTTCAAGAACATTTTGATTGACCTTCATAGATGGAAAAGTAAGTAACTAATTGAAGGTAATAGAAGTAGGTACCAAAGCCTTGCTCTTAGATATGTGGAATGGAGACAAATCTATGCTTTTGAAAGGCTCAAGGTTGTGAAGTGCTGCGTGGTGATCTAAAGAACTATTAGAGGATTTTGTTTTTTGCTGTGGTCTGGTGCATTTGGAAAGAGAAATTCCCAAATTTTTGATAATAGTGTAAATAGTTTTGAATGTGTATGGGAAAACTCAGTGTACTGTTTTTCTCTTTTGACCAGTTCATGTAATCTGTCCAGAAGTTATAGTCTCAGTGAATGGTGTAGGAACTGGCAGGCTATACTAGAAACTATGTAATCTTGTATTAGGTTTGAAAATTTTGTGTACCCTGTTTTCAGTTGATAACTCATCATCTGAAAACACCCATAAGCTGTACCCACAGTCATCTTATTTATAATACAAACTATGTTTCCTGTCAAAAAAAAAAAAAGCTCAAGGTTGTCTCATTGGTTATAAAGAAGTTAAAAGAAGAGTTGAAGTTGAAAAATTAACAAACAATCCCTAAAAATTGGTTATAGATTGAGTTAAATTGTTTTCTAATACATCTTACGATACGATTTGAATCCTACGATTCAACAAAAAATCTTACGATTTTTGGGATTTTGCAATTTTTTCAAAAAATTGAATTGTAGTAAGTGTGATTCGACTTGAATTGCACGACTATAATTCAAGTCGAAAATCGCAATGATTTGATAACTATGGATTTACGAGTCTCTTCATCCTGTCTACTTTTGAAATCTGTATCCCAAGCCCCTTTCTATCTGCAAGCTGCTCTAGTCTGGTTTTTCTATGTGCCAGGTGGTACTGTTGAGCTTTTGCCAACTGCATCACATTCTACCTAACCAGCCACTGTTTCATAACAATGCTGAGTTAGCATTGGTTTTGAATGTGATGCAGGGACGCATGAAACACGTGCATAACGTGTTTAGCATGCCTTTTATTTTTATTATGTTTTCTATTTTCGTTTCATGTCTTTGTTAGTGGGCCCACGTTAGGTGGTTTAAACCCACATAGTTAAGTAGTTGGAAGTTGTGTCAGTTTAGGACTCTATTTGACAGGTTGTTATAAATAAGGCCTTTTGCCATTAGGAGAAGGGATCTGATATTTTTCTGAAGAATTCGAATCAATAGATTTATTTTGGTTATCTTTGTGTATTTTCGTTCTTGCTTCTGCGACGAATTTACATCAGAATGTGTCTAGGTCCCTGGTTGTTTGGTGCTCTACTGGATTATTTATTCCAGTTTGCTTTGGGGTTTAATGCAGTTTTTGGAATTGGCATCCATTCTTTTCGCATTCAATATTTTTGAAAAATTCTCCTTTCTGCTGTGGTTTTATTTATAGGTGGTTATCATTGGCCAACATCATTGAATAATTTTCAATTGGTGTGTATTAGGTAATTGAGAAGCCCATGGATCTCAATAGAGTAAAGAATCAAATGGAAGCAAAGGATGGTACAGGATATAAGAATATACGAGACATATATGCTGATGTTAGGTTGGTTTTCAAGAATGCCATGATATATAATGAAGAGAGAAGTGATGTTCATGTTATGGCCAAAACATTGTTGGATAAATTTGAAGAAAAGTGGCTACAACTCTTGCCTAGAGTTGTTGAGGAGGTAAATTTAGTTGCCAACTTTTGTGTATTAATATGTCTTATAGTTGCTTTATTGACTAAATTTCCTTGTGCTAATTCATGACTTTAGAATTCATGTGCTAATACCCGAGACCTAACTGCTTGTAGGAAGCAAGAAGAAAGGAAGAGGAAGCGGAGGCACAGTTGAATATGCAGCTAGCTCAGGAGGCTGCCAATGCAAAGATGGCTAGGGATGTAAATAATGAAGTATGTCAGTGAATTTCTATAAGTTTTTTATGTGAAGCAATAGTCTCTATGAAAATTAGCTTCTTAGCATTGCAAATGGATTTTGACATTTATTAAAATATGCAACCAGACCTCGCAAGGTTCCCTTGGTCATAGCATGTGGACTGCCATAAATTCTCTCTTCTACCTTTATGGAATGAAAATTTACTGAGTTTCTTTAAGTTCTGTTGAAGTTCTCTGATTTTAATCATTGAATTACAAATTGAATGTAGTGTCAAATTTCTCTGAGTTTTTCATAGCAGAATTCAATGTAAATAAAAAACCCCAATCTAAGTTAGGAAAAAACTGAATTAATTTTCACAGTGAAAATCTAAAATCAAAGCTCAATTTCATGTAAAAGTTAAAACAGTAGAAATTAATGAGTCACTAGAGGAAAAAGAAGAAAAAAAAAGGTATAAAGGACTCCCATACTGACCTGAAATAAAAAAATTAAATGTTAGGAAATTAATATATGGTAATCATCTCATAATTCTCTGATGTATACTAAATATATTATTTGAGTTCTGTAAGTTTCCAATTTACCATTAAATTAAAAGTTATGAAATAAAATAAGTTGAACACAGCAGTATATACTTGAAGCATTATTAAGAGTATGAAGCGTACTCTAAAATCTAAATTAATACATTTTAAAGTTACTTGCTCCAAATGTATAATTATATACTACTTGTTCTAGCATTTTGTATTGTATATTGATCTTTTTCACATTTAGGTAAAAATTTTCTGAATTTCTCTTACATGACAATTTTTTTATAAAAACTATCCATGTTGAAATTGAATTGATTTGTAGAAATTGAATTGAACTTCTACAAATCAATTCATCATCTTAAGTTTAGGGTGATAATGAATTTTCAACCTTTGTCTATCTTAATTCATGAATATTCCCACCCTGTTTGCTTCTCTCATTGTTGATCCGTTGAAATTTTTATGTTTGGGTATCTTTCCTTCCCCCACCTCCAAAGAAAAAGGGAAAGAAAAAGAAAAAAAGAAAAGAAAAGAAAAGAAAAGGCTGTTAGCTTATATGAGGAATGATCCATGATATGCACTCTGTTTCCTTTTCAGCTTTTTGACATCCACATGCATTTGGATGAACTCAGAGACATGGTGATTCAAAAGTGCAGGTTCGTTTAACACAAATATGTGGAGTTTCTTTTAAATTGCATCTAATCTTTTTCTACAGAAGGTTACTGGTTTCACATTAATATTTTGCATTTCCAGGCCTTTTCAGATTGGATATGATGGTGTTACAGTTAATACTTCACTGTATTAGTAGTTAAGTTTGTTCATAACTTGATCAAAATGCCACAAAAATGGTCATTTTGGGGATGTTCTGCATATGTTTTAGATTGAGATTGTGTATGACTTTCTTGTTGATGCTTTTAAATCTGAAATGATATGAAATCAACTATCATGGAAATTCAAATCAGCTTTTACTTTGAATATCATTATAAATAAAATAACCCTTTTGTATTTGTTCTCCTCAGAATGTTACCAATATTCCACATAATTTTTTAGTGAAATCCACATATTCACCAGTGTCCTAAGCTGTTCCAAGAGGAAGTCTTGAAACCCTTGTCCCTTAACAAATTACAATTGTGCATGAAAGGCTACTGATATTGATTTAAAGATCAGTCAATATATGTTTCATTCTGTGTATTTCACCTAGTTGAATGTAAGATCATCTCAAAGGTGTTGTCATTAAGGTTAAAATAAATTCTTTCCAAGATGGTGGAGACTACACAATCAACATTCATTGAACGGCAACTGATTTTGGGTACGGTGCTAATTGCCAATGAGGCGTTGGAGGATTATAGGGCGCGAGGCCAGACTAGGGTCGTTTTTAAAGTGGGTTTTGCTAAAACATATGACACAGTAGAGAGGTGATTTTTGGAGTTCACTATGCGAAAAAAGGGTTTTGGAGAGAGGTGGATCGGATGGATTCTAGGGTGCTTAAGTTCAGTTACTTATTCATTGATTATTTAATGGTAGACCAAGGGGCAAGTTTGTTGGTGAAAGAAGTGGCAGATGGTCTTGGAAGAATGATGTCAAAGGCGAGACAATGTTCTTTGTTGAAAGGTTTCTTGGTGGGAAATAATAAAATGGAAGTCTCACACTTACAGTTTGCAGATGATACCCTTTTTTTTCCTAGAGGGAGTGGAAGATAATGTTCTCAGTGTCATTCAGCTTTTGCAGTGCTTCTGTGTGTGTTTTGGGTTGACAGTTACAATGGCTAAAAGCCAGATGTCAGGGATTAACATGGACTCTGGAATGCTACTTCGTTTGGAAAATAAAGTGGGTTGTGCAGTGGAAGTGTGGCCAATGAGATATTTAGGCTCCCCTTAGGGTGGAACCCTACTTCTGTTGACTTTTGGGAGCTAGTGCTCTCCAAAATATCTAAAAGGTTGGAGGGATGGAAGCGGTCATTTTTGTCCAAGGGTGGTCGGCTAGCAGTCATTCACTCTGTACTATCGGCCCTTCTGTCTTACTATCTATCCATGTTGAAGATACCTTGTGGAGTGGCCAGTCAAATTGAGAAGAAGTTTAAGGCATTCTTCTGGAGCAGGAGGGGATGTTATGGGTGCTTCATATTTAATTAGTTGGAAGGTAGTACAAAGACTGGTGGATAATGGTGGCCTCGGAATTGGCAACATCTCTAAAAGAAATATCGCTTTTGTGTGCTAAATGGATATGGAGACTCCTAAGCAAACAGGATGCTTTGTGGGCCCGTGTTATTATTAGTAGGCATGGTAGGATTCATTGCGGTAATAGGGTTGGCAGGTCAAGAAGATCCACCTTTAGAAGTCCATGGAAATTTGTTTCATCTTGAACGATCGCACTTTCTGGTTTTGGAAGGATAGTTGGATAGGTGGATTTATCACTGGCTGAGACTTCCCCATTTGTTGTCTTCTACATAACCATTCTATAGCTTCCTTTTGCCTCACAGACTCAAGTAGTTCCCTTTCTTCCTCTCGTGTTATCCCCGCATGGAATTTTCACTTTCCTCGGGCTCTCACTTGAGAGAACTAAGTGAAATTGATACACTTCTTACTAGGTTGGATAATGTTAGACTTTCTACTGACATTGACAAACGTATTTGGCTACCTAATTCCTCTGGTCTTTTTACCTTCAAATCCATGTTTGACATACTCATTCAGTGTCTTTCATCCCCCATATTCCCCTTCTCTTCTTATATTTGGAATGTACAAGTTTCTTCAAAAGTGAATGTTTTTGGGTGGCTCATGGCTCATAACAAGATTAATACTTATGATTTGTTGCAAAGACAATGTCTTTCCATATGTTATTCTCCACAATGTTGTCCATTTTGTTTTTAGGATGGTGAATGATCGGAGCACATTTTCTTTTCATGTCTTTTTGCTAGGAGGATATATTTGGAGTGCCGTGAAACTTGGTCGATGCACTGTCATTTTCACATATGCCAAATCTATCGGAAATTGAGAAGGAAGTGGGTCAAATCGCATCATATGCTACACTATGGTCCATATGGCTTGAACAAAATAATAGAGTATTCAATAACATGTCCAAAGACGGGGCTCAGGCGTGGGAAAAAATTAGATTCATGGCTAGCACTTGGGTTTTTGCTTCTTCCGTTATTAAGAATCTCATTGTCAGACTGGGTCCTAAGATGGTCTAATTGTCTTTGTCATCTTTGATGCGTTGGCTTGTAAGCGTAAGTTAGGATAAACTTTGGGTGTTTGACGGTGTAATGCTTGGTTGTGCTTAGCACCTCTGGTGCTCATCTCTATGTATATTGCCCCTTTAGCTAATTAATATAATATATTCTTATTCCTGCTCAAAAAAAAAAAAAAAAAGAATGCAAGGAAGCTGTTCAGTTACAACTGAGTCGTGACAATGGTATTGTTTCTTTTTGTTTTTTTATTTTCAGGAAAATGACTGTAGAAGAGAAAAGGAAACTTGGATCAGGCCTCAGCCAATTATCTCCTGAAGATCTCAACAAAGCGCTGGAGATTATTGCTGAAAGCAATTCAAACTTCCAACCTACAGCTGAAGAAGTTGACATTGACATGGACGCTCAGGTATATATTTAATCTGCCAAACCAAAAACAATTCTCTAGTAATTCACATTGGTTATCTCTTGTTCATTATTGAAATTTATCCGACTCACAAACAAGTGTCTCTGAATGCAGAGCGAATGGACTTTGTGGAAGTTGAAATTCTTTGTAAAGGAAGCACTTGAAGCTAATAAGGGAAAGGGTTCTGCGACAAAGACAAAGGTTGGCATTGAGAACTCGAAGCGAAAGAGAGAAATTTGTGAAGCCCTTGCCAAGACTGCCAAAAAAAGAAGCAAAAAGCTCCCATCTTGATTTCTCAAACTTGTAGTGTCTCTAATTCACATATCCTTAAAGTTCTACTTGCTAGGAAGTTTTCACTGATATTTAGCCAAGTATATAGCCTTTTTTTTGTTTTGTTTTTGTTTTTGGGGTACTCTTTTTCTCCTTTTGAATGAAGTTCTGCCGTTTATATGTAATGGAAAAGTAGTTTGTTCAACAGTGCTTTTTGCCTCTTAAGTCATTTTCCTTCCCATTCTTAGGTTTCCACTATTTCTATCACCTCAAAGTATTGCCGTAATATGCATAAATATATACACTTAACCCTGTAAAAGTTTTTTTCTAACTACACGGAGTTTGGTCAGATATTCACAAGTTGCTATATATATATATATATATATATACACACAAAATATATGTATTAATAAAAATTTTTGCAACCATTGGATGAGGTACTTGAATAATAAGAATTTTTGCAAAAATGTGAAATACTTGGACTTGAGCTCCTTTTAGAGGTTCGTCTCGTTGTCGGATTGCCTTAAATTAAGCATTAACATGTAATTTGAGGTGATTTGTTAATTTTTAAGAGAAATATCAATAATATGTTCTTTTTAAAGCAAAAATAAGATAAAAAAAATTAAAAAAAGCGAAAATATATCGGAAGTTCATCTAGATATGGACAATAATACACATTAAGCTCAATCTGATGTTGCAATTTTGTGGATTTATAGGCAAGTCTGGTGAGATGGGATGAAGGAATATGAAATACAACAGTTATAGGGGTTGAATCAGAAGGGAGCTAGTTTGTCATCTCAGACAACAATTAATAGCACAAGAGCAAGGTGAAAAACAAGATAATATGCTTAAATAAATAATAATAATAATTATTTATTTAATAGTAAAAGCTTTTGTGTTCTTGGTAGTTTCTATCTGACCCTATTTTTTATAATTTTGGTTTTTATTTTTTTATTTTTTATTTTATTTTTTGGTGTTGTGGGTATTTGTCATATTATATTTGTGTTTGAGAAGTATTTATCAATGGAAAGATTGACAAAACTTGGCAACATGGTTCTGTTGTTACCACCATAAAATAACTAACATTTGACGAGTTAATGATTTTAAGTTAATCTTAAAATGTTCATTACAAAGAAAGGAAAGGAGGAGAGATAATAGGATGTTTGATACAAGAAAAAGGAAGATTTTTTTTATTATATATATATTATTTTATTAGTGAGAAGATCTTATGAAAGGCAATTGAGCTTAATACAATTAGTTAAGATTGCTCTATACTTGCTAGCAGAGGTGGTATACTGGTATGAGCACTCATTGTCCCTTTGATTTAAGAAAAATATAGGACGCTTGTGAGATGCCTACCTCACTAAAGGCTACTAACATGACTTAAATTCTAGTCTTCAATAGAGCGCTGCAGTCATAAAACCAATTGAGCTTCCTTTTGGGGGCGTAGTTGATAACTATGTCATTCTCAATCTTTTGACGATTGGTTCTTGCAAGATCTAAATGTTCATGTTACATTTTAACCACTAAATTATGGTGAAGAAAAAAAAAACTTTAAAGAACTAAAAAATATTGAATTGATTAAAGGAAACAAATAAATGGGATCAAATATTTTGAAGATGTAAAATTGGAAGGAAGATATATGCATCATATATATATATATATATATATATATTTGTTTCACATATTCTAACATAAAAATACTTTTTCATTAGAACATAGACATAATTATAATTTTGAATTTTTTTTTTTGAGTGCTGACACAAGATGAGTACTATGGCTAGTACAACGACGAAAGACATAAAGACAGATAAAAATCATATGAACCAACTATCACGGTCTCGTTCTCACTTTTATTAGGAGAAGAAAAACTCACTTATTTACAAGGGGATAGTATCGAACTCTGAACTTCAAATAAAAGAGTTTGAATGCACGTCAATAGAACTAGCCAACGTTTGCGAATCTTTTGTTAATGTTGCACTTTACGAAATTAACCGTAGTTTTTTATTTTTTATTTTTTAAATTACTATAATTTTTTTTAAAGGCTTGATCTTGCACTCACGTGAATTATGATACCTTGTTTAAGTAAAGAATAAAAAAAATGAAAAGAAAATGCTAAATCAGGGTTGCTTCCTAGAGGGCTTAGTTTTTATTTTTTATTTTTCTTAGTTGCTTTAACTTCAGCCACTTAATTTCTATATATTCCTTTTTTATTTTTCATCAAACAAAAGGCATATTCTTCAAATCCTAGCTATTCTTAGCATAATATTAAAAAGTATGCTTGAATATTACTCAACAAGAATAAAAAGTATGCTTTGCATATTTGCCCATAGATCAAATTGGATAGAGTGTAATGTTGAATACAAAATAAAGTATGATCCTTTTTTTGATTTCTGATAATTTAGGAAAGAATCACAGCCTTCCCCTTCTTTCTCACAAACCAACTTGAATCCAAATGAGATGTAGATGTAACTCAATTCATCTGAGATTCAACTAAAATGGGAACATGAATCAATGTATAATTCAAAAAGAAAATAGGATGTGTTGTTGCATGTCATGCTCATTTTCATACTGATGTTAGTTACTTAGGCAAACTTTACCTCCTATAACTATTTGGATTCTCAATGCTTTTGAATTAAAATGTGAAAGAAAAGCCTCTATCTTCCCTATTTCGTGTTATATCTACAGTTTCTATATTTGAATACGGTACTAAGTCTCTGTTATGTTGATCCTGAATTCTAAACAGGGGAGGCTCTTAGTACTAATTTAATTCCATTACTCGGATTAAGGTTCCTAAGACTCCGTTGCGTTAAAATCAAACTATGAATAAAACAAACAATAAATTTGTGTTTGTTTATATTTCCAACTAGACAAGTTGGAAATGTAATCTAATTCAAATCTAATTAATTTTTATTTTTATTTTTTTAGTTTAGTACTTTGAGAAAGAATTGAATCTTTTAAAACTTCTACATCTAAATAGATAAATAGAAGTACTGACCTCCACCCATCCATATAGACAAATGAGAGTATCAAGTACTATGCTATGTACTGATTGAGCCAATGACCATTCATGATTTCATATTAAATCAAATCCATACGTGATTGGTTCCAAACTAGAGGAATGTTATGGTAAAACTTCGTTCAAAACGATGTGGTATGAAGCAACGTGCGACTTAAAAGGACATGATCGACTGAATTTTTACATCCACCATTCTTTTATGAAGGTGCTCTTGATTCACATAGTTTGTTCTGTTCTACTCGAACCCCTATTTTGTTGTGTTTAAGTAAATAGTACATGATGGAGCTCGAGTGAAAAAGATTGGATTGATTCATTTCACATAAGCAAAGATCTAGGGTTAGCGTCAATCAATAAGTTAGAACAACTTCATAAATATATTGCCAATCTATATCGAAATAGAATCGAAAGGATCCAATTCGAACAAAAGTGTCAAATCCAAAACAAAAGGAAATCATGTTTAGAATTGGTAAACTATTTAGATCAAAAGTGGATTACATGAGAATCAATTATTCGTAAAATTCTTTCACACAAAGAAATTACAAAAGGTATGTTACTGCCATTTTGCCATTTTGAAACGATTAAGGATGACTGAAGTAATGTCTAAACCCAATAATCCAAAACAAAGATGAAGGATCCCAAAACAAGAAAAAACCATTTTCAATTGTCTCAACAATTGGATCAGAGTAAAGAATAAAAAAAAAATATTCAGAATGAGACAAAAAAGGGAGTTCGAGATAGCTCAATAAATGAAATGCCTAGTCCTAAGGATTTTTCTTTGAACTCTGAAAATTATCCAACTTGATAATCTAACTGATTGGATGATGTTGATGTTATAGATCTATTGGCTACTATATACATAATTTGAACCATTCTTTCTCGAGCCATATGAGGAGAAAACCTCCTATACATTTCTAGGGGGGCAATGCTCATCTACATCTATCCCAATGGACTATCTATTGAATCGTTGCAATTGATGTTCGATCCCAAAGAGAAAGAAGAGCTCTTCGAAAAGTGGGTTTTTAAGATCCAATAAAGAATCAAACTTATTCAAATGTTCCCAATATTCTATATTTCCGTGAAAAAGGTGCCCAACCTACAAGAACTGTTCATGATATTTCAAAGAAGGCAAATGTTTTTCAAGAACTTCGCATTAATCAAATGAAATTCAAGTCAATGACTAAAAAAATATGAATAAAGGGGGGTGCCCTTTATGATAGCTTTGTATAATTTTATCTTTAATTCGTTTTCTCCATTTTTTTTGCTCTATTTAGACTTTCTTTTTTGTTTGATCACCAAGATTCTGGCATTCAGTGATGTCCTCTTCCCCTTTAAGGCAAGACTAGTCCACCGGACTCGAGATATGGCAGAGGCAAGAGTGTCCCTCCCACCCACGATTTTGTCAAGGGGGGGCTTAAACTCGGAACTAAGTCCCTCAACCCGGGGGTTCAGCCTTCGAACCACTGAACCAACCAATGGTTGGTCTATTTATAATTATTTACTATTAATTTGGTCCCATATGATTTCATAAGATTAGAAGTATATAAGATTATGAAATAATGAAATAGGTAATCATAGGATTCATATTATATAATATGAAATATGAAATCCTATATAAAATGGCTATAACCCAACTCTTGTGTATGTTTCAAAGAATGATTTATAATCCGGTTGTATATTATATAAGATGTGAATGGTTGGTTTACATTAGGGAAGAAACACATGTATATGTGATATTAGATATTTACTAGTTCTATATGAACTAATGATTAGAATAATTGTTGGAAACAAATGATGAATGTATGCAAGCATTCTAATTATTTTGATTATATTAGAAACAACACTTTAGTATTGGTATTCTTGCCATAACATATCCACACATGAAGAAACAAAGCAAGACAAGAAACTTCATTTATATATTGAACACCATATATAGCATGAATAATAATGCTTCAAAAATAGTTTTACATAATCAAACTATCCTTTATCTCCTATATACTGACACTTGAATAACTAACTATTTCACCTCTCTTATACTCTCATCAAAACATTTTTAAGGAAACTTCATTATACCAGACCCAAGAGTTCATGTTTTCCAACTTCTGTTTATTATTTAGTATATAAAGTGCAAGTCCACATTCCTCTACTATACTTTAACCAAAATCTATGTTACAGAGTGACAGTTATACATACCCGAATAGGATTGCTTGAGAGACCCAAGTCGAGTTGGTTAAAATTTCCCGTCTTTCCCAGGAAGTCGATCCCAAAGCAAGATCGAGTATGTTAGCCAGATCGTTGATCCCAAAGCAAGACCGAGGATGTTAGCCAGATCGAACTATGTATAACATAGATTGAGATAAAGCTAGCTTACAGGCGGGAGATCAGAAGCGGGACAGACACAGATGCTAACTCCTCGCCCATGACCGGGTGGAACAGATCGAGCTCCCCATATCTTTCGAGAACCCGCATTCTGCAGTCTTCGGCAGCCATCAATCCGGTAGAATAAGCACCATGAACGGTCCCTGGATAGCTCGCACTTGTTGCTTCTCCGGCAAAGAAGATATTGTCCACAGGGATCCTTAGCCTCTCATACAGATCATGGGGTTTACCTACTGCATCATAGCTATAAGATCCCAGTGAGTTCATATCTGAGCCCCAGTGAGAAACAAGATACTGAATCTGCAACATGTTAAAGAAGGAAGGCATAAAAGGGGGTTAGAGAATTGTTGGGCATTCGTTAATTTACATAGTTATGGCGATCTAAAGTCATAATCAGGGTCTAGAACTTCGTTTCAGGGCCTTTTTTTTAAGGATGATATGCTTAACTAATTTTAGAGACATACAACATAAGATTCAGATTAGAAGGGTGCATTTAAATCCTTATTAATCACTACCCACATTCTCTAAATAAGAAACTCAGGCCAACTCATGTGTTACCTACCTGTATTGTGTATGTCCATACATGCCTCGGTACAACAGGTGCCACCCTGTCACCTCAGTCACAAATCAAACAATTATATGACCCAAACTATCTAATCATTCTTTAAAGGCAGTTAACAATATTTTGCAAATGAATCACAATGATCTCATAGAGACAGTTAACCCGTTTGGTATACAATTTAAAAACAGTTCAAATTCAAGAATCCTAGAAAACTTGTTTGTTTGAACTGTTTTCAGAAAATTCAAAAACTGTTACTTTGAAATTTATGAAAGAAACAAGAATACTATAAAAAGTTGTTTTCATTTTATTTATTTATTTTTCTAAAAATGAACTCTAAAATCAAGTTTTTAAAAGCTTATTTTAAAAACAGCTTTAAAATCAGATGCCAAACGGGTATTATCATTGGCCAGTTCTCCGCCTTGGTGTCAGAAGCAAAGGCTAAATAGAAGATACAACATATGTACTTGGTGTCAAAAGCAAAGGTTGGTGAAGACATGGCCCAGGTAATCCTCTTGTTTAACAGAACATGGAAGGTTGATACTTACAGGTTCGGAGGCCTCAGGTAGAATTGTTTTTAGTTGGAGAAAAGCAAAATTTGCTGCCACTTCATCAGACATTTTCTGAATATCAACAGCTAAACGCCCAGCAGGCATGTAAACAAGTACTGGGTGGCCTGTTGCTTTGTGAAGGTTTAAGAAGTAGCTACAACCATAAGAAGTAGAAGCAACCACTCCCAAGAACTCCACATTTGGCCAGAAAACCTTGTCAAAGTGCAAAGCTACCTTGTTCTCGATTCCAATTCCAAGGTCTGCAATAGCTTGTTCTTTCCACTCAGGTAGCCTAGGCTCAAAGCTTATATGTTTGGCTTTGAGAATGCCTAGAGGTACAGCAATTACAGCTGCATCAGCTACAAATGTTCGGCCATCCTCAACAGTGACTTTCACCCCATTATAACGTCTTGCTATTTTTGTAACCCTGAAGAATAAGACAAGAATAAACAAATGCTAACTAAAGAGAGAAGGAGATAAATTGTAACAATTAAATATGCCTGTAGATTGGATTGATCGACTAATACCTGTGACCCAGGCGAATATCAAGACCTTTGGCAAGAGTGTTTATCACTGGAAGATAACCCCGGACCATAAGACCATGACCACCAGAAAGAAGCTCTTCCTGTTCTCCATATAAAATGGAAGTTAATTTTAAAACAAGTTTTGTATACTAACTAAATCACATAGACAGGAAGGACCTCACATAGCATACAAGGAATCAATTACTAGCTTTCAAAGATATATTACAAATAGAAAACAGGACAAAGTTATGCAACTGTTTAAGTAAGAAAAAGATGCAACAAAGTGATATGAAAAAGGCATCTTGAATGTGATGATTGTCCTCTGCCTCAACAAATTTAACAGAACAGTTTTTTGCACCTTCAAGACCTCAAAAGATACCGTTCTTTAAGTTTTTTGGCAACAAAACCTATATTTTCCTATTGCCACTATAGGTGTGTATAAACTTGCAGCCACCTATATTCCTTCTCTTCCCATCCCCTTTCCAACAGAAAATAAAAGGCAAAAAAAAAACCCAATACATGATTAAGCACGTCATATGTAGTTACATAGCAAATATTTACTCGCCAAAATCTGATTATGACTTATTAAATGGTAAAACAAATAAAAATTCATAATTTTAGGGACAACCCCTAAAGGACCCAATTAATTTAATTTTTTTTTACACTGACTCGTGAAGGACTTGAACCCACAAATATACTAGGTGTCAACATCCCAAAGTGTTAATACATAGTCTTGAGTTGCAATTTTCAGTCAATTATTTCACTAACTAGGTGATAGTTTGACATATATGAACATACTTAATGTTCCAGATAAAGAAGAAAGTGCACCACACATGCTATATCAAAGTTCCAAATAGAACAAGGAACATTAGAACAAGTACAGAAAACTTGCCTTATCCCAGCATTTGAGTGAGATAGTATCTGCATCAGCAGCAAACCAACCTTCCATTCGGCACAAGTACCACTGCAGTACCTTATGAGCAAGCCCTTCTTGCCTGCAACCAAGCTCAATTTTTCTAAACCAAACATAGTAGGAAAAGAAGAAGGGGAAAATAATAACTCCTATTGTAGACTGAGGAAAAAAAAAACGGGAACATTAACAAAACCTTAATTCAGGCTGCCTGTCCAAAACAATTGCAAAGGCCTGGCGTATTGACATGTCTTCACTACATTCCTGTCTAACTTTATCCGTCTGTAATCACCAAAAGCACAAATACATTTAACATCCTCATAAAAGGAAAAGATGAATACCCAAGGAACCCGATGCACTCACAAAAGAATAAGAATCAATTGTGAAAAGTGGCAGGTGCTTCTCAAGTTGGTACCACTAAAACAAAGTGTACAAAACATTCAAGATGGAAAAGAAAAATAATACATGCCTCTTCTAGAATGTTTTCGAAAACCTCGCCAACCTTTGTCACTAGGTCTTGAGGAACCTGCTTCCCGTCTTTCTCAAAGAGTGCATAGCTGCAGAACATACAACAAAAATTAACATGATAGAAGCGTTAAAACCCATTTCACAGTATAGAATTCAAATATGAAACCCTTGTATTGCTAATACAAAGGCTTGGACATTTACAAGGCGAGCCACCTCTGTTTTTGTCTCCATCTCTAATCAGACAACGAAAAACCAAAACCATCCAATGAGTGGATATCCTCCTTAGAAAAGTAGATGATTATTGAAATATAGATGGTAATAATTTTTTGAATGGAATAGGAGTTATGCCTGAAGATCATTTGTATATGAAGCCACCAAATGACTGGTCCAGTCTCTTGTAGTGTGCATACATGTGGAGAATGCTAAAACTGGACTAGATCCAAAGAGTTGAGGTTCCAAGGTTAAAAAACCTACCTTTCCAAGTCATGGTCATACAACACGGAGTTATCACCACTGGTTCGATAAAGGGGTAATCCCAATCTTCCAATCAACGGTGCCAAGGGGTTCTCCTTGCACACACCATGCAACCTGAACCATAGCAGATAACACACAGATCCAATTTATAAACTATATATGGAACTCATATATCATGGCAACCATGGTTCATAAAAAGATTAAAAAATAAAAAGCATACCATGAAGCACCTAGATCGACGGGAAAGCCAAATGAGTAGTCAGTGTGTATTCGCCCACCGACCCTATCCCGTGATTCCAAAAGAATGACCTGAAAGTCATCAAATCAATCCATCCGAACAACAGATTTAGCATTCAACAAAACTACTAGTGAACTTATGTAATAACATCTTAACTTAAAATAACTTTATACCTGAAAGGAGGCATCATGTAGAGCACGGGCAGCTGAAATACCGGCAAATCCAGCACCGATGACAATTACTGAAGGTGAGGATTGTTTTCTTTCAACATTTGAATAGGCAGAAGCTACAAGAAGATGAAAAATTAAATTAGGTGATCACAAATGTCAATTGCAACAAAGTTAAATCTTAATATTACAAGTATATGTTACATTCAATTAATTCATCAATACATCAAGCACGTTTCGTTAAATATTCAAATATCAAAAGAAATAAAAGCTTTTATAAACAGTCTGTCAATTACAGCTATAAAAGAAGCAAAATTCTGGATGTAATAGAAAATCTCCTTATTTCTTAACCTATAAATAATTATGTCGTCATGTGAAAACAACAGAGAGAAGTTGAAAGGGTATATATGCTGCATTGATCATTAAAATTTTTATTTATTAGAGAACAGCAATTATTTATATATACCCATTAAGCAGATTGAATATATTTCCTTAATCTCCACACAGATGATGATGATGAAGGAATAAGGACTACAAGCAATTCACAGCTGATTGCAGCAACATAACAATAACTGAAGAAATTAATTACTGATCAAATCCAATTAACATAACTTAAGAAAAAAAAAAGAAAAAGAAGAGTTAACTATGGATGATCAGGTACAAGATCAAGCTCTCAAATAATCATAACAAACAAGTAAAAAACCAAAAGGGTCTGTCAGCAAAGATGCAATTGATCCAAGAGTGACACTCTTAGAAAAATCAATTAAAAAAAAAAACTGCAAATCAAGCTAGATCCCAATCATTGACACAAAATCAGAATTTTTTTTACATTAAACCAAAAAAAAAAAAAAAGAAAAGAAAAAAGAAATCAGAAATTCATTAGATCATCATCAACCAACAACTTAAATACCCCAAAAATTAAACGTTTTTTAACAAAAGAAAAAATTATTAAAAAAAAAAAAACAAACAAATAAACAAACCTCTTTTCAATTGACGATGATTACTCTGGTCTCTGGACTCCATAACGATTAAGATCAAATCTAGGCTCCAAGGGTTGTTTTTGGAAATTAAACAAAGAGGGTGGTAACTGAGGTGAATAATGAAGAACAAAAATCAAAAGGCAGGTTATAAAATGGCCTGAATTCGAAGAAATCCCCAGATTAACCAACCAGCTCATGCGTATCTAACGTTTACACGATCTCTCAAAACCAAAAACCAACAACAAAAATCTCGTCTTTCCTCCAAAAAATCAAAAGAAAAAACCTGAGATTTCTAGGGTTTTTTTTAACTGAAAAAATAAATTTAGGGTTTTTTTTTTTTTTTTTCTTCAAGAAAGATCGAAATTGAGAATCAGAAATGCAAGAGCAGAAGATGAAAATGTTTGCTGCTTTTTCTTTTTATAAGGTTCATAAATGTTTTTTTTTTTTTTTTTTTTTTGTGAATTTGTTGGCGATTCTGGATTGGCGGTGCAGGGTACAGTGTCTGCACATGATGATGATTTGTGTAGACGTACACATGCAAATCACGTGCTCTTTTTTTTTTTTTTTTTTTTTTGTTCTGTATAAATTAAAATCTCTTTCATTCTCTTCTTTGCTTCATCTTCACTTTGGAATCATTTCTACATTTTACTTTGATACTTTCAATCAAAATGAAGTCCAGAGAACAGAGTAAGAAAATCTCTACTGAAAAAAACTTTCTTTCTTTCTTTGTTTATTTTTTTGAAATTATTGAAGAATTTCAAGGTGATTTTGTTTTTTTAAGATGAAATAGGGGAATTTTCCAAGTTGGTTTTTTCCTTAAAATATCTTTTTTTTTTTTTTTTTTTTGTGGGGGGGGGGGGGGTCTAGATTAGATGTTATTAATTCTCTGTGTTTGATTATCCGTTCTTGGTATTACCTTATAATTACCATATAATATGAAAATTTAATGGTGTTATTATATATTTGATTAATTATACATACAATTTTTTCACATATATAACATAAGGTTTTTTTTTTTCCTTCCTTTATGACTTGATGCATCAATGAATTTATTTAATATAATAATAGCTGTAATGTTAAGAAGATTCATCATATTTATTTATTTTTATAGCTTTTATCTATTCAAAAAATATCAAAAAGGAGACAGTCCTCATCACCTTCTGTAATTGTGATTGGTGGCGGAATTGCTGGTGTCTCAGCTGCTCGTGCTCGACATGTTGCCTCTTTTAAGGTATAAAAGTTTATTATTATTATTATTGGGCATATACAAATTATAAGCATCAAGCATTGCTTCTTGAATTATTATTATTATTGCCTGATTTTGTTGTTTTTATTAATCTTAAATTCTAAACTCTAAATTATCTCATGTCATTTTGTTGGAATCACGAGGCAGGCTTGGTGGGCGAATCCACACTACTGACTACTCATTTGGCTTTCCTGTTGACATGGGCGCATCATGGTATATATTGTTAAAAAGTATTGCATTTGATTTGTGATCCAAAAAACTTGAATACATTATAAAAAGTAAAAATTCAAAAAACAATAAACTAAAAATAGTTTATTTTCTTTGTAAATTTTAGGAAACTGTTTTTAGATTTTAACTTACCAAATATATTTTTTGCGTTTTCATATTTTTGAATACAGAAAATTGTATCTGAATTATAAACCAAACGCATCCTTATCATAAGTTATTATAAAATAAAAAAAAAGTTTACTTTTTTAATAATCAAATTAAATTGGATCTTATATTATGTGTTCTGTTATATGCTTTAAGGTTGCATGGTATGTGCAATGAGAATCCCTTGGCACCATTGATAAGAAGATTAGGTCTACCTCTATACCGAACCAGTGATGATGACTCTGTCTTGTTCGACCACGATTTACAAAGGTAATTAAATCTCCTGATCATATAATCTCAAACTAATTTTTGTTTTTTTTTTCATTAACTCTTTGCAACATATAATTAATTTTCACTGTACATGATTTGTGTAGCTTTGCACTCTTTGAGAAGAATGGGAAACGAGTTCCTCGAGAACTAGTGTCACACCTGGGTTGCACAAGCACCCCATATTCAGTGTGATGAGTACCCCGCAGAACATACTCCAGCCATTATGGAACCATAATATTGTCCATCCCGTCACACACCCACGGTGGTATGGGGACGCACCCCCGGGATCATTTGTTCACGCTATTCATCATGACTAGTACAGGGCCTCCCCCGGATTCAAACCTCATACCTCATATAGGTTAATTTCACAATTCGAGTAGCCACTGAACAATTTACATAAGGCCTTTTTGTCACACCTGGGTTGCGCAAGCGCCCCATACCCAGTGTGATGAGTACCCCGTAGGGCATACTCCAGCCATTATAGAACCATAATATTGTCCATCCCGTCACACACTGAGTGGTTACTCAGATTGCGAAATCAACCTATATGAGGTTTGAGGTTCGAATCCAGGAGAGGCCTTGCACTATTCATGATGAATAGTGTAGACAAATGATCCCAGGGGTGCGTCCCCATACCACCGTGGGTGTGTGACGGGATGGACAATATTATGGTTCCATAATGGCTGGAATATGCCCTGCGGGGTACTCATCACACTGGGTATGGGGCGCTTGCGCAACCCAGGTGTGACAAAAAGGCCTTATGTAAATTGTTCAGTGGCTACTCGAATTGTGAAATTAACCTATATGAGGTATGAGGTTTGAATCCGGGGGAGGCCCTGTACTAGTCATGATGAATAGCGTGAACAAATGATCCCGGGGGTGCGTCCCCATACCACCGTGGGTGTGTGACGGGATGGACAATATTATGGTTCCATAATGGCTGGAGTATGTTCTGCGGGGTACTCATCACACTGAATATGGGGCGCTTGTGCAACCCAGGTGTGACACTAGTTCTTGAGGAACTCGTCTCTCATTCTTCTCAAATAGTGTGGACAAATGATCTGGGTATGGGGCGCTTGCGCAACCCAAATGAGACAATATTATGTGGTGCTATGGCTGGAGTATGCCTTGCGGGGGTACTCATCACCCTGGGTAGGGGGCGCTTGCACAACTCAGGTGTGACAACTAGTGAGAAAGGTTGGTGATGTCTTCCAAAGCATTTTGAGAGAGGTATATATATATATATATATAGACTTGCTTCATTCATGCCTTGGCTATTTCGTGCATTTGACCAAACTAGAGATTTAGCTATATGTATCCAAACTTAATTATTATAATTCATGGGAGTTCTTTTGTGATTATGCTTATGCTTCTTGTTCTCTTCATGAATTGAGTCTTTTATTTTCTATTTTATTTTTATTGAATGAATTGTTTTGATGATTCCAAACGGATAAAGTTTGAGAGAAATGTAGCAAAGACATGTCTATGTGGGAAGCCTTCACAATTGTTTTAGAAAGGCGGCCCGATTTAAGGTTCTATCAATATTATTCCTTTTTCATTTTCGTCTTCGTCTTTTTTGATATTTATCGCGCTTAGCTTAGCATATAAAATGTAAATTTGATTAATTGTAGGCTAGAAGGGTTTGCTCGCAGAGTACTGCAATGGTACTTTGTGCCGAATGGAAGGTTGGTTTGTTACTGATGCTAATACCATCTCACTTGCACTGGGATCAAGCAAGTTTCTTACTATAAGAAAAAATAGTGAATAAGAAATTGAATTTGTAACAGCCAAATGTTTTAATTGTAAAACAATGTTTTTTTTTTTCTAGGAAGAACTGCTCTCGGGTGGTCATGGTCTTATGATTCAGGGTTATCTTCCAGTTTTGAACAATCTCGCCAAAGGACTCGACATACGCCTCAATCACAGGGTTAACAAAATTACTAGAAATTACAATTGTGTGAAAGTGTTGAAAATGGAACAACATTTGCACCTAATGCAGTTATAGTCACAGTACCACTTGGTGTTCTTAAAGCTAAACATATAAGCTTTGAGCCAAACTTGCCAAAATGGAAAGAAAAAGCCACAGAAGACCTTGGAATTGGTATTGAGAACAAGATAGCTTTGCATTTTAACAAGGCTTTCTGCCCAAATGTAGAGTTTTTGGGAGTTGTTGCTTCTACTAAACATGAATGCAGCTACTTCTTAAACCTTCACAAAGCAACAGGCCACCCTGTTCTTGTTTATATTCCGGCCGGCCAGCTGTTGAGATCGAGAAAATGTCCGATGAAGAAGCTGCTAATTTCTCTTTCCTCCAGCTAAAAACAATCCTTCCCGAGGCCTTGAAACCGGTGAGTAGTTGTGTTTGATTTATAATTCAAAACTTTTAAGAAAAACCAATCAAACACATGTTCATTTTTGTTATGGTATGTTTTTTTGTTTTTCGGGTATAGAAAATTGTATCTAAATCGTATATCAAATATACATACATATATATACACATGTAATATATACTAAATATAATGAGAACACTAGATCATTTTTGTTGAAATTTTAAAATTATTAAAAATTTTCTACAAAAGTTTATTTTATTTTTTATTTAAATAAATGATAAATATTGGTAATATATATTGGTAATAGCCAATTAGCTCTTAATAATTACTTGGTTACTTATATATATATATATATGCAGATTCAATATCTAGTTTCTAGATGGGAATCAGATGTGAATTCACTAGGATCATATAGTTACAAGGCCGTAGGTAAGAACAATGATCTGTATGAGAAGCTAAGGAGTCGTGTAGGCAATGTCTTTTTTGCTGGTGAAGCAACATGTTCAAGCTATCAAGGGACCGTTCATGGCGCCTACGCAACGGGGTTGATCGCCGCAGAGGAATGTAGAAGACGGGTCCTTGAAATCCATGGTGAGTCGAAATCCATGGTGAATCGAACTCGACTCACCAATTTATGGATAATGATGATCATGATATGCCTTCGATGTCGCTTCCTCTTCTCATCACACGTATTTAAATTGAAAAAAAAATGTTATACAATAAGTATAATTATAAGTATAATTGCATCGTTATATGGTCTCAGATATATATATATATATATGTATTTTTTTTAATTCGATATATATGTATTACATATCTTGATGTATGTAATACATAATTTAAGGATCATATAAAGATGTAATTGTACATATACTTATAATTTTTTTTTTTTATAGTTAGAATAGTATTTCAATTTATAGTAAACTCTTTTATTATTAGAATCTATGTTAATTTACATAGATGGCTTTTATATATGTGACATATGATGCTTAGATGCAATGAATAATTTTTAAAATAAATCATAATCAGCATAAGTTAATTGTTAACTCATAAAATAAAGTATGTAATTTGATCTACCAACTTATTATTTTAGCTCATATGTACTCAGCATAATGCATATTATAATGTAAATATTTGGAGCATTTCCTACGTATTTTCATTTGTAATTCTTTTGGTATTACTCTGACTCACATTATTATTGAGTTCCATTTACATAGGAAAAAAAAAAGTTTTAATGTTATAGTAAGAAGTGATATGGTAATTTAATTTTTTTTAACAAGGGCTTATTCTAAATATTAACAGCTATATTTAAAATGGGTTGGGACAAAATTTTTTAAATTTCGGGCTAGGTACGAACATAAATTTTATGTTCATTTTAAAAATCAATTGAGTCATAACATAGGCTTAAAAAGGGGGTAATTCGATTCCTACTTAATTATAATTCATTCATATTATAATAAATCAAATTTAACAATCATAGTAACAAAAAAAAAAAATTAAAAAAGTGTGCGAAAATGAACAAAATCGGACTACTCAGTTTTTAAAACATACAGTTACAATCGAATAATTACTATCTCTTTTGTAAATCAGGCCGGGTATGAATATACTATATGTCTGCTAGTATAAGACACTGTCTATATTCGTATGTGTCCATACCCAATTTTTGTCACCCCTAATATAGCTTTTCTACTATGTTCTTTTAATTTCGAATTTTTTTTTACCCATCTCCACCTCCTTTTGAAAAAAAATTTACATTTCTGTTAAAAAGATATTATTAATTGTAAAATTACTAAAAATATATTTATTGAGGAAGTATATATATTTTTTATTAGCCAGTCTGGAGCGCCCGTCTACAGTACCATCTCTGCGCTGTGCGAATGGACCCACTCATGCAAGCCACGTGCTCCCCGGTGTAACTTCAACTTCATTGTATTTTTTAAATTATTCTGTGGTTAGGAATGCAACACGTGTCATTTAATAAAAATATTACCACAGTATTCTATTGCTTCTTTTTTACGTTGTGATGTATACTTGGACTCAACTTGAAAATTTAGGTCCATAATGGGGACACTTTTGTCATTAAAAATTAAAATAAATAAATAAATAAATAAATAAATAAAAGAGTTTTAAAAAGCTTGTGATTTTATAATTTATTTATCCAACTATTATATATATAGTTGATCGTGAGTGACGTAACTGTACAACTTTTAAAAATAATAAGTGACATCCACGTGTCCTCGTATTCCCCATATTCTACTTTTTTCTTAAAAAAACAGAAATGATAATATAAAAAAGTTACTTTATTCCACGTGTATCTAAATTATAAAATTAATAATCAATCATTCATATTTTTTTCCTTTTTTTTAAAAAAAAAATATAAACATACAATATTTACTATTCATAGTTACTAAGCTCAGTTTTTAAACCTCTTAATCCCTACACTAACATGATAGGATTATAATGATCACCCAATGACATGAACCAGCTTAAATTGAGTTTAAAAATTTATTTTTCCCGTCCAGCTCGTAACCTACACACTGACATAGCTTTTACGAACCTTGTACAGACATCCGCCATGACACGTAATTTGAAAAACTACTACTCTTTCGCGACTCAAACTCATAACCCATACAATGCCTATAGAGTTGACAACTAACTGCGCCAACACCTCATTGTGCCAATACCTCATTGACATCAATAATCAATAATTAATAATGAGTGTTTTTCCAAAATTACATCCTAAAATATTTATAACTAAATATAATTTTAAAACTGATACTAATTAAGATTCTTTAACAATCAAACTCTCTCGAAAATTCTAATTAAATACAACTCTAAAATAAATAAATAAAATAAATAAAAATTCTAATAAAATTGAAAACTTATGTATATTCCGCATCATTGGACATGGGGCATCTAAACACTTATTGAGGGGATGTTACTCTTAATCTTATTAGGGCTTACCCTTAGGATTAATCGGTGCTTATAAACTAGTCTGGATAACCCAAGTTACGTTAACATGGAGTTAGTGCATTTAGTAAAGAGGTAACTTTTGAACTCAAAGGTTTTAGATTCAACTCTTGCCACTGCCTCACTTTAAGGGGTGAAAAAGATTAATGGATAAAAAACGGGTCTGATATCTCTTCGAAAATGCGGTATAGTGATAGAGTTAGTTATACAACTAATTACTAACATTATTTCTTCTAAAAAAAAAAAAAAACCCAAGTTACCAAAATAAGGAGAGGAATGTCAAAATTGTCTAAAAGCTGGATATAAAGCAAAGCATACGAGATGGTGCAACAAGATAAAAGTTGACAGAGTTGTGCCTTTTTTTAATCTTTGCTTGATGATTTCTCAATTAGTTTTTGTCAATATTCACATCAAAATAGTTCTATCTTTAGGCATCCATGTATTTCACTTTTTTTTTTTTTTTGATGAAAAAACAATTATTAATGTTGGTTTCTTAAATTTGAAGAAATTCATTTATTGTTTTAAAAGGTGTCTGGTAGGTAAAAAAAAATAGATATATCTCTAGTAGCAGAATAAGAGCTTTCTTAGCATTTTTGAAAATACTTGTACAAATTAAGAATTTAGTTTCTGACTAAAAAAGAAAAAGAAAATAGTTGAAATTGGAAAAGTAATATGATATTCTCATAAGTTGCTTAGGCTCATTCTAAAGCACCCAACCAATCCCAATAGCATGGGATTTAGGATCACGAGTTGCATCTATGCATAAAATTCAAGAGGAATTCCCGGAATTCCAGGAGGATTGCTCCCGTGTCTTGTTGATAACACCGATATCAACATTCTTTGACAGCGAACTACATTGTCTAAATTCAAAACACTTTCTATTAGTTGCTTCAATAGCTTGATTTGGTAGAAAGATTTCATTTTTAAAGAGGGCAGCATTTCTAGCCTTCTAGATTCTCCACAAGCCAAATGCCCTTGGATTACATCATTCTCATAACCCATGCGAAGAATTCAATGATTGAGAGTTTTTCATGCATCAACAAACTGGGACGAGCTCACAATGGTAGAATAAAAAACGAATGGGCAGCCAAACCAGAAGGCCTTGACAAATTCGCAATGAAAGAAAAGATGAACACTTGTTTTCAGGTGATTATTGCACAACGGACAAGCCTTTATGGTATACATATTTCTGATGATTCAATGACCCCATGATGACATTCAGTTTTGATGATTACAAACAATATGAGTCATATGCTCTAGCAATCTACTCGAGTGTTTCAACTTAAAAGACCACCACAATTCAAGTACATGGTTTCAAGCTTGAAGACTCTCAAGATTAAAACAATTTAATGTAATTTTATTTTTATTTTGTCTAGATGATCTTAGGTTGTAGGACCTACTTTAAAGTTGCTCAGATAAGGTCAATTTCCTAAGTTTTCAAAATGATCATGATCCTTAAATGTTTTCGAATATGATTTTAATCATGTTTTGATGTTCATTAAAAAGGGTTTAGGTGTTTTCAAATCTCAAATTTGATATTTAAAGTCTTCGATTTGATTTGAACGAGTTTGTGCAAAGATTTTGTAAAGGAAAATTATGTTTGAGTGTCAAGTGTCAGACCAGCGCGCTCCTCAAGCTGCCGACACACTCCTCAAGCTTTCAGCGCACTCCTTGCGTTGTCAGGTCACTTACTGGTCTGCCATAGACACCGGTGCGCTTCCCCTTGGAGCAACGCGTTGCTGTGACCCAGAAATTCATTAGGTCTCTGGTTTGGATCAGACCAGTGCACTTCTTCCTGGACTAGCGCGCTTTTCTAAGACACTGATGAAACACCCCTCTCGGTCTGCTGCCAACAATGTGCTCCTTGTTGGAGTAGCACACTGCCTTCTGGGCAACATAGAGATAAGGTGTGAAGTTCCTCCTCCACTAGCGCGCTCCCTCTTAGAGCAGCGCGCCGCTGTGTGTGTTAGAGAAGAACTGTCATTTCTGGGCTATGAAAGTGACATTTCGCACACTCTTTCATCTTCGGTTATATGTACTTTTACACAGATTTTTGCACGCATTTTCCCCTATTCGTTTCTATAAAAGAATTTGAATTGCATTTGAATTTCAAAATCAAAACGGAAGATTTCTTAGAGATTGAAACCCTAAAATGTGCTCATCTTGCATTTATATATAAAAGCATAACAATGTTCATTATTGAACACAACTCACGAACTATTTGCAATTTTACCTGTGTTTTCTAAGTGTTCTAAGTTCAAAAACTTTTTTTTGATATCAAACTTTGGATTGAATGTGCTTAATCTTTATTCTTCAAATCACCCAAATGATCATTTTCAAAGAGACCTTTACTCTTGCTCCTGTACTTCATATTTCATATTGTGTGAGCACTCTTGAGTAAGGTTCAAGATTGGTTGCAAGTATTTTTGAGGTTTTCTGGTAAGGAAAATCCTCATTGTTCAATCTTTTGTATTTTAAGTGGTTTGTTAGCCACTAGGAAGTTCTCTTATAGAGAATGGTGTTTATAAAAAAGTAGCTTGCACCTATGAAGTAAGTTGTAATCGGTTTTGATCCTCACCCTTGAAGTAGGATCTTATAGTGTTGGGTTGAAAAATCTTGATCGGGGAGATCAAGTTATGGAAGTAGGCTTTACGAGCTGAACCACGCTAAAATGACCGTGTCATTCATTTTTCTTGCTTTCTTTATTTCCTTTACCTGCAAGTTTTCATAGTTTGAAAGGTTTTAAAAACCATGCAAGAGTCCAATTCACCCCCCTTTTGGACTTTATCTAGGCCAACAATTTCTTCTCTCCCAGAACTCCTGGATAGCAAGATAGTTGTTACAACATCTCCATAAAAATAATCTGATTTTTCTTGGTACATCAAACTTCCAAATTTGCTTCCACAATGACTAAAACCGTTGCCCACCATTGCTATCTTTACAACATTTCCTTGAGAACAAGCCATTATCTAAAAGTCTTTTTGCAACATAGTACCCACTCTTCACAGTGAACTCATCGGACTTTGTATAGTGCCATAACATGGAGTCCTTAAACCCCCTCTTACTGATAGGAATTTGTTTAATCAGTTGGGCATTTTATTTTAGAAAGATCCTATCGATCAATTGAGACTTCCATACTCCAAAATCTAGGTTAATAAGCTCTGATACCTTATTAGGATTGTTATGAGAAGGGGACCATATCTGAAACATTGTTGGCCTTGGCAACCAGGGATCATGCCAAATATTTATACTCAGGTTGTTACCCATCCAATGGATACCCTCATTCAAAACTCTCCTACCAAGCAATAAGCTTTTCCACCCCTAAGGCGGTTTTGGGCCCAACCTAGCCTGCATGAAATCATCATTTTTTAAGTACTTCGCTTGAAGGAGCTTTCCGAGAGAAAGTCTGGACATTTGAGTAGTCTCCAACCAAGCTTTTCAAGCATAGCTAGATTTGCACCTTCTAATTCCCTCACTCCTAAATCCCCTTATATTTTTCTCTGAGATAACTGCTGCGAACAACACTTGTGAATTTCATCACCATTTTTTAAGCTCTTCCACTAGTAATTTGCCATCTTGGACTTGAGGATCTTGTAAATGCCTTGAGGCAACTTAAAGCAAAACATGTAGTACATAGGAATTGTTAGTGCAACAAACATAATCATAATATCCTTACCTCCCAATGAAAATAGCTTTTCTTCCAACCAAGAATTCTTGCATTGGCCCTCGAAAACAAGTTTAGAAAACACATCTTTTTCTTTCTTCCCAGCTGGATTCTGCCACCAAGGTAAATCCCAAAATCTGCTTCTTCTTTGAAGTTTAAAACTCTCTTCAACTGCCGTCTCATCTCCTCGGGGAATCTCTTACTGAAAACAATGGAACTTTTTTTTGCTTTGTTGATGCATTACCTGAGGCTAGGCAGTAGTCCTTTAAGACTCCTTCCAATGTTTGAAAATAAACAGGATTAGCTTTACAAAAAATAATGATTCATCAACGAATAATAAATACAAAATCATGGGATAAGGATCTCTTAGCTTGAAGGCGTGAAGAACTTTCTTTTCCACTGCTTGGTCCAACAAGAAAGAGAGAGACTCTACATAGATAATGAATAAATAGGGTGATAATGGGTCACCTTGCCTGAGACCATGGGTGCAAAAGATTTTTTCAGATAAATAACCATTAATTCTTATATGATAAGAGACAATAAATAAACAAAAAAGGATCCATGCCTGCCACTTCTTAGGAAATCCCAATTTATCTAACAGAAAGAGTAAAAAACTCCATTCCACACAATTATAAGCTTTCGACATGTCAATCTGGATAACAACCTCTTGATCTTTCCTTCTGGGATTACCCATCGAATGCATGACTTCATGAGCTATCATTATATTGTCAATGATCTGCCTTCCTTGGATAAAGGCACTTTGAGAGAGGAAAATGGTCTTTGGTAGGACGACTTTCAGTTTATTGGCCAAGATTTTAGCAGTCAACTTATTCGTAGTGTTGTACAAGCTGATGGGCCAGTCTGAGAGTCTCATTGGGTTTCTCACGTTAGGAATCAACATAATGCGAGTCTCATTAATTGTCAGGTCCAAGCTGGCTTCATTGGAAAAATTCTCTATCACGAGGATCAAAGAGGGATTAACAATTTTCCAATACTCTTGAAAAAATATGGGAAGTAACCCGTCAGTCCCGAGAGCCTTTCGAGGGTGCATATTGAAGAGAGCTTGCTGAATTTCCTGCTCAGGTACCTCATGCTCAAGCCAATTAGCATCAACAAAATCAATTCTTCAAGGCAGGTTCATAAATACTTGAAGCCTCGATTCATAGAATTGAGAATAAAAAAGATGCTCAAAGAACCTTTTTTCCATATTACATAACTGATCTTGATATTCGATCCAATGATCCTCATCATCATGTAGGCCTTGAATGTAGTTAGCTCTTCTCCTTGAGGCCACTTTAGAATTAAAGAATTTCATGTTTTTATCCCCACTTTGGAGCCACTTCACTCTAGCCCTGTGCTTCCAGTATACTTCTTCTAAAGCATGCGCCTGCTGAAGAGTTTGCTCCTCATTCTAAACTATAGAGATACTTGGAACATTTTTTTGCATAAAACCAACAACAATTGTCTCACACTTCTCTTTTAGTCTTCTGGAATTTGCTTCTAGACAGTTCTCCTCCACTGCAAAATTTTCTTTTTGGTTTCATTTATTCTGCCCATTAGCGAGATCCTTTGGTCCATAGGAGACTCAAAATGCCAACAATTTTCAATAGAATTATTGCACTCTTCAAACCAATTCCACCTATGATCATAATAGAAAAAATGTTGAAATCTTCTTCTCCTTTGATATTCAGCATGATGGCTAAATGATCAGACCCCATACATGAAATGTTGTTAAGGTGAGCTTGAGGATACCTATCTAGCCAATCTGGCATGGCCAAACACCTATCCAACCTTTCCATGATAAGATTAGCCCCTGCCCTTTTATTTGACCACGTGAATCGCGGACCAAAAAAAGGAACATTAATTAAATAATTGTTGGCAAGAAAATGGTGAAAATTTTCACTCTCCCTTGGAGTCTATGGCAAGTCTCCCCTCTTCTTCGATGCATTCAAAATAACATTGAAGTCGCCAATGAGAGTGATAGCTTGATTTGAAACAGACATTCTTCTAGATAACAACTCTCATTGCTGTGAATGCTCTTGGGCATTGGTACTAGCATGCACCGCGACCACTCTCCATTTGTAATGTAGTTTCCTATCTTCAACCAAAATTCCAAAAAGAAGGAAGAAAATAAAGCCACTTGAATTTCATGGGAGTCGTTCCAAAAATCGTAGATTATACCAGAACGACCTATCAGAGGGATTGGCAAGCAA
Source organism: Paratinospora sagittata (assembly GCA_035771175.1). NCBI lineage: Eukaryota > Viridiplantae > Streptophyta > Magnoliopsida > Ranunculales > Menispermaceae > Paratinospora > Paratinospora sagittata. The sequence goes on from CM069612.1 coordinate 1,587,698, forward strand.
CACTGGTAGCCCATGAAAATCCTCAACTTCTCCATCTTCACGAATTTTTTCTTTGTTTCAAAAATGATCAACAACTCGGGGGAATGAAACTTAGATAGCTTCTTCAAGGATAGAACTGTTAGGGTATTCCCCACTTCCTAACAGTTTCAAGCCATAATCTTCATTTTGATCGCCGGGACATCTCAGGGTCGGTTGCCTCCACCCTCTGATCAACGTTGTTGGCTGTCTTTTGTTTCTTCACTTGCACTTCCAGTAGATCGGAAAATTTAACCATTTTCACATTCTTTTGTTTGGTTCCAAGTCTTGCGTTAAAGTCATGACGAGCTAGGCAGGAAAGAGGTGGGTTTCATTTTTAAAAAAAAAGAGTTTGGTCTATAGGCTTCCGCGTATGGGCTCGCTTTGGTCTTTTAGTTTTTGGGTTGAATGTTTCAATAATTGGGCCAAGGTTAAAGGGGGTCAAAAGACTATTGGGTAGAAAAGAGAGGAACTTTAGAATTATTTTAATTTTTAGAGGTCTGGCAATGACAATCTTGGGCTCGGTTTATAATTGAACTTGTGGGCTCTTGGGCATTGATAATAGGGTTCAGTGTTGGGAGTTGGGGCGGTCAGGTTGTCGAGAACGGGCCTTGGGTTTCTTGGGTTTGGGCTACAACTAAGGAGTTTTGGGCTTTGTAAACTGGGCCAAGAGCAGGGTTTTGGGAAAATTCAGGTTGGGACACCTGGACTGCCACATCAACCAGGTTTAAGAAGAAATTTGCATCTTTTAAGATATTCTGCCAATCCAGTGCATCACCATATAACAAAGCATTATTACCACGCCGCCTCCACCTACACTCCGTATTGTCGTCAATTCGATCCGAATTGGAAAAAACCAAAATTCTCTTTCCTTCCTCCTCTTCCTTGTCAGATCTGTTACCACCATTGTTGCCAGAAAATGAGCGTGATCTAGTTCTAAAAGAAGATGATGAATCCATAGATCTGGTGAACTCATTTATCTCTCCAGCACAAATCTCAAAAACTTGTTAGCTTTTGGAAGAAGAGTTAGGAGCTTTGAGCCATTCACCATATGGGGCATCATCCCCATTGTCGGTTTTATCTCCACCTCTCTGCACCTTACAAAACGACTCTTCATGGTTGAGGCATCCACAAACATGGCAAAAAATCGACAATCTTTCATACTTTAACCACGTCCAAGTCTTAATACCTTCATTATTAAGAATCAAACCCCTAAAAAGAGGTTTGTTGATCGACACCTCTATCCTTGCCTGCATATACTTTGCCTGCATATACTTTCTCTATTCCACACCGCTCCACCTCAAACTATCTTCGATCTTTATAATGCGACCCACTCTCTGGCCTAAGATTTTAAGCAGACCAGGGCCTTTGCAATTTAGGGGAATACCATAGAATTGCACCCATAGTTTGCAGGAGTCAAAAGAAATGTTCCTAGGATCAATAGATGGCTCCCATGGTTTGGTCAGAAAGACATGGTCCTCATACAACCATGGCCCATTGTTAAGAACGAAATGCATGGCTTTATCATCATGAAGAAGACTTGGAAAAGGTTGGCCTCAATCTCGGTAAACTTTACATCTGAGTTGATAGCCCATGATCTCACCAAACTTTCTTTTATCCCCATCTGGCTAAAACGTTTGACTGTGCAAAGCTTACCCAAAATTTTGAGTTTACTTGCAATGATGTTTTGCTCCTTCAGTTCAGTTGGTACCCCAAACTCCTTAGCGTCCTCACTCGTGAGCGAGAAGCTTTTGAGAACTTTTTCAAGATCCTCATCCATATTTTGAAGACCACCCCACTAGATCCAAGGATAAGACCATGCAACAGTAGATGCACAATCCTCACGGAGAGAAAAAAAAACCCAAATAATCAATTTTCTGCTCGAAAACACAATCCACTCTTAGTACAAAGCACAATTAATGTCCTTTTCACCATTTCAATATGTAGTCCCTCTTTCACTCAAATAAGTATATTAGAATTTGGACAAATAAGGAAACAATAGCTATTGTGAGAAAGTAACGTTTTAGTATTGTTATTGTGTTAGCCTATATGCCTTCTAATGCTTAAGTAAAAGATAACTTTCTAGCTTAGTCGCGCCCACTTGGGAGAGCTGCCTAATGCTCCTGCAGTGCTCAAACGCAAATTAGTCCTGTCCTAAGGGCGGGAACACCACTTGAGAAATAAATAAAAAAGAGTCACTTTCTAGCTTTGTGGTACTACTTTTTAATTTCACTTAAGTAGGCACACATCATTTTTAAAGTTGAGAAAGAACCCTTACAATATCCTTTTACACTTATGAAGAACCTTCAAATTGATTCTAATATTAGAATTTCAAATGAATACTCCTTATCACTTGTTCATAACTAGGATCTTCTGACTCAATGTTACTGACCATTAATTTGGTTCTTAGCAAAAACACTACAATGAAGCCCAAAATTACATAAAACAGCTCAAATGAAATAAATGAGAGACATACTTTCAAATAATTCATGGCTTTTCTTGGTTTTTGTTTCAGCCAAATATTTAAGTTTTAGTGTTTTACCTTGATCACTTCAATTACAGAAACCATAGTAAAAAAAAAAAAAAAGGCTTTACACATGATTAAAATGTTTATTTAACAATTATATTATAATAATAATAATAATAATTACAAAATATTAAATCTTAAATTTCAAGTTTTAGATTAGTCAAAGACGCGTAAATATTTTTGCATAATTAAGCAAAAAACTCCACATTGTAATTCAACCATAGTAAATATAAATATATTCAACAATTCTTTTTAATATAATCATTAAGTTTGATTCTCAGTTCCTTTCCAAGGTCAGATGATAATTGTCGGTCCGACACATGTGTTTTTTGGAGTTAATTGTTACTTTGTTTTTGTTGGGTAGTTGTTGATTTGATTTACGTAATATTTAAGTTAAATATATGGATAAGACGTGACGCTATAAGACGTGTTGTGCTATTACTACACGTGTTCATCATTCGTGACACAGCAAGAAAAGGGTAGATAAGCTAAATACTTATACATGTCATCCTAATTCTTTTATAACACTATCATAAATATTGAAAAATATTGTTAACCACTAAATCAACCCACCATTAATTTTCAATCTAATAATATAAAGTTTATACTAGAAATATTTTAATATTCTAAAATATGCTTTTTTCCTTAAACAACTATATTATTGCTAATAAATTTAAATTGATAAAAACTATAAAACCAAACATGTTGATTCAAAAGGTGTTTTTTCAAGCAATCTTTTTGGGCTTCGTTCTAAACATTTTGAAATGCTTACTTGAGCAATCTTGATACAAGGAAGATCATATATGATTGTAAGGTTTATTTATCCATGAGTTTCATTGTTATATCTTGTGTTTGGTAGACTTTATAATATTTGAGTTTCACTCTACTTGTTCCAAGTATTTAGAACAAATTTACCATTTCTACTTTTCTCCTTTTTGGGTTGTTTCTAGTTGAAATAAACTAAGTCATGTGATTGAATATTATTTGTGATTCTTAGATTTAAATCAAAGGTCTAGTTTCACCCTTTATCTTAAAAAGGGTCAAGTGGTTAATCTCTAATATGTTAAAAAGATAATTTGTCTTGAATTTGTAAAAAAAATATTATAACAGTTTGGTTCATACCCTGTTATAGTGAAATCCCAAAGGAGGGTTTTTATAGATGTAAGAAAGGATTTTTCGAACCTCGTAAAAATCTCTGTGCCTTCTTCTTTAATTCCACACTTTACATGTATACACATTAATTTATTAGAGCTTTATTTTGAATCATTTAAAGGATTCCACAACTGAACTTAGATCTTATCAATTAAAGAGGAGACAAAGTTATATCAGTCTAACTTATAATAGAAGATAACATAAGTAATATATATAGTTAGTTATATGCATCCCAAAATAGGATTAAACCAACAAACTAAAAAAATACAATTTTGGGAGGACATATCGATGAAGTAATTCCAAAAACACACTAAGGAGAAAAATATATATGGGAGGAGATCTTAAAGGACATATAGGCAAAGAGAGGACTAGATATAAAATGGTACACGGAGAATATAGATTTTAAGATAAGAATGAAGTCAAAGTATATTAAATTTTGCAATAGCAAATGACCTCATAATAGCAACTTAAAGAGATTAGTCTCACATTATATGTATTCTTTCAAGCTAAGATACATAAGAAGTTTCATTCCCTTACACTAGTAAGAGACTTTTTTCTAAGGAAAAAAATAAAATCTCTTGGGAGTTGCCTTTATGACACACTCTACCTTAGCGCCCACAGGCTTGATGACCCAACTTAGTCCGACCAAATTACCTGGGGATTCGTAGGAGAGATAATATTTTGTGACTTGTGAGCCAAAATGAGCTTCAACAGTTAGCGTTGTCTGTGGGAACCAATGCATTTATGTGAGGTGCTGAGCCTCTGGGGGCCTACTGTTGGTGGGTTCAACTTCAGAAACTAGTCTCACATCGATTATGTGCTCTTTTAAGATAAGACATATTAGAAGTTTCATTCCTTTACACTAGTAAGACAAATTTTTCTAAAGAAAAAAATAAAATTCTTCGTGTTTAACATCTTTAAAAATAAATCTAATAAAAGTCAAGTCAAATTCTTCTTTACTAGAAAGGTTCATAAGGTAGTATGTAAAGTTGTAAGGTTATTCTAAGATAAAGCTTAACTTTGCAACACAAGATAATTAATGGGAGTAAAAATATGGATAAAATTGAAATCTAGTTCAAAAAGTAGTATCAACTCAAGAATTAAATTGTTGGATTTAAAAGGAGAAAAGATAGAAATATCTAAAGGGAAACTACTAAGAGAAATGATGTTGAATGTCGATGTTGACATATGAATACAAAGAAAGAAGCTATAAAAAAAAGTAATAAGTAATATTAAATTAAGGCATATAAAAATTTAAATAATATATTAGATACAAAAGAAGGAGAAAAAGACTATATTTAAACTAGCAAATTAAATTAATGGAAAGCAAAAAAAAAAGATTTTAATTATATACTTGGTGTATTAAAGAGTCCTAGTAAAAATGAAAATGGATATTAGAGAAAGATGAAAAACTTATTTTGAGAAATTAGTTAATAAAAATTATTTTAATTTCAAAAAGGGCATGTTCTCTATGCCCTAACTTTGCATGTATACTTTTTTTTTTTGAAGAGAAATAAACAATATATTAGAAAAGGAAACAAGTTTACATCATAGTGGAGAAGTACCAGATGTACTCACCCAACACAATAAAACACAAAACTCACCAACCAGAACAAAAACCAAAATCACAGCAAAACTCCTCCAAACATACAATGTTCCCATCTTCTAACCCAGTCATTTATAGAAAATGCCCCATTGATTTTGAAAGCCACCAACCAAGAACTCGCTAAGATCACGATATCATTCCAAAGATTCTCTGCATTTCTAGCCACACCATAAAAAATTCGCTTGTTTCGTTTAAGCCAAATCATCCAAAGCATTGCCAAGGAGGTTGATATCATTACGCCAATATTTCTTCCTTGCAAACCGTGGACATTAGTCATAAAGAAGTACTCATTACCGATCTCGGAATCAAGAACTTGTCCCCCAACCTCGCATGCCATTTTTTCCATAACTTAGCTGAAAATGAACATATGAAGAAAACATGATCATCATTATCTGCATTCCTCAAACGTAGAGAACAACAATCGGGTAGTAATGATATATGAGGTAATCTTTTTTGAAGGGAGTCACCCATATTAAGCTTGTTATGACCCATGATCCACCAAAACACTTTAATTTTGGAGGGGACATGACTTTTCTAAATAAAATGTGCATATGGGAAGGGAGGGATGTTAACATCATCAATAAGCGAATGAAAGAAAGAATGGCCAAAGAAAATACCAGATGAATGAAAACTCCATATAAACCTATCTTGGCTTAAGGAAGGACGAACTTGGTTAAGAAGTGTAAGCAAATACGATAACTAGGAATGTTGGCCCACAGTAAGGGAGTTTGGGAGAAAGAGGTTCCAATGGATAGTTGACTATTGAGCAAAATGGACGAGGAAGTGGGCGACTGAATAGTTAGGATAAGGTGAAATATGGTAAGCCTAGGAAAGATCTCAGCAAGAGGATCATTACTGAGCCATCGATCTTCCCAAAACCTAAATGTTTGGCCATCCCCTAGATTTGGAACAAGATGAGGAAAAACATCAGGGAGCAACGATGTTACATACTTCCAAGGGCTACGAAATGTGGCTTTAATGGTGGGACAATTCTTCTACAAAATTCAACAAGCCCAAATTTACTAATGATAACCTGTGCCCAGAAAGTTTGATTCTACTTATGTAACCTCCACAAACCATTTTGCACAAAGTGCCTTGTTCCAAAGCAAGATGTTTCCAATGCCCAAACCACCCTTACTCGCTGGCCTTTGAACCATTTTCCACTCGATCAAGTGTGTTCCATCACTCTTGTCAATTCCTTTCCAAAAGAAAGCTTTAATTTTCTTCTCAATGTTTTGGCAACACCACATGGGATGCAGAGCAGAGATAAATAATATGTTGGGATTGCTTCTAACACTTAGCTGATGAGAACAAGCCTTCCACCTCTCGAGAGGAAACCTCTTTTCCACCCATCTAATATTCTCGAGATCTTGGAGACAACAGGATCCCAGAAAGTTTTCGACAAAGGATTACCTCCAAGAGGCATATCAAGGTAGTTTAAAGGCCACGAACGAATGGAACATCCAACTTTTGAGGCCAACCTAGCCAACACATTGTGATCAATATTAATCCCTGCAATTTGACCCTTCATAATGTTCACATTTAGGCCAAAAAAAAGACAAAATCCTTGAAGCAGACATATGACATTCTCCACATTCACCTCCTTGCCCTGAAGCAAAAAAAGCATATCATCTACAAATTAGAGATGAGACACTACAACTTAATTTTTGCCAATAGAAAACCCTTTGATAGTAGAAGAAGAGCAAGCTTTAGGCATGACATCAACAATCAAGGTGAAAAGAAAAGGCGACATAGGGTCACTTTTGCATCTATACTTGTTACATCAAAGTTTGACTTACCCCATCAAAATATTTTCAATAACAACTGCAGGGCCTTTATTTTACAAGTAATGCATGAAATGAAATGGAAATCTCACCATCCATTAATACTTTATAAATTATTTAATATTTATTTATAAATTATTTAATTAATAGAGAAAATACTTTATCTATAAATATTAAATTATTTAATATTTCTTTTGAGATTTTTTAAATTATTTCCTAATTACTAGTTAATATTTTAAATAAAGATTACTATATAAATACTTTATAAATTAATAGAAAGAAAGAGATAAAACTCAACTAAGTTTTTTCCAAAAGATCAAGAAAAATAATTATGTCAATTGGCCCATGCAGGTCTCGAACCTGCGACCTTCGCGTTATTAGCACGACGCTCTAACCAACTGAGCTAATAGGCCAACTTATTCAAAAAATTAAAATTTAAGTATCTTTCATCAGATTTAATTATTTTGATTAATTTATTGCAATAAGAAAAATAAAATACTTAAATTCAAACATAGCTGATGGTCCTATTTTAAAATCAAATTGGGTTTAGACATAAGTGATGTATTTGAATTTAAAATTAATACAATATAAGTTGTTTAACATAAAGTGTTGTCTAAACCCAATCAATTACCATTATTTCAGAAAAAAAATAAATCAATTACAATTTTTAATAAACACGACTAACTTAGCATTAGCATCTCATTAGGTGCTCTGAGCCATTCACCATATGGGGCATCATCCCCATTGTCGGTTTTATCTCCACCTCTCTACACCTTACAAAATGACTCTTCATGGTTGAGGCATCCACAAACTTGGCAAAAAACTGACAATCTTTCATACTTTAACCACGTCCAAGTCTTAATACCTTCATTATTAATAATCAAACCCCTAAAAAGAGGTTTGTTGATCGACACCTCTATCCTTGCCTGCATATACTTTGCCTGCATATACTTTCTCTATTCCACACCGCTCCACCTCAAACTATCTTCTATCTTAATAATACGACCCACTATCTGGCCTAAGATTTTAAGCAGACCAGGGCCTTTGCAATTTAGGGGAATACCATAGAATTGCACCCATAGTTTGCAGAAGTCAAAAGAAATGTTCCTAGGATCAATAGATGGCTCCCATGGTTTGGTCACAAAGACATGGTCCTTATACAACCATGGCCCATTGTTAAGAACGAAATGCATGGCTTTATCATCATGAAGAAGACTTGGAGAAGGTTGGCCTCAATCTCGGTAAACTTTACATCTGAGTTGATAGCCCATGATCTCACCAAACTTTCTTTTAGCCCCGTCTGGCTAAAACGTTTGATTGTGCAAAGCTTACCCAAAATGTTGAGTTTACTTGCAATGATGTTTTGCTCCTTCAGTTCAATTGGTACCCCAAACTCCTTAGCGTCCTCACTCGTGAGCGAGAAGCTTTTGAGAACTTTTTCAAGATCCTCATCCATATTTTGAAGACCACCCCACTAGATCCAAGGATAAGACCACGCAACAGTAGATTCACAATCCTCACGGAGAAAAAAAAAAAACCTAAATAATTAATTTTTCTGCTCGAAAACACAATCCACTCTTAGCACAAAGTACAAGTAATGTCCTTTTCACCATTTCAATATGTAGTCCCTCTTTCACTCAAATAAGTATATTAGAATTTGGACAAATAAGGAAACAATAGCTATTGTGAGAAAGTAACGTTGTAGTATTGTTATTGTGTTAGCCTATATGCCTTCTAATGCTCAAGTAAAAGATCACTTTCTAGCTTAGTTGCGCCCATTTGGGAGAGCTGCCTAATGTTCCTGTAGTGCTCAAACGTAAATTAGTCTCGTCCTAAGGGCGGGGACACCACTTGAGAAATAAATAAAAAAGAGTCATTTTCTAGCTTTGTGGTACTACTTTTTAATTTCACTTCAAAAGTGTAAATCAAGTAGGCACACATCATTTTTAAAGTTGAGAAAGAACCTTTACAATATCCTTTTACACTTAATGGCAAGAAAAGGGTAGATAAGCTAAATAAAAAAGATATATAAATAACTTAATGGCATCGAATAATTTTCTATCCAATCTAATATATATATATATATATATATATATATTTTTTGAGCTCAGTTGGTAGTAGATACTTATACATGTCATCCTAATTCTTTTAGAACACGATCACAAATACTTAAAAACATTATTGGCCAATAAGTTATGGAAAGTGATGCGAACTCGAAACCTTCAGGATAAGTGCGAATTGCATCTAATCACTAAATCAACCCACCGTTAATTTTTAATCTAATGATATAAAGTTTATACTAGAAATGTTTTAATATTCTAAAATATGCTTTTTTCCTTAAACAACTATATTATTGCTAATAAATTTAAATTGATAAAAATTAAAATAATGTACAACGCGTGCATACATTAGTACATGTAATATACATAACACATTCAACATAATCTTAAGAAAAATTCATCCGTATTAGTGCTATTAGGCCAACCATGCTATATAACACAATATGTTGTTTACATAACACGCTAATGTCTAGGCTTTTGGGTTTTTGTACTTCAGTCCTTTCGAACAATGTACTAGTACAGTAGAGTAGCACAATAATAACTGTTGAGACAATTCCAATGGTCAAAATTTTAAATTTTGAACCCCTAGCGACCATATTTTTGTATCTAACGACTAATACTCATTTTTAAACTATAAATATATACACTCAAATCATTTTAAATATATATAAAAAAAACACCAGTGTGATACTATAAAGTGATTTCTAAAATCAAATCATTTCTCTATTTTCGCAAAACTATAAAACCAAACGTGTTGATTCAAAAGGTGTTTTTTCAAACAATCTTTTTGGGCTTCGTTCTAAACATTTTGAAATGCTTACTTGACAAATCTTGATGCAAGGAAGATAATATATGATTGTAAGGTTTCTTTATCCATGAGTTTCATTGTTATATCTTGTGTTTGGTAGACTTTATAATATTTGAGTTTCACTGTAATTGTTCTATGTATTTAGAACAAATTTACTATTTCTACTTTTCTCCTTTTTGGTTTGTTTCAATTTGAAATAAACCAAGTCAAGTAATTGAATATCATTTGTGATTCTTAGATTGAAATCAAAGGTCTAGTTTCGCCTTTTATCTTGAAAAGAGTCAAGTGGTTAATCTCTAATCCGTTAAAAAAATAAGTTTGTCTTGAATTTGTAAAAAAAAAACATTATATCAGTTTGGTTCATACCCTTGAAATAAACCTATTATAGTGGAATCCCAAAGGAGGTTTTTTTAGATGTAAGAAAGAATTTTTCGAACCTCGTAAAAATCTTTGTGTCTGCCTTCTTCTTTAATTCCACACTTTACATGTATACACATTAGTTTATTAGAGCTTTATTTTAAATCATTTAAAGGATTCCACAACTGAACTTAGATCTTATCAATTAAAGAGGAGACAAAGTTATCAGTCTAACTTATGATAGAAGATAACATAAGTAATATATATAGTTAGTGATATGCATCCCAAATAGGATTAAACTAGCAAACTAAAAAACACAATTTTGGGAAGACATATGGATGAAGTAATTCGAAAAACACACTAAGGAGAAAAATATATATGGGAGAAGATCTTAAAGGACATATAGGCAAAGAGAGGACTAGATATAAAATGGTACGCGGAGAATATAGATTTTAAGATACGAATGAAGTCAAAGTATATTAAATTTTGCAATGGCAAATGACCTCATAATAGCAAACACTAGATAAACATTTAATATATTTTGTTGGTGGGTTCAACTTAAAGAGATTAGTCTCACATTATATGTATTCTTCAAAGCTAAGACACATAAGAAGTTTCATTCCCTTACACTAGTAAGAGACTTTTTCCTAAGGAGAAAAATAAAATCCCCTGGGACTTGCCTTTATGACACACTCTACCTTGGCGCCCACAGGCTTGATGACCCAACTTAGTCCGGGCAAATTACCTGGGGGTTCGCAGGAGAGACAATATTTTGTGACTTGTGAGCCAAAATAAGCTTCAACAGTTGGCGCTGTCTGTGGGAACCAATGCATTTATGTGAGGTGTTGAGCCTCTGGGGGCCTACTGTTGGTGGGTTCAACTTCAGAGACTAGTCCCACATAGACTATGTGCTCTTTCAAAATAAGGCATATAAGAAGTCTCACCCTTTCACACTAGTAAGAGATATTTTTCTAAAGAAAAAAATAAAATCATCTGGGACTTGTCTTTATGGCACGCTCTTTATAGGCACTCATAGACTGGATGGTCAACTTAGTCCGACCAAAATTGGAGGCCCGTAGGAGGGACACCTGGGCCAAAATGAGTTTCAACATCTTTAAAAATAGATCTAATAAAAGTCAAGTTAAATTCTTCTTTACTAGAAAGGTTCATAAGGAAGTATGTAAAGTTGTAAGTTATTCTAAGATAAAGCTTAACTTTGCAACATAGGATAATTAATGGGAGCAAAAATATGGATAAAATTGAAATCTAGTTCAAAAAGTAGTATCAACTCAAGAATTAAATTGTTGGATTTGAAAGGAGAAAAGATAGAAATATCTAAAGGGAAGCTACTAAGAGAAATGACGTTGAATGTCGATGTTGACATATGAATACAAAGAAAGAAGCTATAAAAAAAAAGTAATAAGTAATATTAAATTAAGGCATATAAAATTTTAAATAATATATTAGATACAAAAGAAGGAGAAAAAGCCTATATTTAAACTAGCAAATTAAATTAATGGAAAGCAAAAAAAAGATTTTAATTATATACTTGATGTATTAAAGGTGAAGATAAAAGAGTCCTAGTAAAAATGAAAATGGATATTAGAGAAAGATGAAAAACTTATTTTGAGAAATTAGTTAATAAAATTTATTTTAATTTCAAAAGGCGTGTTCTCTATGCCCTAACTTTTGCATGTATACATTTTTTTTTTTGAAGAGAAATAAACAATATATTATGAAAAGGAAACAAGTTCACATCATAGTTGAAAAGTACCAGAGGTACTCACCCAACACAATAAAACACAAAACTCACCAACCAGAACAAAAACTAAAATTACAGCAAAACTCCTCCAAACATACAATGTTCCCAACTCCTAACCTAGTCATTTATAGAAAATGCCCCATTGATTTTGAAAGCCACCAACCAAGATCTCGCTAAGATCACGATATCATTCCAAAGATTCTCCGCATTTCTAGCCACACCATCAAAAATTCGCTTGTTTCGTTTAAGCCAAATCATCCAAAGCGTTGCCAAGGACGCTGATCTCATTACGTCAATATTTCTTCCTTGCAAACCATGGACATTAGTCATAAAGAAGTACTCATTAACTGATCTCGGAATCAAGAACTTGTCCCCCAACCTCGCATGCCATTTTTTCCATAATTTAGCTGAAAATGAACATATGAAGAAAACATGATCATCATTATTTGCATTCCTCAAACATAGAGAACAACAATGGGGTAGTAATGATATATGAGGTAATCTTTTTTGAAGAGAGTCACCCATATTAAGCTTGTTATGACCCATGATCCACCAAAACATTTTAATTTTGGAGGGGACATGACCTTTCTAAATAAAATGTGCATATGGGAAGGGAGGGATGTTAACATCATCAATAAGCGAATAGAAGAAAGAATTGCAAAAGAAAATATCAAATGAATGAAAACTCAATATAAACCTATCTTGGCCTAAGGAAGGACGAACTTGGTTAAGAATGGTAAGCAAAGACAATAACTAGGAATGTTGGCCCACAGTAAGGGAGTTTGGGAGAAAGAGGTTCCAATGGATAGTTGACTATTGAGCATAATGCACAAAAAAGTGGGCGACTGAATAGTTAGAATAAGGTGAAATATGGTAAGCCTAGGGAAGATCTCAGCAAGAGGATCATTACTGAGCCATTGATCTTCCCAAAACCTATATGTTTGGCCATCCCCTAGATTTGGAACAAGATGAGGAAAAACATCAGGGAGCAACAATGTTACATACTTTCAAGGGCTACGAAATGTGGCTTTAATGGTGGGGACAATTCTTCTACAAAATTCAACAAGCCCAAATTTACTAATGATAACCTATGCCTAGAAAGTTTGATTTTACTTATGTAACCTCCACAAATCATTTTTCACAAAGTGCCTTGTTCCAAAGCAAGATGTTGCAAATGCCCAAACCACCCTTACTCGCAGGCCTTTGAACCATCTTCCACTCGATCAAGAGTGTTCCATCACTCTTGTCAATTCCTTTCTAAAAGAAAGCTTTAATTTTCTTCTCAATGTTTTCGCAACACCACATGGGATGCAGAGCAGAGATAAATAATATGTTGGGATTGCTTCTAATCTGCTCGAGATCTTGGAGAGAACAGGATCCCATAAATTTTTCGACAAAGGATTACCTCCAATAGGCATGTCAAGGTAGTTTAAAGGCCACAAACCAATGGAACATCCAACTTTTGAGACCAACCTAGCCAACACATTGTGATCAATGTTAATCCTTGCAATTTGACTCTTCATAATGTTCACATTTAGGCCAGAAAAAAGACAAAATCCTTGAAGCAGACATATGACATTCTCCACATTCACCTCCTCGCCCTGAAGCAAAGAGAGCGTATCATCTGCAAATTGGAGATAGACACTACAACCTCATTTTTGCCAATAGAAAACCTTTTGATAGTAGAGGAAGAGCAAGCTTTAGACATCATGCGACCAAGAACATCAAGAACCAAGGTAAAAAGAAAAGGCGACATAGGGTCACCCTAAATAGAAAAGGCGACATAGGGTCACTTTTGCATCTATACTTGTTATATCAAAGTTTGACTTACCCCATCAAAATATCTTCCATAACAACTGCGAGCCCTTTATTTTACAAGTCATGCATGAAATGGAATGGAAATCTCACCATCCATTAATACTTTATAAATTATTTAATATTTATTTATAAATTATTTAATTAATAGAGAAAATACTTTATCTATAAATATTAAATTATTTAATATTTCTTTTGAGATTTTTTAAATTATCTCCTAATTACTAGTTAATATTTTAAATAAAGATTACTATATAAATAATTTATAAATTAATAGAAAGAAAGAGATAAAACTCAACTAAGTTTTTTCCAAAAGATCAAGAAAAATAATAACGTCAATTGGCCCATGCAGGTCTCGAACCTGCGACCTTCGCGTTATTAGCACGACGCTCTAACCAACTGAGCTAATAGGCCAACTTATTCAAAAAATTAAAATTTAAGTATCTTTCATCAGATTTAATTATTTTGATTAATTTATTGCAATAAGAAAAATGAAATACTTAAATTCAAACATAACTGATGGTCCTATTTTAAAATCAAATTGGGTTTAGACATAAATGATGTATTTGAATTTAAAATTAATAAAATATAAGTTGTTTAACATAAAGTGTTGTCTAAACCCAAGCAATTACCATTATTTCAAAAAAAAAAAAAATCAATGACAATTTTTAATAAACACGACTAACTTATAAGAGCATAAAGATGCATAAAGATGTTTGTAGGTCACTTTTGCTACTAAACAAATAAAACTTTTCTATAACCCCTAATTTTAAAAAATTTAATAAACATATAATATTTGTCCTTCCTGGGATATCAGGTCCGGTTCTTGAATCCACTAATTCTCACATTAATAGGCTGAGACTACAATAATCATCCAGCGATACAAACCAACCCAAGCTGAATTTACAGGCACTCGCCGTGATACATAATTTGAAAAATTGCTGTCACGACTCGTACAATGCCTGTGGAGCTAGCGACCAACTGCATCAGCATCTCATTGGTGAGTTGGCAACCCTTAATTTAAATAAATATGATCTTTTCCATCTTTCATTTATAATCATACTATAGAGTCAAGATGAAATATTTTATCGAACATGATCTTAAGATGTGCATATCGGAAGGGAGGGATGTTAACATCATCAATAAGCGAATGAAAGAAAGAATGGCAAAAGAAAATACCAGATGAATGAAAACTCCATATAAACCTATCTTGGCCTAAGGAAGGACGAACTTGGTTAAGAATGGTAAGCAAATACGATAACTAGGAATGTTGGCCAACAGTAAGAGAGTTTGGGAGAAAGAGGTTTCAATGGATAGTTGACTATTGAGCATAACGCACGAGGAAGTGGGCGACTGAATAGTTAGGATAAGGTGAAATATGGTAAGCCTAGGGAAGATCTCAGCAAGAGGATCATTACTGAGCCATCGATCTTCCCAAAACTTAAATGTTTGGCCATCCCCTAGATTTGGAACAAGATGAGGAAAAACATCAGGGAGCAACAATGTTACATACTTCCAAGGGCTACGAAATGTGGCTTTAATGGTGGGGACGGACAATTCTTCTACAAAATTCAACAAGCCCAAATTTACTAGTGATAACCTATGCCCAGAAAGTTTGATTTTACTTATGTAACCTCCACAAATCATTTTTCACAAAGTGCCTTGTTCCAAAGCAAGATGTTGCAAATGCCCAAACCACCCTTACTCGCAGGCCTTTGAACCATCTTCCACTCGATCAAGAGTGTTCCATCACTCTTGTCAATTCCTTTCTAAAAGAAAGCTTTAATTTTCTTCTCAATGTTTTCGCAACACCACATGGGATGCAGAGCAGAGATAAATAATATGTTGGGATTGCTTCTAATCTGCTCGAGATCTTGGAGAGAACAGGATCCCATAAATTTTTCGACAAAGGATTACCTCCAATAGGCATGTCAAGGTAGTTTAAAGGCCACAAACCAATGGAACATCCAACTTTTGAGACCAACCTAGCCAACACATTGTGATCAATGTTAATCCTTGCAATTTGACTCTTCATAATGTTCACATTTAGGCCAGAAAAAAGACAAAATCCTTGAAGCAGACATATGACATTCTCCACATTCACCTCCTCGCCCTGAAGCAAAGAGAGCGTATCATCTGCAAATTGGAGATAGACACTACAACCTCATTTTTGCCAATAGAAAACCTTTTGATAGTAGAGGAAGAGCAAGCTTTAGACATCATGCGACCAAGAACATCAAGAACCAAGGTAAAAAGAAAAGGCGACATAGGGTCACCCTAAATAGAAAAGGCGACATAGGGTCACTTTTGCATCTATACTTGTTATATCAAAGTTTGACTTACCCCATCAAAATATCTTCCATAACAACTGCGAGCCCTTTATTTTACAAGTCATGCATGAAATGGAATGGAAATCTCACCATCCATTAATACTTTATAAATTATTTAATATTTAGTTATAAATTATTTAATTAATAGAGAAAATACTTTATCTATAAATATTAAATTATTTAATATTTCTTTTGAGATTTTTTAAATTATCTCCTAATTACTAGTTAATATTTTAAATAAAGATTACTATATAAATAATTTATAAATTAATAGAAAGAAAGAGATAAAACTCAACTAAGTTTTTTCCAAAAGATCAAGAAAAATAATAACGTCAATTGGCCCATGCAGGTCTCGAACCTGCGACCTTCGCGTTATTAGCACGACGCTCTAACCAACTGAGCTAATAGGCCAACTTATTCAAAAAATTAAAATTTAAGTATCTTTCATCAGATTTAATTATTTTGATTAATTTATTGCAATAAGAAAAATGAAATACTTAAATTCAAACATAACTGATGGTCCTATTTTAAAATCAAATTGGGTTTAGACATAAATGATGTATTTGAATTTAAAATTAATAAAATATAAGTTGTTTAACATAAAGTGTTGTCTAAACCCAAGCAATTACCATTATTTCAAAAAAAAAAAAAATCAATGACAATTTTTAATAAACACGACTAACTTATAAGAGCATAAAGATGCATAAAGATGTTTGTAGGTCACTTTTGCTACTAAACAAATAAAACTTTTCTATAACCCCTAATTTTAAAAAATTTAATAAACATATAATATTTGTCCTTCCTGGGATATCAGGTCCGGTTCTTGAATCCACTAATTCTCACATTAATAGGCTGAGACTACAATAATCATCCAGCGATACAAACCAACCCAAGCTGAATTTACAGGCACTCGCCGTGATACATAATTTGAAAAATTGCTGTCACGACTCGTACAATGCCTGTGGAGCTAGCGACCAACTGCATCAGCATCTCATTGGTGAGTTGGCAACCCTTAATTTAAATAAATATGATCTTTTCCATCTTTCATTTATAATCATACTATAGAGTCAAGATGAAATATTTTATCGAACATGATCTTAAGATGTGCATATCGGAAGGGAGGGATGTTAACATCATCAATAAGCGAATGAAAGAAAGAATGGCAAAAGAAAATACCAGATGAATGAAAACTCCATATAAACCTATCTTGGCCTAAGGAAGGACGAACTTGGTTAAGAATGGTAAGCAAATACGATAACTAGGAATGTTGGCCAACAGTAAGAGAGTTTGGGAGAAAGAGGTTTCAATGGATAGTTGACTATTGAGCATAACGCACGAGGAAGTGGGCGACTGAATAGTTAGGATAAGGTGAAATATGGTAAGCCTAGGGAAGATCTCAGCAAGAGGATCATTACTGAGCCATCGATCTTCCCAAAACTTAAATGTTTGGCCATCCCCTAGATTTGGAACAAGATGAGGAAAAACATCAGGGAGCAACAATGTTACATACTTCCAAGGGCTACGAAATGTGGCTTTAATGGTGGGGACGGACAATTCTTCTACAAAATTCAACAAGCCCAAATTTACTAGTGATAACCTATGCCCAGAAAGTTTGATTTTACTTATGTAACCTCCACAAATCATTTTTCACAAAGTGCCTTGTTCCAAAGCAAGATGTTGCAAATGCCCAAACCACCCTTACTCGCAGGCCTTTGAACCATCTTCCACTCGATCAAGAGTGTTCCATCACTCTTGTCAATTCCTTTCTAAAAGAAAGCTTTAATTTTCTTCTCAATGTTTTCGCAACACCACATGGGATGCAGAGCAGAGATAAATAATATGTTGGGATTGCTTCTAATCTGCTCGAGATCTTGGAGAGAACAGGATCCCATAAATTTTTCGACAAAGGATTACCTCCAATAGGCATGTCAAGGTAGTTTAAAGGCCACAAACCAATGGAACATCCAACTTTTGAGACCAACCTAGCCAACACATTGTGATCAATGTTAATCCTTGCAATTTGACTCTTCATAATGTTCACATTTAGGCCAGAAAAAAGACAAAATCCTTGAAGCAGACATATGACATTCTCCACATTCACCTCCTCGCCCTGAAGCAAAGAGAGCGTATCATCTGCAAATTGGAGATAGACACTACAACCTCATTTTTGCCAATAGAAAACCTTTTGATAGTAGAGGAAGAGCAAGCTTTAGACATCATGCGACCAAGAACATCAAGAACCAAGGTAAAAAGAAAAGGCGACATAGGGTCACCCTAAATAGAAAAGGCGACATAGGGTCACTTTTGCATCTATACTTGTTATATCAAAGTTTGACTTACCCCATCAAAATATCTTCCATAACAACTGCGAGCCCTTTATTTTACAAGTCATGCATGAAATGGAATGGAAATCTCACCATCCATTAATACTTTATAAATTATTTAATATTTAGTTATAAATTATTTAATTAATAGAGAAAATACTTTATCTATAAATATTAAATTATTTAATATTTCTTTTGAGATTTTTTAAATTATCTCCTAATTACTAGTTAATATTTTAAATAAAGATTACTATATAAATAATTTATAAATTAATAGAAAGAAAGAGATAAAACTCAACTAAGTTTTTTCCAAAAGATCAAGAAAAATAATAACGTCAATTGGCCCATGCAGGTCTCGAACCTGCGACCTTCGCGTTATTAGCACGACGCTCTAACCAACTGAGCTAATAGGCCAACTTATTCAAAAAATTAAAATTTAAGTATCTTTCATCAGATTTAATTATTTTGATTAATTTATTGCAATAAGAAAAATGAAATACTTAAATTCAAACATAACTGATGGTCCTATTTTAAAATCAAATTGGGTTTAGACATAAATGATGTATTTGAATTTAAAATTAATAAAATATAAGTTGTTTAACATAAAGTGTTGTCTAAACCCAAGCAATTACCATTATTTCAAAAAAAAAAAAAATCAATGACAATTTTTAATAAACACGACTAACTTATAAGAGCATAAAGATGCATAAAGATGTTTGTAGGTCACTTTTGCTACTAAACAAATAAAACTTTTCTATAACCCCTAATTTTAAAAAATTTAATAAACATATAATATTTGTCCTTCCTGGGATATCAGGTCCGGTTCTTGAATCCACTAATTCTCACATTAATAGGCTGAGACTACAATAATCATCCAGCGATACAAACCAACCCAAGCTGAATTTACAGGCACTCGCCGTGATACATAATTTGAAAAATTGCTGTCACGACTCGTACAATGCCTGTGGAGCTAGCGACCAACTGCATCAGCATCTCATTGGTGAGTTGGCAACCCTTAATTTAAATAAATATGATCTTTTCCATCTTTCATTTATAATCATACTATAGAGTCAAGATGAAATATTTTATCGAACATGATCTTAAGATGTGCATATCGGAAGGGAGGGATGTTAACATCATCAATAAGCGAATGAAAGAAAGAATGGCAAAAGAAAATACCAGATGAATGAAAACTCCATATAAACCTATCTTGGCCTAAGGAAGGACGAACTTGGTTAAGAATGGTAAGCAAATACGATAACTAGGAATGTTGGCCAACAGTAAGAGAGTTTGGGAGAAAGAGGTTTCAATGGATAGTTGACTATTGAGCATAACGCACGAGGAAGTGGGCGACTGAATAGTTAGGATAAGGTGAAATATGGTAAGCCTAGGGAAGATCTCAGCAAGAGGATCATTACTGAGCCATCGATCTTCCCAAAACTTAAATGTTTGGCCATCCCCTAGATTTGGAACAAGATGAGGAAAAACATCAGGGAGCAACAATGTTACATACTTCCAAGGGCTACGAAATGTGGCTTTAATGGTGGGGACGGACAATTCTTCTACAAAATTCAACAAGCCCAAATTTACTAGTGATAACCTATGCCCAGAAAGTTTGATTTTACTTATGTAACCTCCACAAATCATTTTTCACAAAGTGCCTTGTTCCAAAGCAAGATGTTGCAAATGCCCAAACCACCCTTACTCGCAGGCCTTTGAACCATCTTCCACTCGATCAAGAGTGTTCCATCACTCTTGTCAATTCCTTTCTAAAAGAAAGCTTTAATTTTCTTCTCAATGTTTTCGCAACACCACATGGGATGCAGAGCAGAGATAAATAATATGTTGGGATTGCTTCTAATCTGCTCGAGATCTTGGAGAGAACAGGATCCCATAAATTTTTCGACAAAGGATTACCTCCAATAGGCATGTCAAGGTAGTTTAAAGGCCACAAACCAATGGAACATCCAACTTTTGAGACCAACCTAGCCAACACATTGTGATCAATGTTAATCCTTGCAATTTGACTCTTCATAATGTTCACATTTAGGCCAGAAAAAAGACAAAATCCTTGAAGCAGACATATGACATTCTCCACATTCACCTCCTCGCCCTGAAGCAAAGAGAGCGTATCATCTGCAAATTGGAGATAGACACTACAACCTCATTTTTGCCAATAGAAAACCTTTTGATAGTAGAGGAAGAGCAAGCTTTAGACATCATGCGACCAAGAACATCAAGAACCAAGGTAAAAAGAAAAGGCGACATAGGGTCACCCTAAATAGAAAAGGCGACATAGGGTCACTTTTGCATCTATACTTGTTATATCAAAGTTTGACTTACCCCATCAAAATATCTTCCATAACAACTGCGAGCCCTTTATTTTACAAGTCATGCATGAAATGGAATGGAAATCTCACCATCCATTAATACTTTATAAATTATTTAATATTTAGTTATAAATTATTTAATTAATAGAGAAAATACTTTATCTATAAATATTAAATTATTTAATATTTCTTTTGAGATTTTTTAAATTATCTCCTAATTACTAGTTAATATTTTAAATAAAGATTACTATATAAATAATTTATAAATTAATAGAAAGAAAGAGATAAAACTCAACTAAGTTTTTTCCAAAAGATCAAGAAAAATAATAACGTCAATTGGCCCATGCAGGTCTCGAACCTGCGACCTTCGCGTTATTAGCACGACGCTCTAACCAACTGAGCTAATAGGCCAACTTATTCAAAAAAATTAAAATTTAAGTATCTTTCATCAGATTTAATTATTTTGATTAATTTATTGCAATAAGAAAAATGAAATACTTAAATTCAAACATAACTGATGGTCCTATTTTAAAATCAAATTGGGTTTAGACATAAATGATGTATTTGAATTTAAAATTAATAAAATATAAGTTGTTTAACATAAAGTGTTGTCTAAACCCAAGCAATTACCATTATTTCAAAAAAAAAAAAAATCAATGACAATTTTTAATAAACACGACTAACTTATAAGAGCATAAAGATGCATAAAGATGTTTGTAGGTCACTTTTGCTACTAAACAAATAAAACTTTTCTATAACCCCTAATTTTAAAAAATTTAATAAACATATAATATTTGTCCTTCCTGGGATATCAGGTCCGGTTCTTGAATCCACTAATTCTCACATTAATAGGCTGAGACTACAATAATCATCCAGCGATACAAACCAACCCAAGCTGAATTTACAGGCACTCGCCGTGATACATAATTTGAAAAATTGCTGTCACGACTCGTACAATGCCTGTGGAGCTAGCGACCAACTGCATCAGCATCTCATTGGTGAGTTGGCAACCCTTAATTTAAATAAATATGATCTTTTCCATCTTTCATTTATAATCATACTATAGAGTCAAGATGAAATATTTTATCGAACATGATCTTAAGATGTGCATATCGGAAGGGAGGGATGTTAACATCATCAATAAGCGAATGAAAGAAAGAATGGCAAAAGAAAATACCAGATGAATGAAAACTCCATATAAACCTATCTTGGCCTAAGGAAGGACGAACTTGGTTAAGAATGGTAAGCAAATACGATAACTAGGAATGTTGGCCAACAGTAAGAGAGTTTGGGAGAAAGAGGTTTCAATGGATAGTTGACTATTGAGCATAACGCACGAGGAAGTGGGCGACTGAATAGTTAGGATAAGGTGAAATATGGTAAGCCTAGGGAAGATCTCAGCAAGAGGATCATTACTGAGCCATCGATCTTCCCAAAACTTAAATGTTTGGCCATCCCCTAGATTTGGAACAAGATGAGGAAAAACATCAGGGAGCAACAATGTTACATACTTCCAAGGGCTACGAAATGTGGCTTTAATGGTGGGGACGGACAATTCTTCTACAAAATTCAACAAGCCCAAATTTACTAGTGATAACCTATGCCCAGAAAGTTTGATTTTACTTATGTAACCTCCACAAATCATTTTTCACAAAGTGCCTTGTTCCAAAGCAAGATGTTGCAAATGCCCAAACCACCCTTACTCGCAGGCCTTTGAACCATCTTCCACTCGATCAAGAGTGTTCCATCACTCTTGTCAATTCCTTTCTAAAAGAAAGCTTTAATTTTCTTCTCAATGTTTTCGCAACACCACATGGGATGCAGAGCAGAGATAAATAATATGTTGGGATTGCTTCTAATCTGCTCGAGATCTTGGAGAGAACAGGATCCCATAAATTTTTCGACAAAGGATTACCTCCAATAGGCATGTCAAGGTAGTTTAAAGGCCACAAACCAATGGAACATCCAACTTTTGAGACCAACCTAGCCAACACATTGTGATCAATGTTAATCCTTGCAATTTGACTCTTCATAATGTTCACATTTAGGCCAGAAAAAAGACAAAATCCTTGAAGCAGACATATGACATTCTCCACATTCACCTCCTCGCCCTGAAGCAAAGAGAGCGTATCATCTGCAAATTGGAGATAGACACTACAACCTCATTTTTGCCAATAGAAAACCTTTTGATAGTAGAGGAAGAGCAAGCTTTAGACATCATGCGACCAAGAACATCAAGAACCAAGGTAAAAAGAAAAGGCGACATAGGGTCACCCTAAATAGAAAAGGCGACATAGGGTCACTTTTGCATCTATACTTGTTATATCAAAGTTTGACTTACCCCATCAAAATATCTTCCATAACAACTGCGAGCCCTTTATTTTACAAGTCATGCATGAAATGGAATGGAAATCTCACCATCCATTAATACTTTATAAATTATTTAATATTTAGTTATAAATTATTTAATTAATAGAGAAAATACTTTATCTATAAATATTAAATTATTTAATATTTCTTTTGAGATTTTTTAAATTATCTCCTAATTACTAGTTAATATTTTAAATAAAGATTACTATATAAATAATTTATAAATTAATAGAAAGAAAGAGATAAAACTCAACTAAGTTTTTTCCAAAAGATCAAGAAAAATAATAACGTCAATTGGCCCATGCAGGTCTCGAACCTGCGACCTTCGCGTTATTAGCACGACGCTCTAACCAACTGAGCTAATAGGCCAACTTATTCAAAAAATTAAAATTTAAGTATCTTTCATCAGATTTAATTATTTTGATTAATTTATTGCAATAAGAAAAATGAAATACTTAAATTCAAACATAACTGATGGTCCTATTTTAAAATCAAATTGGGTTTAGACATAAATGATGTATTTGAATTTAAAATTAATAAAATATAAGTTGTTTAACATAAAGTGTTGTCTAAACCCAAGCAATTACCATTATTTCAAAAAAAAAAAAAATCAATGACAATTTTTAATAAACACGACTAACTTATAAGAGCATAAAGATGCATAAAGATGTTTGTAGGTCACTTTTGCTACTAAACAAATAAAACTTTTCTATAACCCCTAATTTTAAAAAATTTAATAAACATATAATATTTGTCCTTCCTGGGATATCAGGTCCGGTTCTTGAATCCACTAATTCTCACATTAATAGGCTGAGACTACAATAATCATCCAGCGATACAAACCAACCCAAGCTGAATTTACAGGCACTCGCCGTGATACATAATTTGAAAAATTGCTGTCACGACTCGTACAATGCCTGTGGAGCTAGCGACCAACTGCATCAGCATCTCATTGGTGAGTTGGCAACCCTTAATTTAAATAAATATGATCTTTTCCATCTTTCATTTATAATCATACTATAGAGTCAAGATGAAATATTTTATCGAACATGATCTTAAGATGTGCATATCGGAAGGGAGGGATGTTAACATCATCAATAAGCGAATGAAAGAAAGAATGGCAAAAGAAAATACCAGATGAATGAAAACTCCATATAAACCTATCTTGGCCTAAGGAAGGACGAACTTGGTTAAGAATGGTAAGCAAATACGATAACTAGGAATGTTGGCCAACAGTAAGAGAGTTTGGGAGAAAGAGGTTTCAATGGATAGTTGACTATTGAGCATAACGCACGAGGAAGTGGGCGACTGAATAGTTAGGATAAGGTGAAATATGGTAAGCCTAGGGAAGATCTCAGCAAGAGGATCATTACTGAGCCATCGATCTTCCCAAAACTTAAATGTTTGGCCATCCCCTAGATTTGGAACAAGATGAGGAAAAACATCAGGGAGCAACAATGTTACATACTTCCAAGGGCTACGAAATGTGGCTTTAATGGTGGGGACGGACAATTCTTCTACAAAATTCAACAAGCCCAAATTTACTAGTGATAACCTATGCCCAGAAAGTTTGATTTTACTTATGTAACCTCCACAAATCATTTTTCACAAAGTGCCTTGTTCCAAAGCAAGATGTTGCAAATGCCCAAACCACCCTTACTCGCAGGCCTTTGAACCATCTTCCACTCGATCAAGAGTGTTCCATCACTCTTGTCAATTCCTTTCTAAAAGAAAGCTTTAATTTTCTTCTCAATGTTTTCGCAACACCACATGGGATGCAGAGCAGAGATAAATAATATGTTGGGATTGCTTCTAATCTGCTCGAGATCTTGGAGAGAACAGGATCCCATAAATTTTTCGACAAAGGATTACCTCCAATAGGCATGTCAAGGTAGTTTAAAGGCCACAAACCAATGGAACATCCAACTTTTGAGACCAACCTAGCCAACACATTGTGATCAATGTTAATCCTTGCAATTTGACTCTTCATAATGTTCACATTTAGGCCAGAAAAAAGACAAAATCCTTGAAGCAGACATATGACATTCTCCACATTCACCTCCTCGCCCTGAAGCAAAGAGAGCGTATCATCTGCAAATTGGAGATAGACACTACAACCTCATTTTTGCCAATAGAAAACCTTTTGATAGTAGAGGAAGAGCAAGCTTTAGACATCATGCGACCAAGAACATCAAGAACCAAGGTAAAAAGAAAAGGCGACATAGGGTCACCCTAAATAGAAAAGGCGACATAGGGTCACTTTTGCATCTATACTTGTTATATCAAAGTTTGACTTACCCCATCAAAATATCTTCCATAACAACTGCGAGCCCTTTATTTTACAAGTCATGCATGAAATGGAATGGAAATCTCACCATCCATTAATACTTTATAAATTATTTAATATTTAGTTATAAATTATTTAATTAATAGAGAAAATACTTTATCTATAAATATTAAATTATTTAATATTTCTTTTGAGATTTTTTAAATTATCTCCTAATTACTAGTTAATATTTTAAATAAAGATTACTATATAAATAATTTATAAATTAATAGAAAGAAAGAGATAAAACTCAACTAAGTTTTTTCCAAAAGATCAAGAAAAATAATAACGTCAATTGGCCCATGCAGGTCTCGAACCTGCGACCTTCGCGTTATTAGCACGACGCTCTAACCAACTGAGCTAATAGGCCAACTTATTCAAAAAATTAAAATTTAAGTATCTTTCATCAGATTTAATTATTTTGATTAATTTATTGCAATAAGAAAAATGAAATACTTAAATTCAAACATAACTGATGGTCCTATTTTAAAATCAAATTGGGTTTAGACATAAATGATGTATTTGAATTTAAAATTAATAAAATATAAGTTGTTTAACATAAAGTGTTGTCTAAACCCAAGCAATTACCATTATTTCAAAAAAAAAAAAAATCAATGACAATTTTTAATAAACACGACTAACTTATAAGAGCATAAAGATGCATAAAGATGTTTGTAGGTCACTTTTGCTACTAAACAAATAAAACTTTTCTATAACCCCTAATTTTAAAAAATTTAATAAACATATAATATTTGTCCTTCCTGGGATATCAGGTCCGGTTCTTGAATCCACTAATTCTCACATTAATAGGCTGAGACTACAATAATCATCCAGCGATACAAACCAACCCAAGCTGAATTTACAGGCACTCGCCGTGATACATAATTTGAAAAATTGCTGTCACGACTCGTACAATGCCTGTGGAGCTAGCGACCAACTGCATCAGCATCTCATTGGTGAGTTGGCAACCCTTAATTTAAATAAATATGATCTTTTCCATCTTTCATTTATAATCATACTATAGAGTCAAGATGAAATATTTTATCGAACATGATCTTAAGATGTGCATATCGGAAGGGAGGGATGTTAACATCATCAATAAGCGAATGAAAGAAAGAATGGCAAAAGAAAATACCAGATGAATGAAAACTCCATATAAACCTATCTTGGCCTAAGGAAGGACGAACTTGGTTAAGAATGGTAAGCAAATACGATAACTAGGAATGTTGGCCAACAGTAAGAGAGTTTGGGAGAAAGAGGTTTCAATGGATAGTTGACTATTGAGCATAACGCACGAGGAAGTGGGCGACTGAATAGTTAGGATAAGGTGAAATATGGTAAGCCTAGGGAAGATCTCAGCAAGAGGATCATTACTGAGCCATCGATCTTCCCAAAACTTAAATGTTTGGCCATCCCCTAGATTTGGAACAAGATGAGGAAAAACATCAGGGAGCAACAATGTTACATACTTCCAAGGGCTACGAAATGTGGCTTTAATGGTGGGGACGGACAATTCTTCTACAAAATTCAACAAGCCCAAATTTACTAGTGATAACCTATGCCCAGAAAGTTTGATTTTACTTATGTAACCCCCACAAATCATTTTTCACAAAGTGCCTTGTTCCAAAGCAAGATGTTGCAAATGCCCAAACCACCCTTACTCGCAGGCCTTTGAACCATCTTCCACTCGATCAAGAGTGTTCCATCACTCTTGTCAATTCCTTTCTAAAAGAAAGCTTTAATTTTCTTCTCAATGTTTTCGCAACACCACATGGGATGCAGAGCAGAGATAAATAATATGTTGGGATTGCTTCTAATCTGCTCGAGATCTTGGAGAGAACAGGATCCCATAAATTTTTCGACAAAGGATTACCTCCAATAGGCATGTCAAGGTAGTTTAAAGGCCACAAACCAATGGAACATCCAACTTTTGAGACCAACCTAGCCAACACATTGTGATCAATGTTAATCCTTGCAATTTGACTCTTCATAATGTTCACATTTAGGCCAGAAAAAAGACAAAATCCTTGAAGCAGACATATGACATTCTCCACATTCACCTCCTCGCCCTGAAGCAAAGAGAGCGTATCATCTGCAAATTGGAGATAGACACTACAACCTCATTTTTGCCAATAGAAAACCTTTTGATAGTAGAGGAAGAGCAAGCTTTAGACATCATGCGACCAAGAACATCAAGAACCAAGGTAAAAAGAAAAGGCGACATAGGGTCACCCTAAATAGAAAAGGCGACATAGGGTCACTTTTGCATCTATACTTGTTATATCAAAGTTTGACTTACCCCATCAAAATATCTTCCATAACAACTGCGAGCCCTTTATTTTACAAGTCATGCATGAAATGGAATGGAAATCTCACCATCCATTAATACTTTATAAATTATTTAATATTTAGTTATAAATTATTTAATTAATAGAGAAAATACTTTATCTATAAATATTAAATTATTTAATATTTCTTTTGAGATTTTTTAAATTATCTCCTAATTACTAGTTAATATTTTAAATAAAGATTACTATATAAATAATTTATAAATTAATAGAAAGAAAGAGATAAAACTCAACTAAGTTTTTTCCAAAAGATCAAGAAAAATAATAACGTCAATTGGCCCATGCAGGTCTCGAACCTGCGACCTTCGCGTTATTAGCACGACGCTCTAACCAACTGAGCTAATAGGCCAACTTATTCAAAAAATTAAAATTTAAGTATCTTTCATCAGATTTAATTATTTTGATTAATTTATTGCAATAAGAAAAATGAAATACTTAAATTCAAACATAACTGATGGTCCTATTTTAAAATCAAATTGGGTTTAGACATAAATGATGTATTTGAATTTAAAATTAATAAAATATAAGTTGTTTAACATAAAGTGTTGTCTAAACCCAAGCAATTACCATTATTTCAAAAAAAAAAAAAATCAATGACAATTTTTAATAAACACGACTAACTTATAAGAGCATAAAGATGCATAAAGATGTTTGTAGGTCACTTTTGCTACTAAACAAATAAAACTTTTCTATAACCCCTAATTTTAAAAAATTTAATAAACATATAATATTTGTCCTTCCTGGGATATCAGGTCCGGTTCTTGAATCCACTAATTCTCACATTAATAGGCTGAGACTACAATAATCATCCAGCGATACAAACCAACCCAAGCTGAATTTACAGGCACTCGCCGTGATACATAATTTGAAAAATTGCTGTCACGACTCGTACAATGCCTGTGGAGCTAGCGACCAACTGCATCAGCATCTCATTGGTGAGTTGGCAACCCTTAATTTAAATAAATATGATCTTTTCCATCTTTCATTTATAATCATACTATAGAGTCAAGATGAAATATTTTATCGAACATGATCTTAAGATGTGCATATGGGAAGGGAGGGATGTTAACATCATCAATAAGCGAATGAAAGCAAGAATGGCAAAAGAAAATACCAGATGAATGAAAACTCCATATAAACCTATCTTGGCCTAAGGAAGGACGAACTTGGTTAAGAATGGTAAGCAAATACGATAACTAGGAATGTTGGCCAACAGTAAGAGAGTTTGGGAGAAAGAGGTTTCAATGGATAGTTGACTATTGAGCATAACGCACGAGGAAGTGGGCGACTGAATAGTTAGGATAAGGTGAAATATGGTAAGCCTAGGGAAGATCTCAGCAAGAGGATCATTACTGAGCCATCGATCTTCCCAAAACTTAAATGTTTGGCCATCCCCTAGATTTGGAACAAGATGAGGAAAAACATCAGGGAGCAACAATGTTACATACTTCCAAGGGCTACGAAATGTGGCTTTAATGGTGGGGACGGACAATTCTTCTACAAAATTCAACAAGCCCAAATTTACTAGTGATAACCTATGCCCAGAAAGTTTGATTTTACTTATGTAACCCCCACAAATCATTTTTCACAAAGTGCCTTGTTCCAAAGCAAGATGTTGCAAATGCCCAAACCACCCTTACTCGCAGGCCTTTGAACCATCTTCCACTCGATCAAGAGTGTTCCATCACTCTTGTCAATTCCTTTCTAAAAGAAAGCTTTAATTTTCTTCTCAATGTTTTCGCAACACCACATGGGATGCAGAGCAGAGATAAATAATATGTTGGGATTGCTTCTAATCTGCTCGAGATCTTGGAGAGAACAGGATCCCATAAATTTTTCGACAAAGGATTACCTCCAATAGGCATGTCAAGGTAGTTTAAAGGCCACAAACCAATGGAACATCCAACTTTTGAGACCAACCTAGCCAACACATTGTGATCAATGTTAATCCTTGCAATTTGACTCTTCATAATGTTCACATTTAGGCCAGAAAAAAGACAAAATCCTTGAAGCAGACATATGACATTCTCCACATTCACCTCCTCGCCCTGAAGCAAAGAGAGCGTATCATCTGCAAATTGGAGATAGACACTACAACCTCATTTTTGCCAATAGAAAACCTTTTGATAGTAGAGGAAGAGCAAGCTTTAGACATCATGCGACCAAGAACATCAAGAACCAAGGTAAAAAGAAAAGGCGACATAGGGTCACCCTAAATAGAAAAGGCGACATAGGGTCACTTTTGCATCTATACTTGTTATATCAAAGTTTGACTTACCCCATCAAAATATCTTCCATAACAACTGCGAGCCCTTTATTTTACAAGTCATGCATGAAATGGAATGGAAATCTCACCATCCATTAATACTTTATAAATTATTTAATATTTAGTTATAAATTATTTAATTAATAGAGAAAATACTTTATCTATAAATATTAAATTATTTAATATTTCTTTTGAGATTTTTTAAATTATCTCCTAATTACTAGTTAATATTTTAAATAAAGATTACTATATAAATAATTTATAAATTAATAGAAAGAAAGAGATAAAACTCAACTAAGTTTTTTCCAAAAGATCAAGAAAAATAATAACGTCAATTGGCCCATGCAGGTCTCGAACCTGCGACCTTCGCGTTATTAGCACGACGCTCTAACCAACTGAGCTAATAGGCCAACTTATTCAAAAAATTAAAATTTAAGTATCTTTCATCAGATTTAATTATTTTGATTAATTTATTGCAATAAGAAAAATGAAATACTTAAATTCAAACATAACTGATGGTCCTATTTTAAAATCAAATTGGGTTTAGACATAAATGATGTATTTGAATTTAAAATTAATAAAATATAAGTTGTTTAACATAAAGTGTTGTCTAAACCCAAGCAATTACCATTATTTCAAAAAAAAAAAAAATCAATGACAATTTTTAATAAACACGACTAACTTATAAGAGCATAAAGATGCATAAAGATGTTTGTAGGTCACTTTTGCTACTAAACAAATAAAACTTTTCTATAACCCCTAATTTTAAAAAATTTAATAAACATATAATATTTGTCCTTCCTGGGATATCAGGTCCGGTTCTTGAATCCACTAATTCTCACATTAATAGGCTGAGACTACAATAATCATCCAGCGATACAAACCAACCCAAGCTGAATTTACAGGCACTCGCCGTGATACATAATTTGAAAAATTGCTGTCACGACTCGTACAATGCCTGTGGAGCTAGCGACCAACTGCATCAGCATCTCATTGGTGAGTTGGCAACCCTTAATTTAAATAAATATGATCTTTTCCATCTTTCATTTATAATCATACTATAGAGTCAAGATGAAATATTTTATCGAACATGATCTTAAGATGTGCATATGGGAAGGGAGGGATGTTAACATCATCAATAAGCGAATGAAAGCAAGAATGGCAAAAGAAAATACCAGATGAATGAAAACTCCATATAAACCTATCTTGGCCTAAGGAAGGACGAACTTGGTTAAGAATGGTAAGCAAATACGATAACTAGGAATGTTGGCCAACAGTAAGAGAGTTTGGGAGAAAGAGGTTTCAATGGATAGTTGACTATTGAGCATAACGCACGAGGAAGTGGGCGACTGAATAGTTAGGATAAGGTGAAATATGGTAAGCCTAGGGAAGATCTCAGCAAGAGGATCATTACTGAGCCATCGATCTTCCCAAAACTTAAATGTTTGGCCATCCCCTAGATTTGGAACAAGATGAGGAAAAACATCAGGGAGCAACAATGTTACATACTTCCAAGGGCTACGAAATGTGGCTTTAATGGTGGGGACGGACAATTCTTCTACAAAATTCAACAAGCCCAAATTTACTAGTGATAACCTATGCCCAGAAAGTTTGATTTTACTTATGTAACCCCCACAAATCATTTTTCACAAAGTGCCTTGTTCCAAAGCAAGATGTTGCAAATGCCCAAACCACCCTTACTCGCAGGCCTTTGAACCATCTTCCACTCGATCAAGAGTGTTCCATCACTCTTGTCAATTCCTTTCTAAAAGAAAGCTTTAATTTTCTTCTCAATGTTTTCGCAACACCACATGGGATGCAGAGCAGAGATAAATAATATGTTGGGATTGCTTCTAATCTGCTCGAGATCTTGGAGAGAACAGGATCCCATAAATTTTTCGACAAAGGATTACCTCCAATAGGCATGTCAAGGTAGTTTAAAGGCCACAAACCAATGGAACATCCAACTTTTGAGACCAACCTAGCCAACACATTGTGATCAATGTTAATCCTTGCAATTTGACTCTTCATAATGTTCACATTTAGGCCAGAAAAAAGACAAAATCCTTGAAGCAGACATATGACATTCTCCACATTCACCTCCTCGCCCTGAAGCAAAGAGAGCGTATCATCTGCAAATTGGAGATAGACACTACAACCTCATTTTTGCCAATAGAAAACCTTTTGATAGTAGAGGAAGAGCAAGCTTTAGACATCATGCGACCAAGAACATCAAGAACCAAGGTAAAAAGAAAAGGCGACATAGGGTCACCCTAAATAGAAAAGGCGACATAGGGTCACTTTTGCATCTATACTTGTTATATCAAAGTTTGACTTACCCCATCAAAATATCTTCCATAACAACTGCGAGCCCTTTATTTTACAAGTCATGCATGAAATGGAATGGAAATCTCACCATCCATTAATACTTTATAAATTATTTAATATTTAGTTATAAATTATTTAATTAATAGAGAAAATACTTTATCTATAAATATTAAATTATTTAATATTTCTTTTGAGATTTTTTAAATTATCTCCTAATTACTAGTTAATATTTTAAATAAAGATTACTATATAAATAATTTATAAATTAATAGAAAGAAAGAGATAAAACTCAACTAAGTTTTTTCCAAAAGATCAAGAAAAATAATAACGTCAATTGGCCCATGCAGGTCTCGAACCTGCGACCTTCGCGTTATTAGCACGACGCTCTAACCAACTGAGCTAATAGGCCAACTTATTCAAAAAATTAAAATTTAAGTATCTTTCATCAGATTTAATTATTTTGATTAATTTATTGCAATAAGAAAAATGAAATACTTAAATTCAAACATAACTGATGGTCCTATTTTAAAATCAAATTGGGTTTAGACATAAATGATGTATTTGAATTTAAAATTAATAAAATATAAGTTGTTTAACATAAAGTGTTGTCTAAACCCAAGCAATTACCATTATTTCAAAAAAAAAAAAAATCAATGACAATTTTTAATAAACACGACTAACTTATAAGAGCATAAAGATGCATAAAGATGTTTGTAGGTCACTTTTGCTACTAAACAAATAAAACTTTTCTATAACCCCTAATTTTAAAAAATTTAATAAACATATAATATTTGTCCTTCCTGGGATATCAGGTCCGGTTCTTGAATCCACTAATTCTCACATTAATAGGCTGAGACTACAATAATCATCCAGCGATACAAACCAACCCAAGCTGAATTTACAGGCACTCGCCGTGATACATAATTTGAAAAATTGCTGTCACGACTCGTACAATGCCTGTGGAGCTAGCGACCAACTGCATCAGCATCTCATTGGTGAGTTGGCAACCCTTAATTTAAATAAATATGATCTTTTCCATCTTTCATTTATAATCATACTATAGAGTCAAGATGAAATATTTTATCGAACATGATCTTAAGATGTGCATATGGGAAGGGAGGGATGTTAACATCATCAATAAGCGAATGAAAGCAAGAATGGCAAAAGAAAATACCAGATGAATGAAAACTCCATATAAACCTATCTTGGCCTAAGGAAGGACGAACTTGGTTAAGAATGGTAAGCAAATACGATAACTAGGAATGTTGGCCAACAGTAAGAGAGTTTGGGAGAAAGAGGTTTCAATGGATAGTTGACTATTGAGCATAACGCACGAGGAAGTGGGCGACTGAATAGTTAGGATAAGGTGAAATATGGTAAGCCTAGGGAAGATCTCAGCAAGAGGATCATTACTGAGCCATCGATCTTCCCAAAACTTAAATGTTTGGCCATCCCCTAGATTTGGAACAAGATGAGGAAAAACATCAGGGAGCAACAATGTTACATACTTCCAAGGGCTACGAAATGTGGCTATAATGGTGGGGACAATTCTTCTACAAAATTCAACAAGCCCAAATTTACTAATGATAACCTGTGCCCAGAAAGTTTGTTTCTACTTATGTAACCTCCACAAACCATTTTGCACAAAGTGCCTTGTTCCAAAGCAAGATGTTGCCAATGCCCAAACCACCCTTATTCGCAGGCTTTTAAACCATTTTCCACTCAATCAAGTGCGTTCCATCACTCTTGTCAATTCCTTTCCAAAAGAAAGCTTTAACTTTCTTCTCAATTTAATTTTCTTCTCAATGTTTTCGCAACACCACATGGGATGCAGAACAGAGATAAATAATATGTTGGGATTGCTTCTAACACTGAGCTGATGAGAACAAGCCTTCCACCTCCCGAGAGGAAACCTCTTTTCCACCCATCTAATCTTCTCGAGATCTTGGAGACAACAGGATCCCAGAAAGTTTTCGACAAAGGATTACCTCCAACAGGCATATCAAGGTAGTTTAAAGGCCACGAACCAATGGAACATCCAACTTTTGAGGCAACCTAGCCAACACATTGTGATCAATATTAATCTCTGCAATTTGACTCTTCATAATGTTCACATTTAGGCCAGAAAAAAGACAAAATCCTTGAAGCAGATATATGACAAAATTAGAGATAGACAGTACAACTTAATTTTTGCCAATAGAAAACCCTTTGATAATAGAAGAAGAGCAAGTTTTAGACATCATGCGACCAAGAACATCAACAACCATGGTGAAAAGAAAAGGTGAGATAGGGTCACCCTAAAAAGAAAAGGCCACCTAGGGTCACTTTTGCATGTATACTTGTTACATCAAAGTTTGACTTACCCCATCAAAATATCTTCAATAACAACTGCGGGGCCCTTCATTTTACAAGTCATGCATGAAATGAAATGGAAATCTCACTATCCATTAATACTTTATAAATTATTTAATTAATAGAGAAAATACTTTATCTATAAATATTAAATTTGAAAAATAATAACGTCAATTGCCCATGCAGGTCTCAAACCTGCGACCTTTGCGTTATTAGCACGACGCTCTAACCAACTGAGCTAATAGGCCAACTTATTTAAAAAATTAAAATTTAAGTATCTTTCATCAGATTTAATTATTTTGATTAATTTATTGCAATAAGAAAAATAAAATACTTAAATTCAAACATAACGGATGGTCCTATTTTAAAATCAAATTGGGTTTAGACATAAGTGATGTATTTAAATTTAAAATTAATACAATATAAGTTGTTTAAGATAAAGTGTTGTCTAAACCCAATCAATTACCATTATTTCAAAAAAAATAAAAATAAAATCAATTACAATTTTTAATAAACACGACTAACTTATAAGAGCATAAAGATGTTTGTAAGGTCACTTTTGCTACTAAACAAATAAAACTTTTCTATAACCTCTAATTTAAGAATTTTTAATAAACATATAATATTTATCCTTCGTGAGATATTAGGCCATGTTCTTGAATTCACTAATTCTCATATTAATAAAGTGAGACTACAATAATCATTCAGCGACACAAATCAACCCAAGCTGAATTTACAGGCATTCGCCGTGATACGTAATTTAAAAAATTACTATCACGACCCGTAAAATACTTGTGGAGCTAACGCTGCATCAATATCTAATTGGCAAGTGGCAACCCCTAATTTAAATAAATATGATTTTTTCCATCTTTCATTTATAATCATGCTAAAGAGTCAAGATGAAATATTTTAACGAAAATGATCTTAAGATAAAACCACGATAATATTAAAAATAAAATAAAAAAGTGTTGACTGTGATAGCACTGCCGTCCTCATGGCTCATGATAGAACATAGCAGTTAAAGTGAAAATTAATTAAAATATATATATTTATTTTATTATCCTAATAAATTTCACGTGTTTGGGTGTCAATAAAGACAAAAGGGAAATTATCTTATTAGGTATATCTTTGATATGCAATTAAAAAAGTCAAAATAAAATTATTAAAAAAATATTGAGTCAGACAAATGAAAATGCTTAAACTTTGATTTCGCCTACGTCTATTTTTATTAAAAGATGTATTTTGCCTTTTTAAATCTCTAAATTTAAAAAGATTAGTCATAATTTAAAAAAAATGAGAACACGTAGTGAATGCTAAAAAATTAGTACCCAAAAAATAATAATAATAATAATAATAAAATATTTGTATACAACATCCTTGAATTAATACGAAATGTGACTATATTAATCTAAAATATAGGTATGTACGTTCTACCGGCCAACTTGCCTAATTGGAGCAACTCGAACTTTATAAGGTAGGTTGAGCTGTGGGTTGGATCTATATCTTCAATTGAGTTAGGTTGTATTGAAGAATTTGTGACTTAATTATTTTGAGTTAGTTCAAGATTTTACAAAAAAGCGTAACTATAGACCTCAGCCAATCTGCCAACTCTCATTATAAATTAATAGAAAGAAAGAGATAAAACTCAACTAAGTTTTTTCCAAAAGATCAAGAAAAATAATTATGTCAATTGGCCCATGCAGGTCTCGAACCTGCGACCTTCGCGTTATTAGCACGACACTCTAACCAACTGAGCTAATAGGCCAACTTATTCAAAAAATTAAAATTTAAGTATCTTTCATCAGATTTAATTATTTTGATTAATTTATTGCAATAAGAAAAATAAAATACTTAAATTCAAACATAACTGATGGTCCTATTTTAAAATCAAATTGGGTTTAGACATAAGTGATGCATTTGAATTTAAAATTAATACAATATAAGTTGTTTAACATAAAGTGTTGTCTAAACCCAATCAATTACCATTGTTTCAGAAAAAAATAAATCAATTACAATTTTTAATAAACACGACTAACTTAGCATTAGCATCTCATTAGGAGCTCTGAGCCATTCACCATATGGGGCATCATCCCCATTGTCGGTTTTATCTCCACCTCTCTACACCTTACAAAATGACTCTTCATGGTTGAGGCATCCACAAACATGGCAAAAAACCGACAATCTTTCATACTTTAACCACGTCCAAGTCTTAATACCTTCATTATTAATAATCAAACCCCTAAAAAGAGGTTTGTTGATCGACACCTCTATCCTTGCTCTATTCCACACCGCTCCACCTCAAACTATCATCTATCTTAATAATACGACCCACTATCTGGCCTAAGATCTTAAGCAGACCAGGGCCTTTGCAATTTAGGGGAATACCATAGAATTGCACCCATAGTTTGCAGAAGTCAAAAGAAATGTTCCTAGGATCAATAGATGGCTCCCATGGTTTGGTCACAAAGACATGGTCCTTATACAACCATGGCCCATTGTTAAGAACGAAATGCATGGCTTTATCATCATGAAGAAGACTTGGAAAAGGTTGGCCTCAATCTCGGTAAACTTTACATCTGAGTTGATAGCCCATGATCTCACCAAACTTTCTTTTAGCCCCGTCTGGCTAAAACGTTTGATTGTGCAAAGCTTACCCAAAATGTTGAGTATACTTGCAATGATGTTTTGCTCCTTCAGTTCAATTGGTACCCCAAACTCCTTAGCGTCCTCACTCGTGAGCGAGAAGCTTTTGAGAACTTTTTCAAGATCCTCATCCATATTTTGAAGACCACCCCACTAGATCCAAGGATAAGACCACGCAACAGTAGATTCACAATCCTCACGGAGAGGAAAAAAAACCTAAATAATCAATTTTTTAGCTCGAAAGCACAATCCAATCTTAGTACAAAGTACAAGTAATGTCCTTTTCACCATTTCAATATGTAGTCCCTCTTTCACTCAAATAAGTATATTAGAATTTGGACAAATAAGGAAACAATAGCTATTGTGAAAAAGTAACGTTTTAGTATTGTTATTGTGTTAGCCTATATGCCTTCTAATGCTCAAGTAAAAGATCACTTTTTAGCTTAGTCGCTCCCATTTGGGAGAGCTGCCTAATGTTCCTGTAGTGTTCAAACGTAAATTAGTCTCGTCCTAAGGGCGAGGACACCACTTGAGAAATAAATAAAAAAGAGTCATTTTCTAGCTTTGTGGTACTACTTTTTAATTTTACTTCAAAAGTGTAAATCAAGTAGGCACACATCATTTTTAAAGTTGAGAAAGAACCTTTACAATATCCTTTTACACTTGATGGCGAGAAAAGGGTAGATAAGCTAAATAAAAAAGATATATAAATAACTTAATGGCATCGAATAATTTTCTATCCAATCTAATATATATATATATATATATATATTGTCACACCCCGCCCTGACGCGCCTAAACCGGCGGTACACTCTCGGACGGGGCGCGCATTTGAAACAATCAAAATGGTAATAACAGAGTACGCAGCGGAAATACAGTACACAGTACAAATCTGATTTCATATAATTCAGAATACTTTTGTACATAAAATGGTCAAGGGAACATACTCCCAAAATCCCCAATGATTCATACAAAGGGTACAAGATGTGGGCCCCATAACCTGCACCCAGTCCACCCTAATTTCCTGTGAAAGATTTGATAATATTGGAGTGAGCTTAACGCGCTCAGTGGGTAAATAGTGCATGAGTATAACAATTAATAAAGCATACTTCAATATCAAATATCTTAAATACACATGTAAGCATCATAATCAATCAATATGTATGTATGCATGACACCGTCACGTACTAATGGTTTGATGAGCGTACATCGCCTGAGTTCACGTACTGGTGTCCTTCCCCGGGCGAAGCCAGGTTCTCACTGTACGTCCCTCCTCAGGAACGATGCTTTGAATTCACGTACTGATGTCCCTCCCTGGCGTAGCCAGGTTCACATGTACGTCCCTCTCCAGAGAAATAATATGAATAGTGAGCAATGCTTCTAACTATTCTATGAGTCATAAACCATATACGTCCCTAGGTGGTGATATGTATGATGCTAATGCATGAACTAGTCTAGTCTACTGGTCTGGTCCTTTCTTGACATTTAGACTGACTTCGGCATCGTCTAGTGATCCTTATTAGGGTCGGTATCACGACGTGCAAGGTTAGGACATTCAGGTCATAAACATTATTGATATAATGCAGTGTAAATGAATAGTAGATATAACAATAATTGAATGTAAACTTTAATAAAAGTTATAAAACACGCAAACCTATGTTTCGTTCCCCACCTTCAGATCTGGTGCTTTTCTCCGGACAGAACTTCGTTGCACCGCTTTCAGATCTGGCGCTTTCTTCCGGACAGAACTTTGTTGCACCGCACCGAGAGTCTCGATTAGAGAGTCTCAAAAACTAAAAACTTAGAAGGCGTGGAAAGGAGAAGAAAATCCCAAGAGAAGGTGATTTTGGTTTGGTGTGAGAAATGAGAATGAGGAGGGTTCCTTATATAGAGATTTTTGGCGCCTGAACGTTCTGGCATGGCGCCTGAACGTTCTGGCAGGCGCCTGAACGTTCTGGCAGGCGCCTGAACGTTCTGGCATGGCGCCTGAACGTTCTGGCAGGCGGCTGAACGTTCTGGCAGGCGCCTGAACGTTCTGGCATGCCGCCTGAACGTTCTGGCAGGCGCCTGAACGTTTTGGCATGCCGCCTGAACGTTCTGGCAGGCGCCTGAACGTTCTGGCAGGCGCCTGAACGTTCTGGCATGCGCCTGAACGTTCGGGCGTTGCCCAAATAGTAAAAATTTCAAATAGTAATTTTTTTTTTTTTTTTTTTTTTTTGTGAAATACAGGGTATTACACTCTACCCCCCTTAAAGGGATTTCGCCCTCGAAATCAAGTCAAGTAGTGATGGGGGTTCGCGGTTTGAGAAGTAGCCGCAGGCTGTGAATGAGGCCACTGCATGTGTGCAATACTCTATCCATTGATATTATTTTCAGACATCTGGTAGTTATTGAAGTGAAACAATGTATCAAGATAGGTGTAAACAATGTTTCATCCTGATATTGATAAGTGAAAATAATACAACGTATCACTTCATCAGTTGGTGCTAGAAAATAATTCAGGGTATTTTTGTTTTATTGTTGATTCTAGTTCCCATGTTGCTTCCTCTACGCCGTGGTGATCCCAGAGCACTTTCACAAGTGGTATGCTACGGCGCCGTAGTTCTTGAGTTTTTGTATCTAAAATCTGGATTGCTTTCTCCTGGTACGTATTTCCTTCCTCAACCCGAACCTCGACTAAAGGGATGATATGCGAAGGATCAGGACGATACTTGCGAAGCATAGATACGTGAAAAACGTCATGAACCTTAGGCATGGATGATGGAAGGGACAGACGATAAGCAAGTTTGCCAATACGTTCAATGATCGGAAATGGACCGATATATCGCGGGGAGAGCTTGCCTTTGATCCCAAAGCGTTTGACACCTCGTGTGGGCTGGACTTTCAGAAAAACAAAGTCCCCCTTATCAAATTCTAGAGGCTGTCGTCGTTTGTCAGCATAGCTCTTCTGTCGACTTTGTGCAACACGAAGTCGTTCCTTTACTAGTGTGATCTTCTCAGAAGTGTCTTGAACTAGTTCAGGGCCCAACTGCGGTCGGTCTGCCATATCTAACCAGCATACCGGAGATCTGCAAGGCCGACCATAGAGAGCCTCGTATGGTGCCATGCCGATACTAGTTTGGTAGCTGTTGTTGTATGCAAACTCAGCTAGATGCAAATACTTTGCCCATCCGTCATGAAAGTCCAAAATGCAGCATCGTAGCATGTCTTCTAAGATTTGGATAAGCCGTTCTGACTGCCCATCAGTCTGAGGGTGGAAGGCTGTGCTCATAGTGATCTTTGAACCCATTCTAGTTTGGAAGCTTTTCCAAAAGTTTGATGTGAAGCGAGGGTCTCGATCAGAGACGATCGTGAGTGGTATGCCATGAAGGCGGACGATCTCTCTTTCATAGAGTTTGGCAAGTTTGGCGGGATTATCCGTGAACTTTATTGGCAAGAAGTGTGCAGACTTGGTAAGTCTGTCAATGATAACCCAGATAGCATCTTGCCCTTTATTATTTCGAGGTAATGCTGTAACAAAATCCATTGCAATGTTCTCCCATTTCCATTCTCCAATAGGTAACGGTTGGAG
Organism: Paratinospora sagittata; assembly: GCA_035771175.1. Taxonomy (NCBI): domain Eukaryota; kingdom Viridiplantae; phylum Streptophyta; class Magnoliopsida; order Ranunculales; family Menispermaceae; genus Paratinospora; species Paratinospora sagittata. The sequence continues at coordinate 1,628,772 of CM069612.1, forward strand.
AAGGCCAGAGGGAAGTCTTCGTTCTGCCTTAACTTGTTGGCAAACAAGACATCGAGCAACGAAGTCTGCAATGGCCGTCTTCATTCCAGAAAACCAGAATTGTCGCTTGACATCGTGGTACATCTTGTCACCCCCAGGATGCATAGCGTATCTCGAACAGTGCATCTCAGTAAGCACGTCTTTCCGAACCTCGGGATCGTTCGGAAGACAAAGACGTTTTTTATAAAAAAACGGCGCCGTCGTCAGAGACTGACCAATGAGGAAGGTCTTGGCCGCTGAGTAGAAGTTCTCGTTTCTCCATTAACATAGGGTCATTGGCTTGAGTAGCTGAAATCTTGCGAACAAGGTCAGAGGTAGCTGATAAGTGAGAGAGCCGTGGGCGTGGTCCCTCTTCGTTTAGCTGGAGGTTAAAGTTCTCTATCTCTGTAGCCAATTTTCCCATTTCATAGTTAAGAGTGCAAGCAACATAAGATTTTCTACTCAGGGCATCAGCCACAACATTGGCCTTTCCGGGATGGTACTGGAGTTGAAAGTCATAATCTCTCAAGAATTCCAACCATCGTCGTTGGCGGAGGTTAAGGTCTCGCTGAGTGTATATGTACTTAAGACTCTTGTGATCCGAGAAGACCTCAAAGCGTTCACCGTATAGGTAATGACGCCATAACTTTAGTGCAAATACGACAGCGGCAAGTTCCAAGTCATGCGTTGGGTAATTACCCTCATGAATCTTCAGTTGTCTGGACGCATATGCAACCACTTGGCCTTCTTGCATTAGCACGGCACCTAAGCCTTGGAGAGAGGCGTCGGTGTATAATGAAAATCCAATTGCATTTCTTGGAGTGATAAGTACAGGTGCTGTCGTGAGGCGTTTTTTCAATTCCTGAAATGATGCTTCACAGGCGAAATTCCAGATAAAGCGCACGTCTTTTCGAGTGAGCTTGGTCATAGGTTCAGCAATCTTTGAGAAATCCTTGATGAAGCGTCTGTAATAGCCAGCCAAACCAAGAAAACTCCTAATCTGAGTAACAGTGGTAGGCTGCGAACAAACAGAACTGGAGCGCCCCAGGGTGATGAACTCTTTCGGAGGAAGCCATTACTCTCTAATTCCTTAAGTTGTATGTCTAATTCGACCAGTTCAACATTTGACATTCTGTATGGTGGAATTGAGATAGGCCCTGTCCCAGGTATGAGGTTGATCTCAAAATCGAATTCTCGAACTGGAGGTAGACCAGGAAGGTCATTAAGAAAAACTGTTGGGAATTCAGATACGACTGGAACATCGCGTACTTCGGGAGGGTACAGAGCTGGTGATTCATTGTCTTTACCAAGAGACAACGCTCGAAGTTGTGACTTGAGAAGGGCAACTGTTGATTTGTGTATCCATTGCCTTGTGCCCTGAATCTTAACAAACTCTCCTGTAGGCAAAGTTAACTGAACTTGCTTGTTCATACAGTCGATCTTTGCATTCAGTGGTGCCAGCCAGTCCATGCCGAGGATGATGTCGAAGTCTTCAAAATCCATTACAAAAAGATCGGCATATATTATCTGTTCGGACATTCGAAGCTCACAGCGAGAACACTGCAAATTCACGTCAGTACCCGATCCGAATGGTGATGTGACATGGAGTGTGATGTTTGTGGGTTCAGGATGCAGGCCTAAATGTCTTACCAATACTGATGATATAAAAGAATGCGTAGCACCTGAATCAAACAAAACATGCACCATGGTATTGAATAAAGGAAAGGTACCTTCGACGACATTATTGTCTGGGAGGGGTTGGTGAGCGATGGCATATGCTCTGCCCTGATTCCGTGGACCCTGGTTCTGCTGGGTCGGCCTGGGTTGGGCATTAGCAGCAGGTGGTGCTTGTTGGACTAGAATAGCAGGAATAGGTTGCTGAAGGTGCGGACAAAGATGTTTGACATGGCCCTTCTGGCCGCAGTTGTAACAAGTCGGCCTGTACTGCTGATGGTTGTGCTGGCCATTCTGATTATTGTGCTGGCCTTGTTGATTGGGGTGTCGGCCACCACCTCTGCCATTTCCGTTGCTACGGCCACCTCGTCCATAACGACCGCCACGGCCATGATTTCGGAAACCCTGGTGGTTAGAGTTAAAAGGTTCAGCCGCAGGTGTTGTGCCTGCATTCGTCGAAACCGGGGCTGGGAGGGCTGGGTTTGGATTGTAGTAGGGCTTTTTCCTGTTGCCCTGTTGTGAGCCTTGTGGAGGAAATGCGGCAGGTCGTTTGCCCTTATTCATTCGCTGTTCTTGTAAGAGCTTCTCTTGTTCAAAGCTCATGGCCTTGTCAACAACCTCCTTGTAAATCTTGATGTCCAAGATCGATAAGGCTTGCCAAATGTCATGGCGAAGGCCATTATAAAATTTCTCGGACTTATCTCGCTCCGTTGAGATGGTGGAGAGAGAGTAGACAGATAATTCTTTGAATTTTCCAGCATATTCTCTGACGGTCATGGTGCCCTGATATAACTTAGCAAATTCCTGGCGCTTCTGCTTTGTCACCGCGCTGGGAAAATACTCATCAATAAACATTGACTCAAACTGTTGCCAAGTCATATCTGCTATATTGACCCGTGGGTCTTCTTTCACTGTGAGCCACCATTTGTTTGCTCCACCAACAAGTTGGTAAGTTGCTAGTGGAATTTTGCGAGTCTCATCGACTCCCATTGCATCAAGAGCTTTCTTTGACTCATCTAGCCACTTTTGCACCTCATCAGGATCAATGGTGCCATCGAAAGTAAGAGGTTGTAGTCGCTTGTATTTAGTAATCTGATCGGTTTGAGCTTCCGACCCAAATTTTATAGGTGCTTGTACCGTGGCAACCTGACTGGCTGCAGTCTCACGAACGGCAGTTTGAACAGTGACCTTCATTGCCTCAACAAATCCAGCGAAGAAGTTTTCAATGCTTGAAGGCATGGCAAAGGGTGCGGGTGGTGGTGGTATTGCCTGCCCAGATGTAGTGGCAGTGTCGGGTGTGGCCTGTGCTGTTGTCGGAGGCGGCGGTTCCTGAATCTCAGGAGGTGCCTCAACTGTGGGACGAACAGTACGTGGCCTTCCTCTCTTCCTGGTTTGCATTTTCTCACTGGCAAGGAGAAAAGAAAACCAAGATTAAGAAACTGTAGGTAAGTATAATGTTGGAGTATGCTCAGCAACAATTTCGAGAGTACTGTAATATTAAAATCACTTATTTTTCTAAGTAGAGTGTAAAGTTGTTGTTGAGGAATCAAAGAATCTTATATATCTCGTATGTGTGGCCATGGTGTAAAAACAAACAAGGTTAGAATGTTTATATAATAAGTAGAAAACTTTGCAAGTATTTAAAAAAAAATTTGTTTTGGTGTTCGTGAACATACATATATTTCCTTGAAAATCCATACGAGTCATAAGAATTCTAAGATTTGCCTCGGTAAATATCCTGATTTAACGTTCTAACGCAATCTTATGCATTCATACGCTTACTCTCAGTTTGTTCAATTATTATCCAAGTTCATATGTCCCATACCACATGAATTTAGTAATAAGGGTGGAAACCAAGTTAAGTTGTATGAACACAGTCTCTAAAAACATTGGTTGAATAGAAGTTCACTAATAGTATCGTCCAAATTTACTCGTCCCATACCGTGTAAACTTAGTGATAATATTAGTAATGCAACTTTCTCCAAGTGTTTCTTTTCACACAAGGTCGTGGGTTTGATGTAGGATTGGGATTTGAATCATTATTTGGGCCGTCTCTGACAGGCATCTTGCGTCGACATTTGCGAAGGCAACGCCCGTGCTTGTCCCTCATTCTTTCGGCAGTTCTGTTTGTCGTGCCGAATACCTCTTCGTCAGTTACCCCTCCACTTGTGCCATAGGTCTTGAAGATAGAGGATGCTGTAACTGGTTCAGTGATCAGCTTTGACGTTCCATCGAAAGTGTCAACGTTGGCCTCGTGAAGGATCCTCATAATCAAGACTCCGTAGCCGAGGAATTCCTTCTTTAAAGGGTTTTGAATCACCCTCAACATTTGTTGGATGATGATGTGTGGTAGAGAGACTTTTATGTTCTTCTCTATGCAATACAGCACAAGGAGTTGGGCCCTTGACATAGTGCCCCTAGTACCCCTTTCTGGCAAGATGTTGCCGTATACAATCTTTCCGAGGCCGACAAGAGATGGCTTAAGATGATTGTTTGGGAGGTTGGTGTATGTTGATTGAGTGTATGGCTCTTTGGCGACGAAATTAAACAGTTGTGCATTAGATTCGGCGATCGCTGCAACTGCCTGGGGATCATGTGGATCAATAATTATTGCCTCAATCGGAATCTCTAAAAGTCGAGCAATAATCTCGATGTTGATAGGAATTGTTGTTCCCATGATTGTTGTCTCTAAGTGAGGGCTGATCTCATCTCCGTGAAGTCCCACGTGATTCATGGCTTCATAGAAGGATCGAACCAAGTTGTAAGAGACTTGACCCTCGACTTTGGTTATATTTAACCAATCCAGTGCTGCGAGTTTGTCATGAAGGATTGGACGGAGGCGGAGATCGCCATTGTCGATGCTCCTCATAGTCACAACCTCTCGTTTGGACAATTCCGTTAGTCTAGTGGGAATTGGTTCCCTGCTAGTAGAAGATGTTCCCTCCCTTGAGGTCATTCTTTTGCTGAAAGGAAAATAAATTTGTGTGAAAGACACAAAATATATTCCTAATATTTTTAAGATTTATGCTTTGGCTGCTAGACATTTGTTTCGAGTGTTCTGTTGATGTTTATGCCAGCATGAGATTTTCTTCATTAGTGATTTGATGCATATATGTCGTATTCACTTATGAATGTATAGACATATTTCATCATAACTATATATAGTGTCCAAAAATCAACTATTTGGAATGTGTATATATGTCATATTTACATATGAATGTATAGACATATTTAATTATTTTAAGATTTATGTCTTGTCTGCTAGACATTATTTTCGAGTTTTCTGTTGATGTTTATGCCATCATGAAATTTTCTTTCATTAGTGATTAGATGTATATATGTCGTATTCACATGTATAGACATATCGACTCATAACTATATATAGTTTCAAAAAATCAACTATTTAAAATGTATATATATGTCATATTCACATATGAATGTATAGACATAGTTAATCATAATTATATATATAGTTTTCATAACGCAACTATATATATTGGAAATTGAGACTATATAAAAATCATATATAGTTATTTTTAATCCTAACTATATATGGAAGTCCTATATATATAGTTTTAGAAATTTCAAATAGTAAATTTTTTTTTTCGAATATTTGAATAAATATTTTTCGAAAAATAAATTTTTTTTTTTTTTTCTTTGTGAAATACAGGGTATTACATATATATATATATATATTGAGCTCAATTGGTAGTAGATACTTATACATGTCATCCTAATTCTTTTAGAACAGGATCACAAATACTTAAAAACATTATTGGCCAATAAGTGGTGGAAAGTGATGCGAACTCGAAACTTTCAGGATAAGTGCGACTTGCATCTAATCACTAAACCAACCTACCGTTAATTTTTAATCTAATAATATAAAGTTTATACTAGAAATGTTTTAATATTCTAAAATATGCTTTTTTCCTTAAACAACTATATTATTGCTAATAAATTTAAATTGATAAAAATTAAAATAATGTACAACGCATGCATACATTAGTACATGTAATATACATAACACATTCAACATAATCTTAAGAAAAATTCATCCGTAACCATGCTATATAACACAATATGTTGTTTACATAACACGCTAATGTCTAGGCTTTTGGGTTCTTGTACTTCAGTCCTTTCGAACAATGTACTAGTACAGTAGAGTAGCACAATAATAACTGTTGAGACAATTCCAATAGTCAAAATTTTAAATTTTGAACCCCTAGCGACCATATTTTTGTATCTAACGACTAATACTCATTTTTAAACTATAAATACATACACTCAAATCATTTTAAATATATAAAAAAAAACACCAGTGTGATACTATAAAGTGATTTCTAAAATCAAATCATTTCTCTATTTTCGCAAAACTATAAAACCAAACGTGTTGATTCAAAAGGTGTTTTTTCAAACAATCGTTTTGGGCTTCGTTCTAAATATTTTGAAATGCTTACTTGACAAATCTTGATGCAAGGAAGATAATATATGATTGTAAGGTTTCTTTATCCATGAGTTTCATTGTTATATCTTGTGTTTGGTAGACTTTATAATATTTGAGTTTCACTGTAATTGTTCTATGTATTTAGAACAAATTTACTATTTCTACTTTTCTCCTTTTTGGTTTGTTTCTATTTGAAATAAACCAAGTCAAGTAATTGAATATCATTTGTGATTCTTAGATTGAAATCAAAGGTCTAGTTTCACCCCTTATCTTGAAAAGAGTCAAGTGGTTAATCTCTAATCTGTTAAAAAAATAAGTTTGTCTTGAATTTGTTAAAAAAAAAAAACATTATATCAGTTTGGTTCATACCCTTGAAATAAACCTATTATAGTGGAATCCCAAATGAGGTTTTTCTAGATGTAAGAAAGAATTTTTCGAACCTCGTAAAAATCTTTGTGCTTGCCTTCTTCTTTAATTCCACACTTTACATGTATACACATTAGTTTATTAGAGCTTTATTTTAAATCATTTAAAGGATTCCATAACTGAACTTAGATCTTATCAATTAAAGAGGAGACAAAGTTATCAGTCTAACTTATGATAGAAGATAACATAAGTAATATATATAGTTAGTGATATGCATCCCAAATAGGATTAAACCAGCAAACTAAAAAACACAATTTTGGGAAGACATATGGATGAAGTAATTCGAAAAACACACTAAGGAGAAAAATATATATGGGAGAAGATCTTAAAGGACATATAGGCAAAGAGAGGACTAGATATAAAATGGTACGCGGAGAATATAGATTTTAAGATACGAATGAAGTCAAAGTATATTAAATTTTGCAATGGCAAATGACCTCATAATAGCAAACACTAGATAAACATTTAATATATTTTGTTGGTGGGTTCAACTTAAAGAGATTAGTCTCACATTATATGTATTCTTCAAAGCTAAGACACATAAGAAGTTTCATTCCCTTACACTAGTAAGAGACTTTTTCCTAAAGAGAAAAATAAAATCCCCTGGGACTTGCCTTTATGACACACTCTACCTTGGCGTCCACAGGCTTGATAACCCAACTTAGTCCGGGCAAATTACCTGGGGGTTCGTAGGAGAGACACTATTTTGTGACTTGTGAGCCAAAATAAGCTTCAACAGTTGGCGCTGTCTGTGGGAACCAATGCATTTATGTGAGGTGTTGAGCCTCTGGGGCCTACTGTTGGTGGATTCAACTTCAGAGACTAGTCCCACATCGACTATGTGCTCTTTCAAAATAAGGCATATAAGAAGTCTCACCCTTTCACACTAGTAAGAGATATTTTTCTAAAGAAAAAAATAAAATCATTTGGGACTTGCCTTTATGGCACGCTCTTTATAGGCACTCATAGACTTGATGGTCAACTTAGTCCGACCAAAATTGGAGGCCCGTAGGAGGGACAAAGAAGTGGGCGACTGAATAGTTAGAATAAGGTGAAATATGGTAAGCCTAGGGAAGATCTCAGCAAAAGGATCATTACTGAGCCATTGATCTTCCCAAAACCTAAACGTTTGGCCATCCCCTAGATTTGGAACAAGATGAGGAAAAACATCAAGGAGCAACGATGTTACATACTTTCAAGGGCTACGAAATGTGGCTTTAATGGTGGGGACAATTCTTCTACAAAATTCAACAAGCCCAAATTTACTAATGATAACCTATGCCCAGAAAGTTTGATTTTACTTATGTAACCTCCACAAATCATTTTGCACAAAGTGCCTTGTTCCAAAGCAAGATGTTGCAAATGCCCAAACCACCCTTACTCGCAGGCCTTTGAACCATCTTCCACTCGATCAAGTGTGTTCCATCACTCTTGTCAATTCCTTTCTAAAAGAAAGCTTTAATTTTCTTCTCAATGTTTTGGCAACACCACATGGGATGCAGAGCAGAGATAAATAATATGTTGGGATTGCTTCTAATCTTCTCGAGATCTTGGAGACAACATGATCCCAGAAAGTTTTCGACAAAGGATTACCTCCAATAGGCATGTCAAGGTAGTTTAAAGGCCACAAACCAGTGGAACATCCAACTTTTGAGACCAACCTAGCCAACACATTGTGATCAATGTTAATCCTTGCAATTTGACTCTTCGTAATGTTCACATTTAGGCCAGAAAAAAGACAAAATCTTTGAAGCAGACATATGACATTCTCCACATTCACCTCCTCGCCCTGAAGCAAAGAGAGCGTATCATCTGCAAATTGGAGATAGACACTACAACCTCATTTTTGCCAATAGAAAACCTTTTGATAGTAGAGGAAGAGCAAGCTTTAGACATCATGCGACCAAGAACATCAACAACCAAGGTAAAAAGAAAAGGCGACATATGGTCACCCTAAATAGAAAAGGCGACATAGGGTCGCTTTTGCATCTATACTTGTTACATCAAAGTTTGACTTACCCCATCAAAATATCTTCAATAACAACTGCGAGCCCTTTATTTTACAAGTCATGCATGAAATGGAATGGAAATCTCACCATCCATTAATACTTTATAAATTATTTAATATTTATTTATAAATTATTTAATTAATAGAGAAAATACTTTATCTATAAATATTAAATTATTTAATATTTCTTTTGAGATTTTTTAAATTATTTCCTAATTACTAGTTAATATTTTAAATAAAGATTACTATATAAATATTTTATAAATTAATAGAAAGAAAGAGATAAAACTCAACTAAGTTTTTTCCAAAAGATCAAGAAAAATAATAACGTCATTTGGCCCATGCAGGTCTCGAACCTGCGACCTTCGCGTTATTAGCACGACGCTCTAACCAACTGAGCTAATAGGCCAACTTATTCGAAAAATTAAAATTTAATTATCTTTCATCAAATGTAATTATTTTGATTAATTTATTGCAAGAAAAAAAATAAAATACTTAAATTCAAACATAACGGATGGTCCTATTTTAAAATCAAATTGGGTTTAGACATAAGTGATGTATTTAAATTTAAAATTAATACAATATAAGTTGTTTAACATAAAGTGTTGTCTAAACCCAATCAATTACCATTATTTCAAAAAAAATAAAAATAAAATCAATTACAATTTTTAATAAACACGACTAACTTATAAGAGCATAAAGATGTTTGTAAGGTCACTTTTGCTACTAAACAAATAAAACTTTTCTATAACCCCTAATTTAAGAATTTTTAATAAACATATAATATTTATCCTTCGTGGGATATTAGGCCCGGTTCTTGAATCCACTAATTCTCACATTAATAAAGTGAGACTACAATAATCATTCAGCGACACAAACCAACCCAAGCTGAATTTACAGGCATTCGCCGTGATACGTAATTTAAAAAATTGCTATCACGACCCGTAAAATACTTGTAGAGCTAACGACTAACTGCATCAATATCTAATTGGCAAGTGGCAACCCCTAATTTAAATAAATATGATCTTTTCCATCTTTCATTTATAATCATACTATAGAGTCAAGATGAAATATTTTAACGAAAATGATCTTAAGATAAAACCACGATAATATTAAAAATAAAATAAAAAAGTGTTGACTGTGATAGCGCTGCCGTGCTAATGGCTCATGATAGAACATAGCAGTTAAAGTGAAAATTAATTAAAAAATATATATTTATTTTATTATCCTAATAAATTTCACGTGTTTGGGTGTCAATAAAGACAAAAGGGAAATTATCTTATTAGGTATATCTTTGATATGCAATTAAAAAAGTCAAAATAAAATTATTAAAAAAATATATAGAGTCAGACAAATGAAAATGCTTGAACTTTGAGTCCGTCTTGGTCTATTTTTATTAAAAAATATATTTTATCTTTATAAATCTTTAAATTTTAAAAAATTAGTCTAAAATTAATACTAAAAAAATAAAATAAAATAATAATAATAATAATAATAATAAAATATTTATATACAACATTCTTGAATTAATACGAAATGTGACTATATTAATCTAAAATATAGGTACGTTCGTTCTACCGGCCAACTTGCCTAATTCGAGCAACTCGAACTTTATAAGTTAGGTTGAGCTGTGGGTTGGATCTATATCTTCAATTGAGTTAGGTTGTATTGAAGAATTTATGACTTAATTATTTTGAGTTAGTTCAAGATTTTACAAAAAAGCGTAATCATATACCAACTCTCATTATAATTGTTCATCGTAATTAAATTACTTAAAGTATCATAATAAAAATAGAATAAAATAAAACTTATTATAATATTTTTTATTTGAAAATAATATTATAAGATCATATTTTAGATTATTTACATATATATATATATTATTTAAAATAAATAATATACAAAAATAAAAAAAAGTACGTCAAAACTAATCTGTGAATTTATTGTTACTGTCGGACGCTTAAACGAAAATTTGTGAAAGTAAAATTTTTGCATCTACAAGTCCTTTATTTCTTATATTTTGTATTTTGTAATATGTAACCTAAAAACCTCCCTTCAACGCCTATTACGGATCAAATGGTCCAATCGTACGATACGTCACTATCAAAGTCTCAACTACCAACCGTCCAATAACTTTTCTTAAACCCACATATAGACACGTGCTTGAAATCCATCGCATTCTAAGATCAACAACAACAGCTGTCGTTGTTCAAAGAGGTCGGCATCCAAACATAAATGTACGGTACGTAGGTAGGGGTCCAAGTGTCGTGTGACGACACGCCTTCTTTTTAAAAAACTTCAATGAAATGCCCCTGGATTTCCCCAATATTACCTTTTCAAGAATGTCGGTGCTTGATCAAACAAGACGTGGTTTCAAAGTCAGAGTGAGGGTACTTTCGGTATTATGAATTGTGGGGAAGAAATGCTGGGCAAGTGGCACGTGACTACCTTTTTTGAAAATTAAAATTTTTCGTAAAACATTTAAGAGTATAAGACAATACATAACATTTTTTTTTTCTTTAGTCTTTTCTTTTAATTAAAAAAAATAGGAGAATTTTCCACGTGTGTATATTTGTGACCTAACAAAAATTTCATCAAAAGTAAGACGAAATATTAATAAAATTAATGAAGTAATTTTAAATGTACATTCCAAAAACTATCTCCCTACCCATTTGATATATATCATTCTTAAAAATTTATAAAAAATATGAGTTCAGATAATATTTTTAGTAGGTATATTTAAAATTATTTAATAGTTTGAGACAAACGCAGCTAATCTTCAAGTAAAGAGTTCGAATTAAAATTCATATCATTTATTAATATATGGAATAACAATTTAAAAAATGTATATATATCAGTTACTAAGAAAAAAACAAATTTACAATTGGACAAAGGCCCATCCTTCTTTAAAGACATCATGATCCACAAATTAATTATATATCATTTACAAAATATTACTTTAGAAATTATGTGATTTTGTAATCTCATATGACAATAAGTGAGGTCCTAAGTGTAAATATTTTAGGAGAAAAGTGACAATATATTCTTAAGCACTAGAAGTTAACCCATTACTTAATCATATCCATATCAACTCAATTTAACTACCACTTTATTAGTGTACTATTACATCAGTTTGGTATATAACTTGTATATTATATATATTATATTAATAAAAAAATAATGTAATGAAAGGAGAAAATCTTTGAGAGTATGACATTACAATTACATAAAATAGATACAAAAGGTTTTCTAGGCCTTAGTTGTTAACATTAAATTTAGTACATTTTATAATATATTCACGCAATTAATGTGAGGCTTTATTGGGTTGGATCGGGTTCGAGCCAAAACTCAACCCAATTCAATTCAAACTAGTTTAGATTGAGTTGGATTGATCATTCGAGTTGAGATGACTTTAATTTTCTTTTTTAGAAGAAAAAGGAACACAAAAAAAGAAGAAAAAAAAATGAATAAGAAAAAGCGGATCGAAGAAGTTGGGATGAGAAGTTTTATGTAAAATGCCAAAAAAGGTTGTGATTTGGGTTTGAGACTTTAAGAATTTTGTTAGTTTTGCAATTTGGTAACTTTAGGGGATTAGAGATTTAAGGATTAATGTTAGGTTCGATTCGGTTTGGGTCGAGTTCTAAGGATGTTAACCCATGACCTAACTCGAACTTTTCGGGTTGAAGAACCTAACTCAATCTAAATACCTAGATCAACCTAACCCAATTCATCAGATTATGTTCGATTCAGTCGGATTGGTCGAGTTTGGCTTACACCCTTATTCCTAGCTCATCAAAAATTAAAGTTATTTAGATTGAACTAAAATGATAAGGAACATGAAGTCAGCACGTAAGTGCTATAAAAATAATAATCATTGTTTTGGGCTTTGGGATTCTTGGCCCAAAATCAACTTAGAAGCTGCAAAAGAGCCTGAGGTGGTAAGAACCTATTCACATTGTAAAAGTTCCTTGAAAACATAATAGAGAGGAGGGTAGTAGCCAGTAGGTATAATAAACTCATGTGATCATAAGGCCTAATGAGAAATTAATACAGAGATTGTTCTCAAATTTAAACTTGTGATCCTTAAGTCACGAATAAGGTAATCTTATAGTACTATTGGCCAAGGCTCAAAAGGGTCAAAACATCAAGTGCTTCTATTTCAATCCAACAAATATGTTTATACTATCCATACGTTCTTTATGAAAAATGATTAGTTGACATGTTTTTTTGACACACATTTTTGATATTGTAAGTGAGAGTAGTTATACGAGGCAATTGAATCACACGACAACGCCTCGTATCACGCAATCAACGCATAATACGAGGTACTGTTGGATATTTCGAGACAATTTAACCACTCTTATTTTTAATGTTAAAAATATATGTCAAAAAAACATGTCCTTGTAGCATTACCCTTTCTTTATCCCGCCTAAATTTAGACTTTAATATGACTTCCCATGGAAATTCTAAAATTGCTCCTCTCCTTACATATTTCTTTTTCAAAAAAAAAAAAAAAAATCCTATTTCTTCAACTAATCTCAACTTCATACATAATCTTTGTCTTCTTTCAAAAGGTTTTCAATTGAAGAGAATCTTCATGTTTACATTTTATAGTCGATGACATTGCTTTTATCATTTGATAAGAGTTTTGGATCGTAAAAACTTTAGATTTGACTCCAAAATTTCTTATTCGTTAAGAAAATACGTGTTTTTTTGTTTATTAATAGTTTGTCATTTTACGAGTTAATTTTAAGTTTACTTATCAATCAAACACCTCCAAGAGCCTGATTTGATCCCACAGCACCAAATTGAGGCACCCGATTCAATCACACTCAACCAAACCAGAGCGCTTGTTTTGGTACTATGCAACCAAACTGAAGCTTTTGGTTTGGTCTCATGTGATCAAATGGAAGCTGAAAAACATTGGAAAAGAAAAACCTCAATACTAAAAATCGAAAGTTTATTTTAGATTTGTTTTGTATCATCAACTCCACTTGTTTTCGTCCCCATATCCATGTCAAGTGAGTTTTATGAAGACCCTAAGGGGCTTTTAACCACTTCGATGTAAACACTAGAAACTGTAAATGAAGGTAATATCATATTATGGCCTGGGATTGGGATACTAGAATAAAGAAGAAGGGTGGTTTAAGGGTAGGAATATCAAAGCTAGGAACAAAACATTGTTGGCGAAGTGGTTCGATGATTTCCAATGGGGTAAAGTTTTTTGTGAACCAAGGTTATTAGGAGCAGACAGACATGGGATCCTTGACAACAGGCGGAAGCATAATGTGCAGATCCACTCATAAAAGCATGTGGAAAATTCATAGGATTTTATTCATCCCAAGTTTCAAAACCACATAGAATTTTCTAACTAAACACCACCCTGAATCGAAGTTGATTTCGGTGTTAGTGTTTGGAGGCTTCGTTTTGAAATATTTTGAAGCTCAAGTTAGTGAGTATGGGGTGATTTTGTAACGACCCACATTTACAATTGGCGTTATAATGACTTAGATTGTCTAACTCTAGATGTTTGTGTAGATATTTGATGTGTGTTATACTTGTATTTTGATCATATATATATATATATATAATGTATGACTATGTATTTATTTATTACTTAGGTGATGATGTGTTTAATGCATGCTATTTTAGAGAATTATGACTATTAATATTGTCATTTTTGGTGATAATAATACACATCACTAAAGGTAATATGTTAATAGTGACATATTAACACATTTATACTAATATATGTGCCATTAATAATATATGGGTCATTTGGACAAAAAAATTAGAATTTGAGATGATAAGTTGATTGGAATGAAAAAAGAAATTAATGGAAGGAAAGAAAGAAGAAGAGAAAGAGTTGCATTTGAATAAGTGGTTGGGTGAGATTTGGGTATTAAATTGTCATGTGTCACATGGGGAGCATGTGCCCATATTAAAAAAAAAAAAAAGACCCAACATTCTTTCTTTCTCGTTCATGTTTTGAAAGAGAGAAAAAGAAGGAGACGAAGAAGGGAAGAAAGTTGGGAGATCTTGGAGCCTAGGGTTTACTTGCATCAAAACTCCATCAATTGAGGTATAAAACCTCGATTTTTTCTATAATTCCTTTTATTCTTACTTTTCTAAGCTATTGGTTGCATTATTTGGGAAATTGATGGAGTGGTGGAGGAAAGAATGTTTGAATTGAAGCTTGCATGTTTTATATGTGAATCTAAATGTGATTTAGAGTATATTGATGATGAAATTTTCCATCTCTTGTAAGGACTTGGGTGAATTCTTTGTAAATAACCTAAGTTTGAAACTTGGTCTAGAATTTCCAGGTTTATATGCATGTCATATATGTTAAATAAGTGGGTAATTAGAAGCAAATCATGATGTTAATTTAGGTTTTCCATGGTGAGAATACATGGATTAATACAAATTAACCTTGTAGAGAATTTTCCCTAATATAGGCATGGGTTATGCCTAAGGTATGAAATTTGAATTTATAATGGTTTGTGATGATTCTACATGGCTTAAAGTGATTAATGATTTAATTGACTTAAATTGACCCAACTGATCATTGTAGAGAATTTTTCCAAAATTTGGGCCGCCTTTTTGTATTTATGATCTCTAAATATGAAATTGAGTTGATTTGTATCTAATTGGGCATAAATTAGGTTGTTTGATGTTCTAAATTGACCCATATTGGCTATGTTATAGGTTAGGCCTATTTGTTGGCTTACATGATAAGGCATAATTAATGTTATAGCTTGAATGTTGATAATTATAATAAATTGAATGGGTTATGATCAAATTATTGTAGATTGGGTTGATTGGCCTATATTTTGGCCTAAGCCTAGATATTACAAAAATCATGCAATTGGGCATGGTTGGGTTGAATTAATATGCATGAACATGAAATTGAGCATATATGACTTGGAATTGATCACTTGGTGTATGGATACGATTCATTTAAGGTTGTGAGTTGATTGGCCAATTGAGGTATATTTGACTTGTGTTATCGGCTATTGGACTGTTGTGAGTATTTCTTACTTTATTTCTCCATTTATAACATTGTATTTATATGAAATTAGATTGTTGAATGGTATGCATCCTATTATATATATGTGCATTGTATTTTGAGAACATGAGCATGAATTTTTATGCATTGGATTTGCCTTGGGTATTTTGGATTAAATACATTAGAATTATTTGTCTTTCTACTTACTTGTTCTTCGGGGAAACGTGCCGCTGGAATGCTTGGATTAGTACTTCGTCGAAAGGACTTTCCGAAGAATGTAAGGGTAGGAAGATTAGGAGGATTAGTGAAGGATAATCCACCGATCTGAACCTATTGGCCAATGGGGGAAGTAAAGGCACGTGTTATTCTGTCATGACCTCTTGGTAAAAAGTCTGTATATTTGATTCTTATGGAAATAATGTATAATTCATATGTTTAGTTTGGAACCATATATATTATAATTTCTTGATGCATTTGGTTTATAAATGTGAATTTCCAATGACATACTTATTTTATATAAATGCATATGTGGAAATTATTGTGAAAAATATTCATTGAGGTAGTTGAGCTCACCATATTTTTCCCTACTTTTCTCAGGTTCAGATCAGAAAGGAAAGGGCAAGGCTTAAAGTTTGTGTGGTCTTCATTTTCTTCTTTTGAATGTAGGTTTGGATTGTATATTTTGGGAACTTGAGACTAGTTTTAATTGTTTTGTTATTTTGATTTTGTATATAACTATCACCGGTACTTATGTATATAAAACGTAGATAGTTATGCTATTTTGTTTGGACTGTATATGATGAACAAATGAATGATGGACTATTATTATGAGT
This sequence comes from Paratinospora sagittata, assembly GCA_035771175.1. NCBI lineage: Eukaryota > Viridiplantae > Streptophyta > Magnoliopsida > Ranunculales > Menispermaceae > Paratinospora > Paratinospora sagittata. The sequence continues at coordinate 1,645,184 of CM069612.1, forward strand.
TCCATATAGTCTTGAGGATTATTAAACCTTAGAATAATTATTTGGATGATGATGTATTATTTTATTTTTGGTTCAATTATCTTGATCATATACAGGTTATATATTTGAGTTTATTAGGTGCTTTCCGGGTATAAGCTTATCAGTACCTCAGGTTTTGTCGTGTTGTGGCATTATCTGGGGTACTGTGCACGTAGTGACGTCACCCAGAGAGGGGTCGCGATAAATTTTGACTTAGGAATTCTAGCGGTGTTGAGGGGTTGTGATTTGCTAGATATATGTTTATGGAGAGTGTGCGATGGAGGACATTGAGGAAGGTGAAGTGGGGAAAGGGGCTCTTAAAGATTTCTTTGGCGTTCAGGGTATAGGGATTAAGGTTGAAGGATCATGCAATGGTCATCGTCTCATGCTCGTCAATAGGTTTCTTTGTTTGGTTCCAATAATCAAGAGGATGATAGGAAACTTCATTACTTAGAACGAGTTATTGATAATGGGGAGAAAGTGGTGACACTAGAGATGTCTCCATAATTAATTGATTCAATTACAAAAGAACGGAGAAAACGCATAGTGAGACATTTTCTTGGTCGTAAGTTACCTCTTTGATTGGTGCAAGATTCGCTCGGAAATCTCTGGTCTTTGAAAGGATTGGTGGTAGATGAATACCTTGTTGGTAATGGCTTTTATATTCTTTTAGAGATGATGATAAATCTAGGGTTTTACATGAAATACAATTGGCTTGTGATTGGAGTTCCATTGTTATTGCAACCATGGGAGAAGGGATTAGAAATGGACAAGTGTGATGTACATAAAATTCCTTTTGTTGATGTAACGACTCTCACTCAGTTTTATTTTGATGATTACAAACAACATATTTGTGATCACTAATATCTTTGACGCAGTTGTTTCAGTGATAACTAGCTATATCAAATGAATTCAACTATACTATCAAAGCATGTGGATGGAACAACATGCACAAAGATTAAAGAGCTTCATGTTTGTAATCCTTAGTTTAGAATCTTAGTGTTGTAGAATAATTCTTACTCGTTCCAACCACAATATGATTTGCATCTTTTGAAAATCATACATATAGGTTATCATACTCATGCATATACACTATTATTATATTGATCATGCATGCACACACACAATCATGATTATTATACAATCATATAGTTAAAATTGTTTATCATGCACACATATATATCTATCATTGATTATCATGCACTCACTTTACCAACTTTGCATGATTTTATCATTTTACGTGTGTCGTATCGAATGTATTGATCATCTGTTTTAATCGATCATTTTACACATGTTTATCTTTGTCAATTGTGTTTCAATCTTGTCAAAAATGTTTTGAAAGTTAGTTCATATGTTTGACAATGTCTTAAACTCTTTTCGATCAAAAAATTGGATTTCTATTACTTCAACGTGCAGGAATGCGCTCCTTTGCATTTTTTCGAGACTCAGATTTTTCTGATCAGAGTTTAAGGAACGCACTCCTATTGTTTTTCCTGAGACTCAGATTTTTCTGATCAGGGGAAAAGGAACACGCTCCTGTAATCAAAGGCAAAATCAGAAATTTTATAGAGTCAGTGGTTCTTGATGAAGAACCTCGCTCCTATGCCCAACGAACATATTAAGGAACACGCTCATTGATTGGAAGGAAATCTGAAAAGTTTCAGATTTCAAAGCAGAAGCGCGCTACTTCATTGAGGAAGGCGTTCTTGTGCCTCGGTCTGGTGTTTTTCTATAAATATCATACTTGCTCATTTGAAGAGCAACTTTTGCAAAATTTGAAAACTTGTGCCATTTTTCATATTATCATTTCTACAAGTCTAAAACAAGTTCTTCAGTGATTTTAAACATCTTTCAGAGTAAAAGTTCCCCTACATTCATATCTTTGATTCATACTTCCTTATAATTCGCCTAATCCTTCAAATTCTTTGAGAAACTTGTGTGTTTTTCTTGAGCAATCGATCAAGACATTTTTGAGTGATTCATTCACATCTTGTTGATTCTTGATCATCATTGAACGAAGAATCTATCAACCATCATCACACCTGAAAAATCTTTGAGCTTCATCCTGACCTAAGTTGAGTAAAATCTTTCCATTAAGATTCTTGTGATTTTTTTTGAGTAAAACGGTTTTGTGCTTGATTTGATATCTAGAAAACCGTTTTGATTTAAATACTCCATGTGAAACCATATTTGATCTTAATATTCCATTATCTTGTTTAGTGGTTTTATACATATAATAATATGGTATCGATTCATGTGCTAAACTTATACTATATTGAATTGAGTTCATAGATCATTACTTAAACATTTTGATTCTTGATCTTAGCCATTTATATATTTAAAATCATCAAGTCTTGATCATTCTTGCATATTGATTCTTATGTTTTATACATATCATTGTTAGAATCAATATTTGAATATATGTGCTTATTCGATTCTTGATTTCATATCATTAATATTTGAATCGATTGCATGTATTTGAAATCACCTATTTCAACACTTCACGTCATTTAAATTATTGTGGTTGAAATAATAATGATTATTCATTTAAGATTGTACGCTTAATATTGTTGAGAGTATTTTAGAACATCTCTTTCTATCATTTGTAATCTTGATGTATTGTTGACGTATTAGTCAATCGGGACTATACCATATACTTGTACGGCTCGTAACCATGCTCGAAAGTTGGTTATATTGCGACTTTCTAGCCAAGCCCTTGTGTAGGCTAGTGTATATGGCTTTCTAACCAAGCCCTTGTGTAGGTTAGTGTGTGACTTTCTAACCAAGCCCTTGTGTTGGTTAATGTGTGTGACTTATAACTAAGCCTTATGTTGGTTAATGTATACGACTTTTAGTCACGCTCGTAAGTTAACTAGCCAGTAGTGTATTGAGAAATCCTAATCCTGGTGATTGGGTAGTGGACGTAGGTTCAAGGGGAACCTAAATCATTGTGTCCATTTATTTTTCCTGTACTTGATTATTTTGATTATTACCTACTGCACATTTTATCTGTTTAATTATTTTAATCGAAAGATAACACGAAAATCTGTCAAGTCCAATTCACCCCCCTTCTTGGACTATAATACTGAGCTAACACTTTTGTGGGTCAAATTTTCTAATCTCCCCTTACATTTTTGGAATCATGAATACATGGGAAGAATTGTTAGTGTGTTGGGAAGACCTATTCTTATGGATCAATCCTACGAAGATGAGATTCAAATTGTTTTTTGCTAGGGTATGAGTCGAAGTAACCATAGATATTCTTGCTAAATCATCAATGAAAAGTTATGTAGGTGATACCCCAATTATTCAGTTAATGGAGTTTGAGTTTAGACCTTCTCACAGTGATGGTTGAAGGATTTTGGCCATTCTACCTCTCAATGCCCAAGGAATCATTAAGTGAATAGTAAACAATGAATTTCTACTGTTGAATTACTAAATGCTCAGGTTGGGGATTAATTAATTCTGGGGTGAGAGATGGGAAAATATTAATCAGAAAAGTCCTAAGGGATTTTTATTTTTATTTTTTGCCAAAAAGGATTAAATTGTATTAGAAACCTCCAGCAGCCAAGCTGGAAAAGAATTAATCCAAATATAGTTCTGTTAGCCAAAAAATGGGCAACACCATTGCTGGACTTGGGCACATATACAAAATGAGTCTCGTTCAGAGATGATACAAAATACTTAATATCATGGCAAATAGCGTCACAGGAAGCAATCCTTTCGGAATCCAACGAGAGAGCATCAATTATGACAGACGAGTTCGAACAAATTGACAAGGCGTGGATGTCAGAATTGTTTTCCAGACCCCAAAGAATAGCACCAGGTTCAGCCTCCTCCACCGAAAGAGCGTACCCAAAAAACTTGCAACCAGCTTTGATAAGCTGTCTTGAGTCATTGAAAAGAGCCCACCCGAACCCTGAAGCATGGGAGCGCGGATTCCTCGCAACATCAGCAAATAAAATCCAAGGAGAGTTCCTTGGGTTCCAAGGAAAAGGTCTGATGGACGAAATGTCAATGTTGGGCACAATTGGTCTGCTAACACCCTGGCATCTTCTGAATTCCATACATTATCTATCTGTAGCCTGAATGGCCTGATCTGGGAGAATAAACTCGCCTATGAACACAACTGCATTTCTCACTTTCCAGATCCTCCATAACCCAAATGCCACCCATTGAATTGCATTTCCCTCATCCCCACAATCTCTGAACCACTGTAAGATTGTTTTTCACGCCTCAAGGAACTATGAACAAAGTAGCCGCTGAAAATCGAAGCCAAATGAACAGCTAAACCCAAAGGCCTTACCCCAAATTGCAGTGAAAAAACAGACGCATACTGGTCTCAATGTGGGCGTTACATAGGGGGCTAGCCTGAATAGTGTTTAGGTTCCTTCTTTCCAGACAGTCTTGAATGGCAAGATAATTGTTGCAGCAGCGCCAAATAAAAAATCTTATTTTGCTTGGAACATGGAGGTTCCAAATCTGCTTTCATAACACATAATCCTTCGAGGTTTTGTTGGTTTCACCTTTAAATTGTCCTGAGGAAGCATCATTGTGAATAAGACGATTCGCAACATAATATCCATTTTTAACTTTGTATTCACCAGACTTGGAATAGGGCCATATTAAGGAATCATCACACCCTCTCCTGCTGATAGGGATCTGCTTGATCAAGTGTACATCATTTTTAATGAACAGCCCGTGCAATAGGTTGACCCTCCAAGACCCTGACCTCCGATCAGTAAGTTCTGAAACCATGGAGTGGGAATGGACCACCGGGGACCAGACACGAAAGGTAACTGGACGTGGTAGCCAAGGATCATGCCAAATGTTTATCTTTTCCCCATTTCCACCCCGCCAACGCATGCTATCTTGAAGCACCCTCCTTCCTTGCAAGATGCTTCTCCACCACCACGATGGCCTAGGACCAAGTTGGGCTTGCATGAAGTCTACCTATTTGAAATATTTACCTTTTAGAAGCATACTATGAAGTGAATCAGGCGCTTTTATGATCCTCCAGCCAAGCTTCCCCAACAAAACTAGATTTGCACCTTCCATATCACGAACCCCCAGTCCACCCTCATCTTTTCTTGTGGAAAGTTTTCTCTAGCTGCACTAATGTATACCATCCCCTTGCTTCGAGTTCTTCCACCAATAAGAGGCCATTCTGGACTTGAGCAAATTGTAGATTGCTTGTGGCATTTTAAAACAAGACATATAGTATAGAGGAATGGATAATGCAACAGATTTTAAGAGAACTTTTTTCCCTCCAAGAGATAGAAATTTCTCCTCCCACCCAAGATTCTAGCATTCACTTTAGACACAAGATCATAGAACACATCTTTTTTTCTCCTGCCCAGGCTGACTCTAGAGCAAAGATAGATCCCAAAATCCGCCGCCTCTTTTACATTTAAAATGCCCCTCAGCTCCCTTCTCTTAACAATTGGAACACTTGTGCTAAACACCATAGAACTTTTTGAGAAGTTAACACATTGCCCAGATGCAAAACCATAGGTATTCAAAAGCATAAAATCATAACTGTTTGCTTTACAGAAGAAAAGCGAGTCGTCGGCAAATAAAAGGTGGGAAACAAATTGAAGAGTGGTAACTATGGGGCAAAAGGAGGAAAAAGGGAAACAAATTGTTTCTGAGGTAAATGTGATTACTAAAATGTTTGATCCGAGTAAGTTATCCATTCTTCTTAGTGAAGAGATTGAAGACAAAGTGAATGATAGTACTTGTGGTGAAGAGAGTGAAGGAAACTATTCTGCCTTCTTCTAACAACATGGTTATGGTAGAATCAATGGATGAAGTTGAGGAAGAGGATAAGGCCTTGGATCAGTTCATGTCTAGAGAACAAAACCAAGCAAGAAAAGAGTTGCCAATGAATGTCCTCTATTATAATGTCAAGAGGTCTCAATTCCTTAACTAAACAAATGGAATGTAAGAAAGTGATTAGGAAGAATAAGGTGGGTTTGGTTATTATAGTCGAAACAATGGTAACATAAATTAATACTGTTAGAATTAAGTATAAGATTGCTTCGAGATGGTCTTAGATTTGTAATTTTTCTCCATTGGTGAAAGGGGGGATTTGGACTGGGTAGAAGTCAGAAGTAATTAAGCTTAAAGCATTTTCTCCATTAAATCAATTTATTCTTGGGGAGTTCTTGTGGAAAGCTTAAGAAAATTTAGCTCATCTAACATCTATTTATGGGTTTAATTGAATTATTTAAATGAGGCAACTCTGGCAGCATCTCTGTAACACCCTGATTTTCAAGACTAATTTTTTTTTTGTAAAACAATGAATATTTAAATTTTATATAAAATATTACCGAAAATCGAGATGCTACTCGTATCCGTCTATCTTAACCCATAACCATTTTATAAATAATAAAATTTGTAAAACTATGAGTTTATATTCTTCCAACCAACTTAGTAGTTAAGATAAACGAATACTTTTAATTTCTCGTAAAATCTTTATCTTCATGATGGTGCTTGTCCTTGTCCATCCATTATGGACACAACATTAAAATACAATCATCCAATAGAATTAATGAATTCTATTCCAAGGCATTCACACGTGAAATGAATCACAGGGTCCTTACTGACCGTAATAATATTCATTGAATTTTAATTATCAATACAATTCGTTTAAATAATACATCCTTAAGAATTAAATAAAAATATTCAGTCCCATAACACTAATTAATTAACCCACCCCTACTACTTTGAATTATGTCATGACTCACGATTTTATTCCCTTAAGTACCTGTATAAAAAAACGAGGGGTGAGCTTGAAAGCCCAGTGGGTCATCTAAACACTTCACAATATTTTATTGTGATACATACACAAGAACATTACAAACAAGTTTCACACATTAATCGTTGCAACATTATATTGTTTGAGTCGATCATTTCATCACGTTCCAAATCACGTACCGTTAGGAAATCATACTCAGGGTGGCACAGCCCAAAAATCAAAACATTGGCGATATTCCTTAGAATAACTGCCCCATATGTGTAATTCTTATCTTAATTGTGTTCTTTAGTGATGTCACGCCATACGTACAGTATAAGAACTATATTAAGTGCATTCATAAAATATATTCAACTCCACTAAGCATGGTGTCAAGTCACAAAATCAATTATAATAGTGTTCACGCATCCACTATGCCAATATTCCAAATCATACATTTCATTATTAGGCATTATAATTTATCAATGAATTCAACTACCACATGAATTTCATGCATCAAATTATCATTTGATCAGAATAAAAATCATGTTAACACACATATCATCATGGTTAAACAATCACAACATTGCATACATATCATAATCATGTACAATAGGCATGCATAAGCAATCTAATAATACTATGAACCTAATTAATTTAACATTCCTATCTATATATCAAATAAAATATTATGAAGGCCTAGAATCATCCCTACCTGAATCGCTAATTTCCAAATCACGTAAATTCCTCGTCACGCGTAGTACTCAACCTGTACACGTATATTACGTTTGTTAATATAATTACTCAATTATAAGTGTAGAGATATATACATATACATGTATATATATAGTGGTTGGATGTTTAAACTAAGTATATTTATATAACATCTTGATTGCTAAAAAAAATAATAATACTTGAGTTGTAATGTTTTTTAAAAAAATAATAACACTTGGTAAAAAAAATATGTATGATACATATAAATATATTATATAATATCTTGATTGCTAAAAATAAATAATTGAGTTGCAATGGTTAAAATAATAATAATAATGTATTGTATGTATGATATATATATATGTATATACATATAAATATATTATACAATATTTTTGGTTGCTTAAAAAAAAATAATATACACTTGTATGTGTGATATTGTTTGTATGATATATATATATATATATATATTATACAACATTTATATAACATTGTTAGTTGTGTAAAAGAAAAGAAAAGAAAAGAAAAAGAAAAAGAAAATAAAATGAATGTCAAATGAGTTGCAGTAAAGAAGAGAAAAGGAAAAGAAAAATAAAAATAAAACAAAAGAAAATCAAATGGGGGTTGCAGGCGGATGGATGAAAAGCAGGGGAGGAAAAGAGAAGAAGAGAAGGAGAAGAGGAAGAAGAAGAAGAAGAAGAGAGTGAGGGCGAGATGCAGAGATTGAGAGTGAGAGACCGTGAGCAAGAGATCGGGAGCGAGAGATCGGCGAAGAGAAGACAGAGTGCGGCAAGCTCAGTGGCGGAGAAGAGTGTGGCGGCGAGATCCGCGGCGGAGGAGAGTGCGCTGGAAGAGAGGAAGAGAGAAGAGAAGAGGGTTTCGAAGCTTGTGCGTTTTTTTCGGCGATTGAGTTTAAAGGGCAAGAACGAAAGAGTTTTGGCGATTTGGGTTTAAGGAGAGCAAGATCCGAAAATTTCGGCGAGGTTCCGGTGACATGTCGGCAAGATCTCGGCGAGATTCCCAGCGACATGTCGGCGAGATTCCCGGATCTTGTTTTCCATCTCTTTTTCATGTTAACGTGATGTGTGATGGTTTGGTTTGCTTGAATCTTGAAATGGTGGTTGTAGAGATTTGTATGGAATGCAATGTATGCGGTGGTTTCTTTTTTTTTTTTTGGATGATAGATTGGTCGTATTTTGGATTATTATTTTTTTTTTCTGATTCTTGTTCTTCTTTGCGAGACATTTGTAGTGGTGTAGGTGTTTTTTTTTTTTTTTTTTTTTGGTTTGTTCTTCTAGTCTGCCACCCATTTTATCAGTTTTCTATCCTGAGCTTGACCTTCCTTAATTTGATGTAGTAGGTCTGGCTTGCAGCTCATATTATATAAGAAAATCTGATTTTCACCTTTTTGTACACCCAAATTATAATCTTCAATCAATTGGTACATCTGAGCTTTTTCTGCATCGTTCTTGTAAGATTTTCGACTTAAAGCATCTGCGACTACGTTGGCTTTCCCTGGGTGATAATGCAGCTGAAAATCATAATCATTTAGCAATTCCATCCATCTCCTTTGCCTCAAATTTAACTCTTTTTGTGTATAGATGTACTTCAAACTCTTATGATCAGAGTATAAATCAAATTTCTCTCCATAAAGATAGTGTCTCCATATCTTCAAGGAAAATACAATCGCAGCCAATTCTAAATCATGAGTCGGGTAGTTCTGTTCATGAGTCTTCAGTTGCCTAGAAGCATAAGCAACCACTTTACCTTCCTGCATCAGAACAACGCCAAGACTATTCTTAGAAGCATCAGTGTAAATAACATAACCGACTCCGCTTGCAGGAGTGTTCAATATTGGGGCTGTGGTTAATCGTCTCTTCAACTCTTGAAATGAATTCTCACATTTCTCATCCCAATTAAATTTGGCCTCCTTCCTGGTTAGCTTTGTCATAGGCTCAGCTAGTCTCGAAAAATTTAGAATAAATCTTCTATAGTAACCAGCTAATCCCAAAAAGCTTCTAATTTCTGTCACTGACTTTGGCTTTTCCCAGTTCATTACTGCTTCAACTTTTGTTGGATCTACGGATATCCCTTCTGATGACACTACATGGCCCAAAAATTTGACTGACTTCATCCAAAATTCACATTTTTCAAATTTGGCATACAATTCATTTCGCCTCAATGTTTCCAAAACTACTGTAAGGTGTTCCTGATGTTCCTCACGGGTCTTCAAATAAACCAAAATATCATCAACAAATACCACTACAAATTTGTCTAGATGAGGCCTAAACGTCCTATTCATGAGGTCCATAAATGCTGCTGATGCATTAGTGAGTCCAAATGGCATGACTCTGAATTCAAAGTGTCCATACCTAGTCCTGAATGTTGTCTTCGGTATATCTGACTCTTTGATTCTAAGTTGGTGATAACCAGACCTTAGGTCGATCTTGGAAAAACAAGTTGCTCCCCTCAGTTGATCGAACAAATCATCTATTCTGGGAAAGGGGTATTTGTTCTTGACTGTGACTTGATTTAATTTTCTGTAGTCAATACACAGTCTCATCGACCCATCTTTCTTTTTGGCAAACAATACTGGTGCTCCCCAGGGTGATTGGCTCGGCTGGATAAATTTCTTCGCACTAAGATCATCAAGTTGGGTCCTTAGTTCGATTAGTTCGCCAGGGGCCATTCTGTAGGGTGACATGGCTATGGGGGCTGTTCCAGGGTACAGTTCTATCTTGAACTCTACTTCCCGCTTAGGAGGTAATCCTGGTAATTCTTCGGGAAACACTTCAGGGAAATCTCTAACCACCAAGTACTCTTCTAAATTCCTCAAGGGCTTTAGAGACTCGGGTTCTGTTAGGGTTTTGAATTCCTCTTTTTGATTCACAGAGTCGAGAAGTGCGGACATGATATTCCTCGGAATTTTGTTTCTATCCCCATAGATTTTTAACAGCTCTCCTGAAGGTAATCGCAAGGTAATCTTCTTTCGAAGGCAGTCAATCTGGGCTTGGTGTTCAGATAACCAATCCATACCCAAGATTACATCATAATCATTAATGGGTAAGAGTATCAATTCAGCTGAAATCAGCTTATCATTAATTCTAAGGTCACAACTACTTTTTCAGTTGTGGAGACGTTTACCCCTACTGGAGTTGAAATCTTCATAACGACAGATAAAGGTACAGTAGAAAGTTGTAGTTTCCTGGCTAAGTTTTCAGAAATAAAAGACCTTGATGCTCCAGAATCAAACAAGACTTTAACTGTAACATGAAATAAAATGAATGTACCTTCCACCACTTCGTTTGCATCAAATTCTTGCTCAGGATTTCCTTCGGTCATCGCAAAGACTCTGCCTTGATTTTGATTTTGGGTTTGGTTCTGATTATAACTTGGACGATTGGCTTGATTTCGTCCTTGTACATTGTTGTTGCTCTGCCAGTTGCCCGGACGAAAATTTTGTCGAACTCCTTGCGCAGTGCAGTTTCGTGCCAAATGACCCGGTCGGTTGCATTTGTAGCAAAGTCTCGTATCTACTACTTGATTTCTATTTTGTTGGGGTGGACGAATATTGTTTTGCTGCATTTGTTGTCCACCATTATGCCTAGACCCTCCTGATCCGTTGTTGGGATTCTGTCCCCTGTTCCACTGGTTCCCATTGTTGAACGTGTTTCTGTTCCACATATTACCATTGCCACCAAAATTGTTCAGATTCTGCCTCTTGTTGTGATTGCTCTGGTAATCAGAATTCTGTCCTTGCGGTCTTTTGTTCCTGTTCCGTATTATTTCTTGTAGGTTCAATTCTCTTTCTACTAACAGGGCTCGTTCAACTACCTCTTTGTAAGTCCCCAGATTCATTGGAACAACCATCTTTCTAATCTCCAATTTGAGACCTTCTGCAAACCTACTAGCTTTCATCTGTTCATTGGCGACCAGTTCACGAGCAAATCTGGAAAGTTCGATAAACTTTGCCTCATATTCTGCCACTGTCATGTTCCTCTGTATCAGTCTCACAAATTCAGATTGTAGTTCTTTTCTGTTCGCGTTGGGAAAGAATTTATCATAAAATATTTCTTCAAAAGTCGCCCAGGTCATAGTGTTCACATTCACTGTAGGACTTTCTTTAACCATTCTCCACCAATGTATAGCCTCACCTATGAATTGGTGAGTCGCAATTGCCACCATTCTTGGACCAGTTACTCCCAAAACTTCCAAGTGTTCCTGAACCTCCTGAAACCACTTGTCAGCTTCCTTTGGATCCGGTTTTCCTTCAAATTTCGAAGGATGCATACGTTGGAAGTCTTTCAATTGATTTGCCCATTCTTTTTCTTCAGGTCTCCTAATGTTTTGAGTTCCTGTTTCATTTTGTACCACAATAGTTGGATTCAATGGTGGTTGAGGCAGCTGTCTGGTCACCTGTTCCACGACTTGCCTCACAAATTCAGCCATCAGTTCTGGTCCCAAAACAATTCCAGGGGTTGGAACTGTTGTAGGTTGGACGTTCTCTGTTCCAGCAGAGTCAACATTCACTGTTTGATTTGCATGTTCATGCTCCGTTGGATGAGATTCGGATGTCGATTGTGTCTGCTCAGCAGGTTCAGTGTCCCTTATGAGATCACTCACAGACCTGGTGTTCATTCTTCGAGGTGGAGCCATCTATAAAATTTCAACTCATCTTTAGTACTACATGAGATAATTATTTCGTTTAGGGTGACTCTAAATTCAGAATTCTAAGTTCTCGAAAATAAAATGATCCTATTGATTCAGTTTCTAAGTTTCATAAAATTTTGACAATCCATGATTGTCACAGGGTACATGATTTGGTTTTGATACATGTAAACAAGACAAGCAAACAAACAAACAACATACCACACAACAATGGTATAAAGAAAATTCCCAAGCTTTCACTTATACCCTCCGTATTCAAGTGTCCCATACCACTCTAGCCCGGTGATATAAGCTTCCACAAAGAAACTTCAATACTCCCAAACAATGCGCAAATGTCCTACCAACTAAGGCTTCCCAGGTATCCTCTATGTTCAAGCTGTCCCATACCAGTTGAACGTAGCGATACAAGCTCGTCCAGAGTTGTTAGTCACTCACCAAACATGGCCTGCTAGTCTCCAAGATCAAGACTCCTCAAATACCCTTAAATTCCTCCACGTCCCATACCGCTTTGGAACCAAGAATAAAAGATTCATCCTGATCTTAGATTCTAACCAAACAGTTTTCAAACAAGTTCTCGTCTCTAACCGATGTCCTAAAAGTTTTGAGTTTGTTAGACCCACTGTACTTTCATTCTCGATATTACGTTATAAAGTGACCTTCACTAATACTAAACTTCTCAAAATTTGTTGTAACATTTTCCATGATCTGAAGCCTAAAGCTCTGATACCAAACTGTAACACCCCGATTTTCAAGACTAATTTTTTTTTTGTAAAACAATGAATATTTAAATTTTATATAAAATATTACCGAAAATCGAGATGCTACTCGTATCCGTCTATCTTAACCCATAACCATTTTATAAATAATAAAATTTGTAAAACTATGAGTTTATATTCTTCCAACCAACTTAGTAGTTAAGATAAACGAATACTTTTAATTTCTCATAAAATCTTTATCTTCATTATGGTGCTTGTCCTTGTCCATCCATTATGAACACAACATTAAAATACAATCATCCAATAGAATTAATGAATTCTATTCCAAGGCATTCACACGTGAAATGAATCACAGGGTCCTTACTGACCGTAATAATATTCATTGAATTTTAATTATCAATACAATTCGTTTAAATAATACATCCTTAAGAATTAAATAAAAATATTCAGTCCCATAATACTAATTAATTAACCCACCCCTACTACTTTGAATTATGTCATGACTCACGATTTTATTCCCTTAAGTACCTGCATAAAAAAAGAGAGTTGGTGAGCTTGAAAGCCCAGTGGGTCATCTAAACACTTCACAATATTTTATTGTGATACATACACAAGAACATTACAAACAAGTTTCACACATTAATCGTTGCAACATTATATTGTTTGAGTCGATCATTTCATCACGTTCCAAATCACGTACCGTTAGGAAATCATACTCAGGGTGGCACAGCCCAAAAATCAAAACATTGGCGATATTCCTTAGAATAACTGCCCCATATGTGTAATTCTTATCTTAATTGTGTTCTTTAGTGATGTCACGCCATACGTACAGTATAAGAATGATATTAAGTGCATTCATAAAATATATTCAACTCCACTAAGCATGGTGTCAAGTCACAAAATCAATTATAATAGTGTTCACGCTTCTACTATGCCAATATTCCAAATCATACATTTCATTATTAGGCATTATAATTTATCAATGAATTCAACTACCACATGAATTTCATGCATCAAATTATCATTTGATCAGAATAAAAATCATGTTAACACACATATCATCATGGTTAAACAATCACAACATTGCATACACATAATCATGTACAATAGGCATGCATAAGCAATCTAATAATACTATGAACATAATTAATTTAACATTCCTATCTATATATCAAATAAAATATTATGAAGGCCTAGAATCATCCCTACCTGAATCGCTAATTTCCAAATCACGTAAATTCCTCGTCACGCGTAGTACTCAACCTGTACACGTATATTATGTTTGTTAATATAATTACTCAATTATAAGTGTAGAGATATATACATATACATGTATATATATAGTGGTTGGATGTTTAAACTAAGTATATTTATATAACATCTTGATTGCTAAAAAAAATAATAATACTTGAGTTGTAATGTTTTTTAAAAAAATAATAACACTTGGTAAAAAAAATATGTATGATACATATAAATATATTATATAATATCTTGATTGCTAAAAATAAATAATTGAGTTGCAATGGTTAAAATAATAATAATAATGTATTGTATGTATGATATATATATATGTATATACATATAAATATATTATACAATATTTTTGGTTGCTTAAAAAAAAATAATATACACTTGTATGTGTGATATTGTTTGTATGATATATATATATATACTACAACATTTATATAACATTGTTAGTTGTGTAAAAGAAAAAGAAAATAAAATGAATGTCAAATGAGTTGCAGTAAAGAGAAAAGGAAAAGAAAAAGAAAAATAAAACAAAAGAAAATCAAATGGGGGTTGCAGGCGGATGGATGAAAAATAGGGGAGGAAAAGAGAAGAGGAAGAAGAAGAAGAAGAAGAGAGTGAGGGCGAGATGCAGAGATTGAGAGTGAGAGACCGTGAGCAAGAGATCGGGAGCGAGAGATCGACGAAGAGAAGACAGAGTGCGGCAAGCTCAGTGGCGGAGAAGAGTGTGGTGGCGAGATCCGCGGCGGAGGAGAGTGCGCTGGAAGAGAGGAAGAGAGAAGAGAAGAGAAGAGGGTTTCAAAGCTTGTGCGTTTTTTTCGGCGATTGAGTTTAAAGGGCAAGAACGAAAGAGTTTCGGCGATTTGGGTTTAAGGAGAGCAAGATCTGAAAATTTCGGCGAGGTTCCGGTGACATGTCGGCAAGATCTCGGCAAGATTCTCGGCGACATGTCGGCGAGATTCCCAGATCTTGTTTTCCATCTCTTTTTCATGTTAACGTGATGTGTGATGGTTTGGTTTGCTTGAATATTGAAATGGTGGTTGTAGAGATTTGTATGGAATGCAATGTATGCGGTGGTTTCTTTTTTTTTTTTTTTTTTTTTGGATGATAGATTGGTCGTATTTTGGATTATTATTTTTTTTCTGATTCTTGTTCTTCTTTGCGAGACATTTGTAGTGGCGTAGGTGTTTCTTTTTTTTTTTTTTTTTGGTTTGTTCTTCTAGTCTTCTTTCATCTTCTGTCTCAATTTTTCTTGTGAAATTTCTGGGTATTACAATCTCTATGCATTAAATTGTGATAATCAGATTCCCTAGATCATTTTACGGGATTTTAATGTTGTAAGGTTTTATCGTGAGAAAATGGGTGGTTTGCAACCTTCCCAAGAAGCAATAGAGAATTTTAGAGATTTCATTGATGAGAATGGCTTTGATGGATTTGCAATGGAGGGGTTCGAAGTTCACTTCATCAAATCTTCAAGCAGTAGATAGAAGGGTTTTTGTAAATTGGATAGAATTCCAAAGGGTTGGAGGTCTTTCAAAAGTCACAGGTTTCAACTCTTTCTATTGGTTTGTCAAATCGTTCTCATTTACTAATTTCTTATTGGCCTAAGCCTTTTAGATTCACAGGTTTCAACTCTTTCTATTGGTTTGTCAAATCGTTCTCATTTACTAATTTCTTATTGGCCTAAGCCTTTTAGATTCACAGGTTTCAACTCTTTCTATTGGTTTGTCAAATCGTTCTCATTTACTAATTTCTTATTGGCCTAAGCCCTTTAGATTCTTCAACGCTTAGAGTAGGAGTGTTGCTTATTGCACAAACGTGTTTTCTTATTGCACTATAAAAAGATAATTTTTAATTTATTTTTTACTTGTATATTTTCTATTTTTTAAGTTTGTCCGTCATTTAACATCATTACCCATTTATATAACATCTTCATGCAATCTTTACTAGTTTAATTAATTTATATAATTTTATCTTAATAAAATAAAATATAAAGGTAAATATATTAAAATAAAAATAAAAAAGAGGTCAATCAGGCACTATATACCATGTTATTAGTCAATCTCAAATTAAACTTATAGTTTTATTTTAATTGTTTGGTTGATTAGTTTGATGGTTTTATTTTCTTTTAGTTTTAATTCATTTTTTAAATAATTGTTTCAGAAATACCATTAAATAATTTTGAAGTTTTGGATAATTTAATATATTTATTTTTAAAAATATTGAGTTTAATATTCACGATAATACATTAATTAATTTATAATAAACATTTGATTTTATTAATTACTATAGACTATGTAATATTATAGTATAAATATTTTTATTTTTTAGTTGAACTCACTTTGAAAAAAAAAATTGTTCATATGCAAGGCACACTAATTTTATCTTAATAAAACTAAAATAAAATAAAAAGATAAACATGTTAACATAAAGAACAAAAACAACGAATTTAGAAGTTGGTTATATTTTTCATTTTAAAAATATTTAAATAATTTAATTTTTTAAATAAAAAATTTTGAAATTTTTGTTCTTTTATTTTTTAAAATTTTAACTATTATTTAAAATCTTATTCTTTTAATATGATAGTAAGGTTAAAAAGGAAAGTTTTTTCTCATAATAAGATTAAAAAAACATGTGATAGTAAGGTTAAAAGGAAAGGACCAAGGTTGGTTAAAAAAAGAAGAAAAAAGGAAAGGACTGAAATAGGTGTGGAGAGAACTTTTGGATATAAATGTTATTTTTAAAAAAGTAATATCCAAAGAAGTAATTATACAGCAGGTTATTTCAATAATAATAAAAAATATATTTTAATTGGTGTGAAAAGGAAAAGTAGGTGGTGAATTCAGTTGCTCCCTTAGAGTAGACATGAAGACTTTTGAAGGGTGGTTAGTGATAATTGGTGTACTAATAAGGTGGCTCAAAGCTCAAAATTATTAAAGCTACTTCAAGGAGTTGGAGTAAGAGTCTTTTGGTAATCTTGATCAAGAGATTCAAGGTGTTAAGGGGCCTTGGATTCAGTTCAAGAGTGTTTTAAATGATCCCACGAATATAAGGGATTAAGTGTTAGGACCCCCTTCCTATGCCCCACCAAGAGTGTCCTGACCGATACAAGAATCTAACCATCATATCTATCATAGGACCATTAGATCCCTATTAAGCCTCAACCAGACTCGGACAAAGTCTTCTCTGTAAATAAACCATCTATCACATCCTCAACCTGATAAACAATACCATTATCTGCCAATATCACAATTCAAAATCAACATCATCTATACTCTTATCATAATTCATAACCATCCATGTCAGGTAATACCTCTACCTAACATGAACTCCATACCAAGATCATACATCTATTTATATTACTAGTGTGGGGTGATATATATATTTACATAAGACAAAGTAACAAAATAAATATATACATCCTGTACCGGTCACCTACATCAAAATAGAATCTTCTAGCAAGGCTTCAATTCCTACTGATAGGCTACACCCTTGCCTTTGTCCACACCTGAAGGATTTGAAAATGTAAAAGGGGTGAGCCAACAATGCCAAGTAAATAAGATTTAATTATATTATCATTATATACCTAACATCCAATGTATGCATGCATGCTCCTTGATATGAAATAAACAATGCATATCAATATATATATATATATATATAAACCCCTCTGTATGACCAACTGAAGATTTATAAAACACCTCATTTAATTCATGTTTAGTATCAACTCACATGGATTAAAGTGCTTTTTTCCCTTTTAAATCATATCATGCCATTTTCATAAGCATACATGAACAAGCATTCAAATATAATAGGATGACATAAATAACAATATAAATAAAATTCTACTCACAACAACCATCAGAAGCTAAACTCCACACTCTCAACCAAGGGGTTTTTTACATGATTACCCTTCCCAAAAAGAATAATTTCACAAATGTCATCCACTACAAAATAATGTCACTTTTGCCTTATTTTACTGTTCATTGTACAGTCAGCGCACAGTCAGCTGTCCACACAAGCGCCACGTCGGCGCAGAGTTGGAATTTTTTACCGTTGAAGGGAAGGCGTCTTTTCAAAAGACGCCTTCCCTTCAACTTAAAAAAAAAATATTGTGAAGGGAAGGCGTCTTTTCAAAAGACGCCTTCTCTTTGGTATTTTTTTTTTTAAGTTGAACGGAAAGCGTCTTTTCAAAAGACGCCTTCCCTTCCCCAATTTTTTATTTTATTTTGTACTTGTGTCACTGAAGCCAAACCACGTCATTTTTTTCAACCCGACCACTTCCGACACTTCCCACTATCCTCCCCCGATCCCCCGGACTCGACGAAATCTCATTCCCATGCCCGGTTTAATTTTTGGACCCCCATGCAGAATTCAAGTTAAAATGAAAGTTGAAGGCTATTACTAAACTGTTCGGCCTCACCGAAGCCAAACCACGTCGTTTTTTTCAACCCGACCACTTCCGACACGTCCCACTATCCTCCCCCGATCCCCCGGACTTGACGGAATCCCATTCCCATGCCCGGTTTAATTTTTGGACCCCCATGCAGAATTCAAGTTAAAATGAAAGTTGAAGGCTATTACTAAACTGTTCGGCCTCACCGAAGCCAAACCACGTCGTTTTTTTCAACCCGACCACTTCTGACACGTCCCACTATCCTCCCCCGATCCCCCGGACTCGACGGAATCCCATTCCCATGCCCGGTTTAATTTTTGGACCCCCATGCAGAATTCAAGTTAAAATGAAAGTTGAAGGCTATTACTAAACTGTTCGGCCTCACCGAAGCCAAACCACGTCGTTTTTTTCAACCCGACCACTTCCGACACGTCCCACTATCCTCCCCCGATCCCCCGGACTCGACGGAATCCCATTCCCATGCCCGGTTTAATTTTTGGACCCCCATGCAGAATTCAAGTTAAAATAAAAATTCAACGCTATTACTGTTTATACAATGTAATTTTCTTTAAAGAAATTAATTGAATTGAAGTAGCAAGTATACATACATGTTTAGTACAACATTATCAAAACATATACAAGTTACAATGAGATACAAGTTGTCAATCTGTGCCACATATTGGCCACTTACGTCGTTTATTGCGTCGTAAGTGATCTCTCGTATACTGCTGCAAAGGCAGCTGAACAACTTGCTCGACTGATGGTGCTGGATCATCGGCAACGGGCATAGCTGATATGTGGTCATCCCCACGATCATCATGCGCCTCAATAGCCGTATGTGCTATATCATTATATACCTAACATCCAATGTATGCATGCATGCTCCTTGATATGAAATAAACAATGCATATCAATATATATATATATATATATAAACCCCTCTGTATGACCAACTGAAGATTTATAAAACACCTCATTTAATTCATGTTTAGTATCAACTCACATGGATTAAAGTGCTTTTTTCCCTTTTAAATCATATCATGCCATTTTCATAAGCATACATGAACAAGCATTCAAATATAATAGGATGACATAAATAACAATATAAATAAAATTCTACTCACAACAACCATCAGAAGCTAAACTCCACACTCTCAACCAAGGGGTTTTTTACATGATTACCCTTCCCAAAAAGAATAATTTCACAAATGCCATCCACTACAAAATAATGTCACTTTTGCCTTATTTTACTGTTCATTGTACAGTCAGCGCACAGTCAGCTGTCCACACAAGCGCCACGTCGGCGCAGAGTTGGAATTTTTTACCGTTGAAGGGAAGGCGTCTTTTCAAAAGACGCCTTCCCTTCAACTTAAAAAAAAAATATTGTGAAGGGAAGGCGTCTTTTCAAAAGACGCCTTCTCTTTGGTATTTTTTTTTTTAAGTTGAACGGAAAGCGTCTTTTCAAAAGACGCCTTCCCTTCCCCAAATTTTTTTTTTTTATTTTGTACTTGTGTCACCGAAGCCAAACCACGTCGTTTTTTTCAACCCGACCACTTCCGACACGTCCCACTATCCTCCCCCGATCCCCCGGACTCGACGAAATCTCATTCCCATGCCCGGTTTAATTTTTGGACCCCCATGCAGAATTCAAGTTAAAATGAAAGTTGAAGGCTATTACTAAACTGTTCGGCCTCACCGAAGCCAAACCACGTCGTTTTTTTCAACCCGACCACTTCCGACACGTCCCACTATCCTCCCCCGATCCCCCGGACTTGACGGAATCCCATTCCCATGCCCGGTTTAATTTTTGGACCCCCATGCAGAATTCAAGTTAAAATGAAAGTTGAAGGCTATTACTAAACTGTTCGGCCTCACCGAAGCCAAACCACGTCGTTTTTTTCAACCCGACCACTTCTGACACGTCCCACTATCCTCCCCCGATCCCCCGGACTCGACGGAATCCCATTCCCATGCCCGGTTTAATTTTTGGACCCCCATGCAGAATTCAAGTTAAAATGAAAGTTGAAGGCTATTACTAAACTGTTCGGCCTCACCGAAGCCAAACCACGTCGTCTTTTTCAACCCGACCACTTCCGACACGTCCCACTATCCTCCCCCGATCCCCCGGACTCGACGGAATCCCATTCCCATGCCCGGTTTAATTTTTGGACCCCCATGCAGAATTCAAGTTAAAATAAAAATTCAACGCTATTACTGTTTATACAATGTAATTTTCTTTAAAGAAATTAATTGAATTGAAGTAGCAAGTATACATACATGTTTAGTACAACATTATCAAAACATATACAAGTTACAATGAGATACAAGTTGTCAATCTGTGCCACATATTGGCCACTTACGTCGTTTATTGCGTCGTAAGTGATCTCTCGTATACTGCTGCAAAGGCAGCTGAACAACTTGCTCGACTGATGGTGCTGGATCATCGGCAACGGGCATAGCTGATATGTGGTCATCCCCACGATCATCATGCGCCTCAATAGCCGTATGTGCTATAAATGCACGTCCTCGCCTTGGCATTCGTAGTCATCCAACCATACCGCACCCCACCATCGTAAGCCATTGTCCACCTCTCTCTAGGAAGGGTAATGGGATTAAACCATCTTGTGCAACCCTCTTTCTGGTGCTCTAGCTCTTTCATTAGTGCCTCAAACTTACGTGGTTGGTGTTGTGACCCTGCTGCCTTGGCCAAATCTCTCAACTTCTCGTTACGGTACTTATCGTTGAAATTACTACCCACATGCCTCAAACAGAACCTATGATATGCCTCCGGCTCGGTCCAACCATTCTCAACTCTTTTAACTGCATTCAATATGCCAGGGTGACGATCACTGACAAGGCAAATGCCTTCTCTGTTAGTCACGCTATAACGAAGCTTCCTTAGAAACCATGCCCAGTTGTCAGTATTTTCTTGATGAACAATAGCAAATGCGAGAGGGAATATATGACTGGCTGCATCGATTGCCGTGGCGATGAGCAACTTACCGCGGTACTTTCCATATAGGTGTGTACCATCTATTTGTATGATAGGCCTACAATGCTTAAAACCCTCAATTGAGGGACCAAAAGCCCAAAAAGAACGATGAAATATGGCTATCCCATTGTTGTCAGGTTCGTAGTGATTTAAAATGCGTGTGAACCTGGATTACTAGCATTCAATGCATCCATCCATTTGGGGAGTAGGTTATACGATCCCTCCCAATCACCAAATATCTATTCCATCACCTTTTTTTTTGCACGCCACACTTTTTTGTAATGCACATCGTATTTGTAATTATTTTTAATGACTTGATGTAGCGCCGACACAGAAGTTGAAGGATCTCGCCTTACAATATCATAAATTTCGTGATATATTAGCTTTAAATCCAATTGTCTATGATCTTGCGACATTTGGGCATAAATACATGTGTGTGGAAATGGGCATTTTGTGATCTCAAACAATCCCGATTTCTTGCGTTTCGAAGCCCGTAGCCTCCACTGACAACCATCTTTCGATTTCTTACACCTAATTGACCACAATTTGGGTTCTGAATCGACCACAACATATTCTTGTTGCTTGGCTATACAACATCGTTTTACTCTATGTTGCAAGTCTTCCTTTGAGGGAAATATGAGTCCTTCGCAAAGATCTTGTGACTCGTTCCACCCCATCGAGATGTTATCATGATTGTCTGATAATGGGGTCATAGCTTCATGATTAAGCTCCATGAAATTCGGTGATGGAGGCTCAAAACTTGCAGTGGTAGGTTGTGGTGTATCGTTCATACTATGCAACTCGGTGTCTTGTAACTCTGTTTCTTCAATGCTTACGCCATTGCCATCTTCTCGTAGTGGCGATGCATACATAGACCCATCATTTTCAATTACTCTCAACAAAGGACCACGCAAATCAACAAAATTATCCATCTCATGTCCGTCATCCTCATCACTGTTTTCATCACTGTCGTCGTCTTCAAAATTGAAATCATCATCAGACAAATGTACATTTGAAGGGGTGCCATCTTCAGAATCATTGGTCATGTGATCGAATGTAGCATCAATTGGTGAAGCTGTACTCGGACCAATGTGCTCCATTGATCTTCGTGCACTCTGACCGTCAAAATTCATGTGGCTTCGGCGATGACCCGTTTGACGACCTTGGGTTGAATTTCCACCAACAACTTCTACATACACCTCCATATTAGTAGGAGGTGGGACCTCTTGCAACATGGAAAAAATATCCCTTAGCTCTTCCTCATTGCTAATCGGAACAACCGTATAATTGAAATCCTTTTCGCCAAAAAGCAAAGGATATCTATAGGTGATATTGATCGTTGCACACGTTGAAATCCGTAGTTTACCTCGAATAACCCCTTCAAATTCTTTAAAATCAATGCCTGATCGGACTCTTACAAGCCCTACTGGCGGTCTATCGTATGATGCACCACGCGAATCATGTAATACAGAACCACCACTGTAGCATATTATAGATACAAGTCTATTTGTCATCTCTGTGGGAATAAGCAAAATACAATCGTCATTATTTCAAAGAAAATATGAAATTAAAGCCTATGACTTGAACAAAGTAACAATTAAAAGGAAATGTAATAAGGCTAATTTGTTTGAATTGAAGTCATCAACTTTTGGAGTCATCTACGTACTAAAATTCATATAGATAATCAGTAGAATTTTATGCTAACAAGTGTCATCTAATGACAAAGAGAAAATATGTAGAGTTTTCACGGCGTGTAATTCTAGCACTCTTAAAGAATTCCTCATTCTAATATGACTACACCAACATGGTTTTCCTTATTCAAATATAAGGAGATCATAAAATACTTATCCATATTTAGCAAGGTCTAATTACTTTCCAAATACATATTTCATGTTCTAATCTAATGAGGAATCCATGTTTCAGCTAAAATCCAACAAGGAGGATTGGTAATAGCTAATTATATACTGATATACTTATAATGCACGTTGCAATATACACTTTTCCTCAACCTATTCCCGTTTTCATGATTGATACTATGTCTTCCTCTTATTTTTTATGATTGAAACTATTTATTTCATAAATGCACTTTAGACAAAATATGGTAACTGATTCCCCTAATATTAAACTAGCCAAAAATATGGCTCCACCAAGAATACTTGGATGAATAAACGTTGAGACATACATGTCTCTGTGGTATGAACTGAGACTGGAACAAATGTTTGTTTTACAGCCTGAACTTGACCTAACTCAAATATGATTAATTAAGCTTGATTGAGCTTCTAAATCAGGTTGAGATTGTGAAAATGGTCTGAAAAACTCTTTTTATTATTTTCTATGTTTGGTGACCAAAATTTTCCTTTCCCAACTCCCCTATAACCTTTGCTATATTCCAATGAGAAATATGATGAATTGTTTGATAATAAGAATACAGAAAAAAAAAATTATGGTTATTTCTCTTTCTTAGGTGGGCAGGGGCTACACCGGCCACTTCCACCCACTCACTCAACGCAAGAAAACTAGGTTATTCATGCTTATTCCTACTTGTTTAATTTTAGCCATGTTATATGACTTATAATGTAGATCTATTCAGAAAGAGAAAAAAAAAATGACCTAAACTTATTTCGATTTCGAAATTGAATGGTTGAAATCAGGAATCATCACTTACTACTATTACGGCAAATACACGGTGCAATAGGAAAATATTATATATATATATATATATAAGCAATTTGATGACCAAAAAAGAGATGTTCTTTACATATGGACTAAACACACTCCACTTTTACTAAGATGGTTAATGATGAACATAGAATCTTAAAATTCCTTTCCCTTATTGGATTAAAAAACATTGTTTCTCTCCCCTTCAATTTGTCTATTGATTCCAAGCTTCCACGTTATCTTTGCAGCTTCAATTATGGTTGCTTGTTTTTGTTGTACATGCAAGAGATAAAAATGAACTTATTACATAAAACCTTAACTTTCGATTTTCAACCTATAGTAAAGATATACTAGGTTTTGCTCTGTTGAACTAAAAGGAGTTGGATGCATAACATTAACTCATAAAAAGATAAGGACCAAAACTTAAATATTCATTTTATGTTCTAAAACATATAAAGGGAGCAAATTGTTTCTCGTCTTTTCCGGCAAAGGTGGCTTATATTGCATACTACAACATCTAGACACCTGGTTCTTGCAGAGTACCACTCCATAAAGTGTAAAATTATTGATTGAAGGGCTTGTAGAGTATAACAATGCAAGGTGTATGGAGTTGGCTATATGAATTGCTTCCTCCAATCTGCTCTAAGGAGTAAACATTCAATCATAACAAAAAAATTTATAAATACACTCTAGAAACCATATAGAAAGAAATACTACAACAAAGACTTCCCCATTCTTAGCTCTACATTTCTAGCCAACTACCAAAATGAATCAATGTTCAAAATTCATTTTCAAGTTACAAGAAACAGTTCATTTTAGTTAAAAAGGTTAATAACAAACAAAAGGGGAAATATAAGTTCAGCAAACGATTTATGACAGAAAAAAACTTTGAAACCCCCCATTATAAAACGAATCACACAATTCAACCAGCATTACTCCCATGTTTCGCATTGCAATCACAGATTTCTCCCAATAAGCTCCTAATAATAAATTCAGAATATAACCGCATTAACCAAACAAAAAAATTACAAACCATTATAGAATCAAAGCAAGAGAAGAAGATCAATAGAAAAAACCCAAAACAAAAACAAGATCATTTGGAAACAGCAAAAATTATCATAGAATGGTAAAAATTAGTGAAAGGGCACACAAGTTTTGAACCGAGATCGAGAATGGCGAACCTTATAACAAGAAAAAGAAAATGAAAAAAATAAAATAAAAAGTGTCACCTTTGTTTAGTGATCGAGAATGGCAACACGGAGACGGAGCGAGACGACGGCGACGAGTTCTTCAGAGAGGGCTACGAGTTTTTCAGTTCAAAGAGGGCGACGAGTTTTTCAGTTCAGAGAGGGCGAGAGGGCGGTTTAAGTAGGTTTAAGGGAAGGCGTCTTTTGAAAAGACGCCTTCCCTTAAAATAAAAAAAAACGTGCAAACTTGCCTGAGGAGAAGGCGTCTTTTCTTCTATTCAGTTAAAAATAAAAAGGGGTGAATGGAAGGCGTCTTTTCAAAAGACGCCTTCCCTTCACAATTTTTTTTTTTTTTTAAGTCGAAGGGAAGGCGTCTTTTGAAAAGACGCCTTCCCTTCCACTTGTAAAAAATCCACCTCCGCGCCGACGTGGAGCATTGTTTGGCCGCTGACTGTGCAATGAACAGTAAACTGTGGCAGTGGTGACATTATTTTTGAGGGGATGGCATTTGTGGAATTATTCGTTTTGTTAAGGGTAATCATGTAAAAATTCCCTCAACCAAGTGTATCTCAACCCTCTAATATCACTTGCATAATTCATTTATTCATAATTCATCAAGTTATATTCCATATAACATACCATGTACATGTACAAAGCCCAAAAATACTCAACTAACTCTATTTGGTCTCGTTCACATGTGAAAGTCTCCAAATACTCCTTAGAAACATTCCGAATATCATTTTACAATGAAAGATAACAATTTAAAACATTTCATCTATTATTTTACTAATTTCAAATTCTAACGTGTACACCGGAACCATTCAACCAATTCCTAAAAATAGTAATCAATATCAAAAAATTATGATTTTGATATCGAAACGTCCGAAATTGATCTCTCTACAATTCTATGGTCTCAAACCTTATTTTCATTGGGGTTTAACAAGGTTTCAAAGGTCACAAGTGTCAAATTTGGTTTTCGACAACCATACCAGCATCGAAACTATGATCCAACACATAGGAATCTTAGATTTAGTGTTTCAACAACCTAGGGAGTGTTAATCAACACTTCCACTAATTTCTAGTCCATTTTAGTCAAAACCTCATTTTCGGAAACACCGTAAAATAGCTTCCACAACAAAAATTAGTCCGAGGAAAATGTTACAATTGGCTTAAACATCATTTTCATGAAGAAATTGGGTAAAAACACTTACCAAAGTGTTGATTTCGCCAAGATTTGATCAAAAACCTCTTTCCCCTTCATTCATTGCGTTTTTTGGTCTGTTTTGGTCGAAAATGGCTGAAAAAATCAATTAAAAATGCAAAGTCACCGCCTCACCCAAGTGGTGGGGCGCAACTGCTCAACGACCAACCGAATGAGAAACATTCATGTGTTATATATCAAAATGTATGTAAAGGAACACTTTGCACTCATTTGTGACATAATTAACCATTTTTAACATGCCAATTTTGTGTTAACCCACCAATCAACTTTTATACGCGTAAAAGTACGTTATAGTTACTTATACTAGTATATGCATACACACAAACTTAATATACATCTAAGACACCTATCCACACATACAAAACACCATGCAATGACTCACACTAAGGTCAATGTCTTACACCGATTTGGGTATTCGATTTCATGACAATGAGGGTTGTTACATTAAGACCGTGACAGTGCATTTCTTTCAAAATCTACTTGGTACCTTGAAAGATAGTTCTTCTCAGTAGCTTGATCTAAATCTTATGGGGCTTAATGAAGATGATTTTAATCTTTTGGAGATTTTTTTTTCTGATGAAGAAATTAAAGGGCCCTTTTGGGGTATGAAAAATGATAAGGTTTTCCAGGCAAAATGGCTTTAACACAAATTTTTTTAAGAAGACTTCGAATGTGGTTGGCGGAGATGTTCTTAGAGGAATAATCTGGTTTTCTCCTAAAAGAGTTAAATCATACTTATACCCAAATTAGTTGGTGCTTGCTCTCTTGGGGAGTTCAAACCTGTAACACCAAAAAAATGAACTAACTCCATATCATAAACAAGGTTGTGCCAGAACCGAGAACAATGCCTCGACCAAGGCCAAGTCACACCTTATTTTGGTTGTGGCCAAGGTCTATCATGCCTCGACCATGAACAAGGCACACCATGGCCGAGACACACCATCTCTCAACTATGTCTCGGCCATGATTGAGGCACCCTCAGCCACGGTCGAGGGCTCGCCTTCAATCATGGTCGAGATCCACTCATGTGCGACATCTGTCACACGCCGACCCAAAACATATTTGATCATGACAACATTCATCTTTAGACACGTGTTAACTCATATGTCCTTGATAAGGAAATAGCTTAAATGAATCATAATAATAAATGTCAGCAATAAATGTAAGGGATCCACCCTCCACTATAAAAAGAACTCTCAGTCCACCAGATAAAGGTATGCTCTAAACTCTAAACTCTCTACTTATCATTTTCTCTCCTTCAGAGACTAACTTAAGCATCGAAGTGTCTCTGATGGTACCGGGAGGTTGCTTGTGCACCTTAAGAAAAAACTTCAATCCACCTATCCATGGAGGTTCTTATCATAAGTAGAAATTAGGCAAAAAGAGAACGTCCTAGCCCCCCTGACGAGGGCGCACATCTCACTGCAAGTGGAAACCACATCAAAGTTGTTCATCTCAACCCCTTGTTTATCGAACGCCTTGCTCATGAATAATCTCTTTGATGTCTTTTGGCCAAGTTTTACACCCTTGCCCCCAATGCGATTTTTGGCTGAAACAAGACCCGTTTCTTTGTGCAATGTGTTGTATATATATATATATATATATCCAAATGCCTTGCAAATTGTTTGGAGATAGTGCTTGATAAAGTGGTAAGTTTAAACTAGTCTGTTGGCCCAGTATTATAGTCCAAGAGGGGGGTGAATTGGACTTGGCTGATTTTTATGTTTACCTTTCGATTAAAATAATTAAACAAATAAAGTGTGCAGTAGGTAACAATTAAAATAAATAAATGCAGGAAAGATAATTGGACATAGAGATTTAGAGAGGTTTGGTTCTCTTAGAACCTACGTCCACTACCCAATCACCACGATCAAGATTTTCCAATACACTATTGGCTAGTCAACTTACGGGCGTACCTAGAAGCCGTTTACAAAAGCCAACAGAAAGGCTTGGCTCAAAGCCTTACACTAACCAACATAAGGGCTTGGTTAGAAAGTCACACACTAACCAACACAAGGGCTTGGTTAGAAAGCCACACTTTAGCCTACACATGGGCTTGGCTAGAAAGCCGTGCAAGATATGGCATGTTCCCGGTTGAAAAACACGTCAACGATACATTAAGATTACAAATGATAAAGGGAAGTATTCTACAAAACTCTCAACAATATTAAGCTTACAATCTTGAATGAGTAAACACCACTATTCCAACCACAATGATTTAAATGATGTAATATGTTGAAATAGTTTTTCTCAAATATGCAATCGATTCAAATATATAAGATATGAATTCAAGAATCGAATGTGCACATGTTTCTAGATTGATTCTAACAGTGATATGTTTAAGGCACAAAAATCAATATATAATGATGATCAGTAAACACCACTATTCCAACCACAATGATTTAAATGATGTAATATGTTGAAATAGTTTTTCTCAAATATGCAATCGATTCAAATATATAAGATATGAATTCAAGAATCGAATGTGCACATGTTTCTAGATATTGATTCTAACAATGATAGGTTTAAGGCACAAGAATCAATATAAAATGATGATCAAAACTTGATGATTCTAAAAGTGTAAATGATTAAGTTCAAGAATCAAACAAACCAAGTGTTGATCTATGAAATCGATTCAATATAGTATAACTTTAACACATGAATCGATACCACAAGATATTTATGAAACCACTAAACAAGATACAATAATATGAAGATCAAAAAAGGGTTTCACAAACAATACTCAAAACGAAATCAGTTTTCAAGATGTTAACATAAGAACAAAACTGATTTGCTCAAACCAAAATCACAAAAATCTAGATATAGAAAATATACCCTACTTAGGTTAGGTTGAAGTTCCGAGGTTCTTCAAGTGTCATGTTAGATGAGAGATACCACATTCAAGAATGATCAAAACATAATAATATGTGTAGATAACACTCGAAAACATCTTGAACACTTGCTCAATGGAAACACTCAAGTTTCTCAAAGTTTTGAGATTTGGAGAACTTTTCGGAAGTATGAATCAATAGATAAAATGTAGGTGAACTTTTGCTGTAAAAGATGTTTAAAATCGTTCAAGAACTTGTTTTGGATTTGTAGAAATGCTAAGATGAAAAACGCACAAGTTCTTTAGTTTTTGCAAAAGTTGCTCTTCAAATGAGCATGTGTGGTATTTATAGAAAAACACCACACCGAGACACAGGAACGCGTTCTTCAAAGAAAAAACACGTTTCTGCTTTAAAATTTAAAAAATCTCAGATTTTCCTCTAATCAAAGGAGCGCGTTCCTTATATTAGGAGCGCGTTCCTTAATATGTTCGTTGGGCATATGAGCAAGGTCCTTCATCAAAAACCACTGACTCTATAAATTTTCATATTTTGCCCTTGACAATAGGAGCACGTTCTTTTTTTCCCTGATCAAAAAATTTGGACTCTCGAGAAAAACCACAGGAGCGCGTTCCTTAAACTCTGATAAAAAATTTTGAGTTTTGAAAAAAATACTCAGGAGCGCGTTCCTTAGGAGGGAACACGTTCCTTTACTGTGAAGTGAAAGAAGCCTAATTTTTTTTTTATCATAATGAGATTAAGACATTGTCAAATACATAAACTAACTTTAAAAATAATTTTTGACAAAATTAAAGTATAATTGACAAAGTTAAATACATGTAAATCAATCGACTAAGTATATGATTGAAACATTCAAAACAATACATGTAAAAATAATGAAACCATGCAAAGTTGGTAAAATGAATGCATCTTAATCACAGATAAGTATATGCATGACAAATAATTTTAACTATGTGATTGCATAATTATCATACTAATGTGTGTGCATGCATGCTCAATAATATAATAATGTATATGCATGAGTATCATAAACTATATGCACGATTTTTCGAAAAAAATGCAAATCATATTGTAGTTGGAACATGTAAATGTTACTCTACAACACTAAGATTTTAAATAAGAAAAAAAAACCATGAAGCTCTCGAATCTTCGTGCAATGTTGTTCCTTCTACATGTTTTGACAATATAGTTGAATCCATCTGATATAGCTAGTTAGCACTGAAACAATTACGTCAATGAGATTACTGATCATAAGTATGTTGTTTGTAATCATCAAAACAAAATCGGATGATAGTAGTTACATCAACATAGTCAACCTTCATCAAGGCTAGATCAATTCAGGATAATAATTGTATGGCTCACGAGCTTGTTCAAGGAATTTCTAGGAAGTCTTCTCCCCCTTAGCTGTCTTGAAAATTGGATATTCGAAAAAAATATGACTCAATAAGTTAGAATGCAGTTGCTCATGTTCTCAATGCTCTGAATTTTACCCCAAGACTTAGTTTTCTAATTATGCAATGCATTTCGTCTACTACTTTTTTTGTTCTTATAAATGGTTTCTCAGTAGTTTTTTAAAGGTCGAGAGAGGCTTACACCAAGGTGAACCTTAAGCCCGACTTATTTTCTCGCTTGTGATACAGGTTCTATCATGAAATTGGAAAGTAGTGGTTTCAAGCCTCTTCATAGTCCTTCCTTCTCATTTTTTTCTCATTTAATATTTGCTGATGATGTGCTGATTTTTTACCAATAGCCATTGTTGTTTCTATGTATATGCTGCCTTGGAACAAATAAAAATCATCGATCTATCTATCAAATACAAAAATTGAAAACCATTCAAAACTTTTAACAGTTTTCACTTGTGCAAAAACTTTTAGAAGTTAGTCTTCTATTCACTGCTTTAAACTTTCGATCTTTTTGAAATACATTACGTCTTTTGGATTAGTTGAACTTCATCTATATCTTTTCAAAAATCCATTGAAGAAGACGAAAGCTTTTGGAACCAATTTTCAGTTGAACTTCATCATACATATTTTGTTGAATCGGTGGTAACAGAAGGTTCAATCCAAAGCTTTGTAAGTATTACTTAATCATATTTCATCTTGTACCTTGATTTTTTGTGATTGGATAGCCAAGTTCATTCTCACACCTGAAAGTTGAGAAAGGGTTATTCTCAAGTTCGTAAATTGAAAAGGTGTAACGGTTTGGTCTTCACTCGTAAGAAGATCCTTAGTGAAGTTTGGACAAATCCTAACTTAGGAAGTTAGGTAGTGGATGTAGGCAAGGCCGAACCTCTCTAAATCTTGTGTGTCTTACTGTTATCGTGCTTGATTTACCATACTTGTTTAATCTACTTTCCATATTTCATACATTTTAAAGAAAGATTAAAATCTACTAAGTGTCTAATTCACCCCCCCCCTCTCTGACACATCTAAGCCAACAATTAGCAACTTTGGAAAAAAGATACTAAGCTTAAGCTGAAGGAATTAACGTTGAGGAAAGAAACTATGCTTAGACAAAAATCAAGAATGTTTAGTTTGGGGAGTAAGAGTTCCAATTTTTTTTATAATGCTACTGAAAGAAGAATTAATAAGAATCAGACAAGTTTTCTTATAAGTGAGGAAGGGGAATAGTCACTTCTAGAGGGGATTAAGAACATGACAGTGCATTTCTTTCAAAATCTACATGGTACCTTGAAGGATAATGCTCACTAGCCTGATCTAAATCTTATGAGGCTTAATGAAGATGATTTTAATCTTTTGGAGAT
The DNA here is from genome assembly GCA_035771175.1 of Paratinospora sagittata. Classification (NCBI taxonomy): domain Eukaryota; kingdom Viridiplantae; phylum Streptophyta; class Magnoliopsida; order Ranunculales; family Menispermaceae; genus Paratinospora; species Paratinospora sagittata. The sequence goes on from CM069612.1 coordinate 1,677,352, forward strand.
TTTTTTTCTGATAAAGAAATTAAGGGCCTTTCTGGGGTATGAAAAATGATAAGGCTCCTGAGCCAAATGACTTTAACACAAATTTTTTAAGAAGACTTGGGATGTGGTTGGTGGAGATGTTCTTAGAGAAATGCATCATTTTTTCTTTCTTTTTTTTCTGGTTTTCTCCTAAAAGAGTTAAATCATACTTTTACATCTTTTATACCCAAATTAGTTGGTGTTTGTTCTCTTGGGGAGTGTAGACCTGTTACACCAAAAAATAAACTAACCCTCTATCATAAACAAGGTTGTGCCAGAAGTGAGAACAATGCCTCGGCCAAGGCCAAGTCACACCTTACCTTGGCTATGGCCGAGGTCTATCGTGCCTCGGCCATGGCAGAGACACACCATGTCTTAATTATGTCTTGGTCGTAATTAAGGCACCCTCAGCCATGGCCGAGGGCTCGCCTCCGATCATGGTTGAGATCCACTCATGAGCAACGTTTGTTGCACGTCGACCCAAAACATATTTGATCATGACAACATGCATCTTGAGACACATGTTAACTCATATATCCTTGGTAAGGAAAGAGCTTAAATGCTTCATAATAATAAATGCCTGCAATAAATGTAAAGGATCCACCCTCCACTATAAAAAGAACTCTCAGTCCACCAGATAAAGGTATGTTTTTGTGACGCCCCGAAAATTATTTCATCTAGCCCATAACCCAATTGCATTTTTGCCCAAACTCTATATGTTGTCTTGATATGTTTGGTGTTTGTTTGATGATTGTTTAATGTTTGTATAGTTGATGCTTGATAATGTATATAAATATATGTATCATAAATTGTATATGAGTCATGTTAAATTAAAGTATAATGCATATGTTATGATTTATGCATGGGCTCATTAAACCATGAATTGATATGGGTTAGGATTGATTGAATAAAAGGATAAATGAAATTGAAATTTTGGTGTATTAAATGGATTGAACATTTAAAATACATGGAAGCAAGAGATTGGTTAAAGTACATGTGGTTGGTATGGGTAGTATGAGACCAACACGTGTGAAGGTTGGTGCATGAAAGTGGACAAGTGTCCCATGCCCACTTCTAGAATCCAAGAATGTGCTAGAAAATAAGGTGAGTGGAGGAGAGAATCCAAGAATGTGCTAGAAAATGAGGTGAGTGGAGGAGAGAATCCAAGAATGTGCTAGAAAGTGAGGTGAGTGGAAGAGGGAATCAAGGAAGTGCTAGAAAGAGATGAGTGGAGAGAAAGGAAAGAAGAAGAGAAAGAAAAGAAGAGAAAGGAAAGAAGAAGAGAAGGAAGGAGAGAGTTGCAGGAGGAAGATCCCTGCGACGTTTCCATCAAAGATGTGGATCTTTGGAATATACGGTCAGATTGAGCTCAACTTTTATCAGCACGTTCGTAGCTTATGGTTCTTCATTCTGGTCGGTGAAGATCTTGATCAAAGGTTTCGTCTAAGAGATCTAACCTCTCAAACAAAGCTGATCGGAAAGTCTGGATTTCTCGCACCGTTTCGTTCAAACTTATAGATCTCCTAAATCAACCGTTAGATGGCTACCAAATTTGGGTATGTGGTTTAAAACTGATATTTCTACATTATGAACGGTAGAGATCTTAATTAGAGGTTTTTTCTAAGAGATATAACCTCTCAAACGAAGCTGGTCGAAATTTCTGGGTTTCTCGTGCAGTTTCGGTCAAACTTGTAGATCTCCTAAATCTACCGTTGGATGGATATAAAATTTGGGTATGTAGTTTATAACTGATCTTTCTGTATTATGGACGGTGGATATGTTTATACCTTTAGTATTTTGTGTGATATAGCCAGTATTTGCAGCAGGAAAGGAGAAACTGACTGATTAGATACTTGTTCATCAAAGATACATATCTTTTCGGTCCACCGTTGGATTGGGCTGATATTTGGACAGAAGGTTTGTTTCTTCACATACTTCAATATGTACGGTGGATTTTATGATTACATATTTCTATTGGTAGATTAATACATCTGAACAGAATATTAAATGAAAAATTGGTAAGGTGCTTGTATTGGACCTAAATTTAGAATATGATCTAGTTTCCAAATAGCTTGCATGTCAACTATGTTGACCTAGTTGCCATTGTTGATGAACCCATGATGCAAAATCAGTAATATACATGGCTGAACATGGTGACCTAGTGTAAATTGACAATATGGCCTAAGTATGGAAAATTTCATATTTTAGGGTTTTTGATGCTTTTGGCCTAGAATCATTGAATTGATGCAACTTATGTTTAATTAAGCATGATTAGAGTTGATTATGCTACTGATTTGGTGGTTGTGACCATATCATGGGTTAGGCCTACTTGAGATCAAGTGACCCAATTTGGGCATGTTTATGCCTAAAAGAATTGAAAATCAGTATTTTTGATTAAAAGAATGGTTTATGTATGAGAACTATGCATTAGAGGCCTAAGTCATGTGATTTGAGTTGAATGATGGGATTAGATGGGATTTAGGCCTATTGTTTATATGTGGGATGATTTAGGGTTGATGTGTAATGTCTATGTGATTGAGCATAGAAATTGATGTATGTTTCAGGATCTTGATTGGGTTGATTCGATTTGGTGGTCGTGTGTGGTTAAATACTCTCGCGAGGCTTGGTTGTGAGTAGACTTCATTTATGATTATATCTTTTATGTCATCATATCACTTATATATATTGTATCTTGAAAGCATGAATGTGTTCTAATGTTTTGAATGATGCATTGATTCGAGAAAACCTTATGACTTTGGTTGGACCCATCTATCTGGCTAATAGGGGGACTTAACCTTGTCATAAGAGGGTTTTAGGAAATAAAAATGATTGGGATCAACGGCACGGTGAAATAGACGTGTACTAGTAACCCAAATAAACATGATTGGGATCAACGGCACGGTGAAATAGACGTGTACTAGTAACCCAAGGCATGTGGAATGTGGATCAAAATTGATAAACTTTTACTTGCATCGAACTTATTATAAATGCTTGATATCTATATGTTACGAGCTTTTAATCATGCTACACATTGACATGCATACATGGTTTTTATTGATGAGTATTGATAGCATATTTGAATTCTATTCACTGGGCAACGTTGGCTCACCCTCATTTTCCTCTTTCAGGTCCTTCTGTCCCGAATAAGGGCAAAGGAGCAGTTATATCTTGAGGGCCTTGCCTGCGAGAGAATCCAAAGCCTCGATGTGAGTTGTGAGGCATTTTGATTGAATTGTGTTTAAACTATGAAGTATTATATTTTGGATTATGTAATTATAACACTTACCACATTGTAGTATGGGTGAGTTGGGACTTGTTAGATAAACCATGTGGGCATATGACGGTTTTTATTTGTACCCACAATTTTGGACTTTATGTGTATGTCAATCTTAATGGACTGTAGGGATTATGATTTTATTTATGGTTCATTTTTATGGATTATCCCTTGTCTTTGATGATTAATACGGTGGGTAGTTTTGTTTAGTACCTTTTAATATTATGTCGTTGTTTGAGATAAGGCTCGTAGGGTCTCAACCACCTCACGGGAGTTGAGGAGTGGTCGGAGATGCCTACGCCGGGCGTCCCGCCCCGGCATTCCGCATGCCATTCCCTGCAATTGGGTTATGGGCTAGATGAAATAATTTTCGGGGCGTCACACCCCTGATGAGGATGCCCATCTCGATAGAAGTGGAGACCACATCAAAGTTACTCGTCCTTGTTTACCGAACGCCTTGCTGGTGAATAATCTTTTTGATGTCTTTTGGCCAAGTTTTAAACAAGACCCATTTCTTTGTGAAATGTGTTGTATATATATATCCAAATGCCTTGCAAATTGTTTGGAGATAGTGCTTGATAAAGTGGTAAGTTCAAACTAGTCGGCCTTCATCAAGGGTAGATCAATTCAGGATAATATATGTATATCTCATGAGCTTGTTCGAGGCATGTCTAGGGAGTCTTCTCCCCCCTTAGTTGTCCTGAAAACTGGATATTCAAAAAGCACATGACTCAGTAAGTTAGAATGCAATTGCTCATGTTTGCAATGCTTTGAATTTTCCCCCAAGACTTAGTTCTCTAATAATGCAATGCATTTCATCTACTACTTTCCCTATTCGTATAAATGGTTTCTCATAGGTTTTTTAAAAGTCAAGAGAGGCTTACGCCAAGGTGAACCTTAAGCCCGTCTTCTTTTCACACTTGTGATACAGGTGGTCTCTCATCTATCATGAAACTGGAAGTGGATAGTAGTGGTTTCAAGCTCTTCATAGTCCTTCCTTCTCATTGTTTTCTCATTTAATATTTGCTGATGATGTGCTGATTTTTTCCAATAGCGAATACAAAGATTTCTAGTCCTTATATAGGGTGCTTAACACCTTCTTTTTTTTTTTTTTTTTATCTTAAAAGGTTTAAAGACCAATTAGGCTAAGTACAAGGTGCTATTTGGAAGTTTCTCAAAATCTCTCATTCCTTCCCAATTGAGTGTATTTGGCATGTCTCGGGCTTACTTTCCTATATAATACTTTGCCTTTAAAGCTCTTCGTTGAAATTGCGTCCTAATTATTGATTCTTTGCATGCTCATCTTCAAGGTTGGAAGTGGAGATTTTTTTTTCTATGGCTAGTACGAGTAAACATATAAGGTATGTACTTCTTTCTTCTCATTCATATTAAACTAAGGTTTGTGCTCTTCTTAAAAAGGTCATTAAGCAAGTTTGAGTCTATATGTGCTAAGTTTATCTTTGGAAGGCCTTCTCTTAGGAAATCCATGCATATTCTTAATTAGGAGGTTGTTTGTATGCCCCAAAAAGAAATATAGTCTATGGGTGAAGTGGGTATCTAAAAACGTAGGGGTGGCAATTCAGGCTGTAGCCTATGAGCTTGGCCTGAACCGACCCGTCCAGCCCGACCCAAGCTCAGGCCCGACTTAAATATCGGGCTCTCATTTTTATAGAGTAGGTGGGTTGGATAACCTCTTGAAGCCCAGGCTGCCCGAACGGCCTGGCCTAACAATCTATTACAATGTTATTCGGGCTACGGCGTGACCTAAATAGTTAATTCTTTAAACTTTATATATCTTTGATAAAATAAAAGTTTTGAATAGCAATTTTTATCCATGAATAATACATAATTATACATTTAAGAATTCTCATTATAAATAATTTTTTACATATATTCTAAGAAATATTTTAAATATTTTTTATTAAATTATTAAATAATTTTAGAAACAAAGTTGTCATTACTATAAAAGGGAATATATACATATCAAATTCATATAAATTAACTAAAACAAGTTACCTGATTTTTTATATTATATATTTTTATTTTTTCACTAAAGTTTGTAATTTTAAACTTAAAAAATTAGAAAAATTCTTTTCTCATATTTTAAAATATTTTTGTACTTATTATTCTGAGGATTCTTAGAAATCTTAATTAAGAAATATAATATATATGTGATAAAAATTCTTCACTCAAATTTTTTATGTTATATCTTCTTTATATTTAATCTAAGAAAGTTTTTAAAATCTTACTATAATTAAGTTAAGTAATTTTAACTTTATATAAATTAATAACAGAAGTTAACTCAATATATATATATCATTTCAATTTTAAGAAAGTTTTTTGGAAAATTACCCTAATTAAATTAAGTGATTATAAACTTATATATATATATAAATTAAAAAAATTAAAATTTTTGATATCCTAACTTTTTCATATCTAAGAAAGATTTTAAAATCTTACTTTAAATAAATTAAGCCATTTTAAAAAAACATATAAACTAGTTAAAGATATTTGCTTAAAATTTTTATATCATTTCTTTTCTTAACACATTTAGTAATTTTTTCAAGTCATTGTAAGGAATGAAATTTGTTTATTTTAGTTTCCTTGTAATCTTTTTTTTTTTAATCCCTTGTAATATTATACAATGTTACTTAAAATTAAATAAATATAAATAATATTTTATTTTATAAATCAAATTTTGTTCAATTCAATGGCAAATCTCTTAGCCCACAATTATTAGGTCTTGCAAATAAGATGGTGTGCCCCCTCTCAAATAATTAAGATGCTACCAACCTTAGCAGTCAAGACCTCTCCATGTTACCAAAAAGCAATCTCAATGTTGTTGAACTAAGGCCCACCCTTCTTTAATGATGTCATTATCCATAAACAATATATCATACAAAGACATGCAATTACTTTAGAAATCATGTTATTATTATGTAATCTCATGTGACAATAAGTGAAGTCCACATGTACATATTTTAGGAGAAAAGTGATGGTAGATTATTAAGCACATAATCATATCTTTTCTGTCACTTAATTAACTAACAATTTATTAGAGTATTATTACATCAGTTTAGTCTATAACATGTATATATTATATGATTAAAAAAAAATTTGTAATTAATTAAAGAAAAAAAAATGTTTGAATGGGTATGAGAAGAGGATAAACATTTTAACCTCATATTTCACTTAAAAATTAATGCATTTTACATGTGTATTCACACAATGTTGTTAGGTCATCATGGATTTTCTACATATTAAACTAAAATTTCTGTAAATTTTTTAGAATGACTAGTTTTAAACAATTAAAACTCTTAATTTATTTTGAATTAAGATTTTCATATAAGATAAAGATAAATTATAATATGAAGTTAGACAGTAAAGGCTATAAAGGTGACATCATTTTGGGCTCTGGGGTTTGAGCTCAAAATGACCCTACAAGCTGCAAAAGCTTGTGGTAAAAACCCTATGAAAGACTTGAAAGTTATAAAATGTTTTAAAGCATGTTAGAGAAGGGGATACTAAGTCCAATAAACTCATGTTATAATAAGTAGGGGTGTAAGCAAGTCCGATCACCCTCCCGGACCCGATTAAATTCGACCATTTCGAGTCAGGTTCACTATTTTAGTCTAGTTGGTTGGGTTGCTTTTTAAGTGACCCAATTAAATCGGGTCGGGTCTCAGGTTTGGGTAAAACCTGGCCCGAATTACCCAACCCGACCCGATTACATAACTCCCTTTCTCCTCTTTTTTTCTCTTTAACTCTCTGTCCAACACCCTCTCCCGCCCCCCATTTCTCTTTTCTTTCTCTCTCCCTTCTCTTCTTCTCTTTTTTTTTCTCTTTCTCAGCGACCTTCTCTTGCCCCCATCTCTCTTCTTCTTCTTCTTCTTCTTCTTCTTCTTCTTCTTCTTCTCTCTCTCTCTCTCTTTCTCTACCACTCTACGCCCCCTTTCTCTTCTTCTCTCTTTCTCAAACTAGGCCCCACCCAACCGACCTGGTCCAATAACTGGTCAGTCGGGTTGGGCCCTCTCCTAACTTAAGGTCGGGTGGCATTAGGTCTATTCCAATGTCACCCCACCATAGTGAGTTGGGTGGGTGTTTGGACCAAAACTCAACCCAACCCGACTTACTTACAATCCTAATAAGAAGGTCTAATTAAATTTTAAACATGATGATTTCTAAGTCACAAATAGGGTAAGGGGGTGGCCAAAAACTATGTTATGAAAAAACTTGGTCCAAGCAACGCTTTATCAATTCAATTCAATTCAATTCGAGATCAATTCAAGGATCATGGGATGGGAAGAAGAACGCTTAAAGCTGTGGGCTTCGCAATTCCTACCTATTTAATGGCATGTTTCAAATGTCCTTCATCCCATTAGACCTGAAGACAAATTGGTATGGCACTTTACCAAATCTGGGAATTACAATGTCAAGTTTGGGTATAAATTTGCCTTGCAGCTGAGGCAAAATGGGTATCTTATTGGGTGCTCTTCGAGAGATTCCGCAAGCTCCCGTGCCCATCATTCGGATGCTCTACGTCATATTTGGCAGCTCCAAATTCCAAACACTTCATATGGAGATGTTGTAATGAGTTTCTTCCTCTCAAAGCTTCACTAAGGCGAAGAGGCATAAAAGTGGAACCGGGTTGTCTTATGTGTGACATCTGGAATATTATGTCCACCTATTCTTCAAGTGCAATTTTGCAATGGCTTTTTGGTTTGGTTCCCCACAGTGTATATCTTTTCTCTTTTTCCTTCCTTGATATGGAATTATGGATGCATTATGATGGCTAGTGACTAGGGGTAGTTAGAAATTTTAAGATTACAAATGATAAAGAGAAGTATTCTACAAAACTCTCAACAATATTAAGCTTACAATCTTGAATGAGTAAACACCACTATTCCAACCACAATGATTTAAATGATGTAATATGTTGAAATAGTTTTTCTCAAATATGCAATCGATTCAAATATATAAGATATGAATTCAAGAATCGAATGTGCACATGTTTCTAGATATTGATTCTAACAATGATATGTTTAAGGCACAAGAATCAATATATAATGATGATCAAAACTTGATGATTCTAAAAGTGTAAATGATTAAGTTCAAAAATCAAACAAACCAAGTGTTGATCTATGAAATCGATTCAATATAGTATAACTTTAACACATGAATCGATACCACAAGATATTTATAAAACCACTAAACAAGATATAATAATATGAAGATCAAAAAAGGGTTTCACAAACAATACCAAAACGAAATCAGTTTTCAAGATGTTAACATAAGCACAAAACCGATTTGCTCAAACCAAAATCACTAAAATCTAGATATAGAAAATATACCCTACTTAGGTTAGGTTGAAGTTCCGAGATTCTTCAAGTGTCATGTTGGATGAGAGATACCACGTTCAAGAATGATCAAGACACAATAATATGTGTAGATAACACTCGAAAACATCTTGAACACTTGCTCAATGGAAACACTCAAGTTTCTCAAAGTTTTGAAAGATTTGGAGAACTTTTCAATAGATCAAATGTAGGTGAACTTTTGCTGTAAAAGATGTTTAAAATCGCTCAAGAACTTGTTTTGGACTTGTAGAAATGCTAAAATGAAAAACGCACAAGTTCTTTAGTTTTTACAAAAGTTGCTCTTCAAATGAGCAAGTGTGGTATTTATAGAAAAACACCACACCGAGACACAGGAACGCGTTCTTCAAAGAAGAAGCACGTTTCTGCTTTGAAATCTAAAAAAGTTCAGATTTCCCTCTAATATGAGGAGCATGTTCCTTAATATGTTCGTTGGGCATATGAGCGAGGTCCTTCATCAAAAGCCACTGACTCTATAAATTTTCATATTTTTCCCTTGACAATGGGAGCACATTCCTATTTGAAGGAGCGCGTTCCTTTTTCCCTGATCAGAAAATTCAGACTCTCGAGAAAAACCACAGGTGCGCGTTCCTTAAACCCTGATAAAAAATTGAGTTTTGAAACAAAAATACTCAAGAGCGTGTTCCTTAGGAGGGTACACGTTCCTTTACTGTGAAGTGAAAGAAGCCTAATTTTTTGTTATCATAATGAGTTTAAGACATTGTCAAATACATAAACTAACTTTAAAAATATTTTTTGACAAAATTAAAGTATAATTGACAAAGTTAAATACATGTAAATCAATCGACTAAGTATATGATTGAAACATTCAAAACAATACACGTAAAACAATGAAACCATGCAAAGTTGGTAAAATGAATGCATGTTAATCACAGATAAGTATATGTATGATAAATAATTTTAACTATGTGATCACAGAATTATCATACTAATGTGTGTGCATGCATGCTCAATAATACAATAATGTATATGCATGAGTATCATAAACTATATGCATGATTTTTGAAAAAAAAATGCAAATCATATTGTGGTTGGAACATGTAAATGTTACTCTACAACACTAAGATTTTAAATAAGAAAAAAAACATTGAAGCTCTCGAATCTTCGTGCAATGTTGTTCCTTCCACATGTTTTGACAGTATAGTTGAATCCATCTGATATAGCTAGTTAGCACTAAAACATTCATCTAATATAGCTAGTTAGCACTGAAACAACTACGCCAAAGAGATTACTAATCATAAATATGTTGTTTGTAATCATCAAAACAAAACCGGGTGATAGTAGTTACATCAACATAGTCAGCCTTCGTCAAGGGTAGATCAATTCAGGAAAATAACTGTATGGCTCATGAGCTTCTTCAAGGCATTTCTAGGAAGTCTTCTCCCCCTTAGCTGTCTTGAAAATTGGATTTTCGAAAAAAAAAATATGACTCAATAAGTTAGAATGTAGTTGCTCATGTTCTCAATGCTCTGAATTTTACCCCAAGACTTAGTTTTCTAATTATGCAATGCATTTCGTCTACTACTTTTTTTGTTCTTATAAATGGGTTCTCAGTGGTTTTTTAAAGGTCAAGAGAAGCTTACACCAAGGTGAACCTTAAGCCCATCTTCTTTTCTCGCTAGTGATACAGGTGTTCTCATCTATCGTGAAATTGGAAAGTAGTGGTTTCAAGCCTCTTCATAGTCCTTCCTTCTTATATTTTTCTCATTTAATATTTGTTGATGATGTGCTGATTTTTTACAAATAGCCATTGTTGTTTCTATGTATATGCTGCCTTGGAGCAAATAAAAAACATCGATCTATCTATTAAATACAAAAATTGAAAACCATTCAAAACTTTTAACAGTTTTCACTTGTGCAAAATTTTTGGAAGTTAGTATTCTATTCACTGCTTTAAACTTTCGATCTTTTTGAAATACATTAAGTCTTCTGGATTAGTTGAACTTCATCTATATCTTTTCAAAAATCCATTGAAGAAGACAAAAGCTTTTGGAACCAATTTTCAGTTGAACTTCATCATACATATTTTGTTGAATCGGTGGTAACATAAGGTTCAATCCAAAGCTTTGTAAGCATTACTTTGATTCTAAGTAAAGGGAATCATATTTCATCTTGTACCTTGATTTTTTTGATTGGATAGTCAGGTTGTAGCGTTCATTCTCACACCTGAAAGTTGAGAAAGGGTTATTCTCAAGTTCGTAAATTGAAAACGTGTAACGGTTTGGTCTTCACCCGTAAGAAGATCTTTAGTGAAGTTTGGACAAATCTAACTTAGGAGGTTAGGTAGTGGATGTAGGCGAGGCCGAACCACTCTAAATCTTATGTGTCTTACTGTTATCGTGCTTGATTTACAATACTTGTTTAATCTGCTTTCCATATTTCATACATTTTAAAGAAAGATTAAAATTTGCTAAGTGTCCAATTCACCACCTTCTCTGACACATCTAAGCCAACAATTAGCAACTTTGGAAAAAAGATACTAAGCTTAAGCTGAAGGAATTAACGCTAAGGAGAGAAACTATGCTTAGACAAAAATCAAGAATGTTTAGTTTGGGGAGTAAGAGTTCCAATTTTTTTTATAATGCTATTGAAAGAAGAATTAATAAGAATCAGACAAGTTTTCTTTTACGTGAGGAAGGGGAATAGTCACTTCTAGAGGGGATTAAGAACATGACAGTGCATTTCTCTCAAAATCTACATGGTACCTTGAAGGATAATGCTCACTAGCCTGATCTAAATCTTATGAGGCTTAATGAAGATGATTTTAATCTTTTGGAGATTTTTTTTTTCTGATGAAGAAATTAAGGGCCTTTCTCGGGTATGAAAAATGATAAGGCTCTTGAGCCAAATGACATTAACGCAAATTTTTTAAGAGGACTTGGGATGTGGTTGGTGGAGATGTTCTTAGAGAAATGCATCATTTCTTTTTCTTTTTCTTTTTTTTTCTGGTTTTCTCCTAAAAGAGTTAAATCATACTTTTACATCTTTTATACCCAAATTAGTTGGTGCTTGTTCTCTTGGGGAGTGTAGACCTGTTACGCCAAAAAATAAACTAACCCTCTATCATAAACAAGGTTGTGCCAAAAGCGAGAACAATGCCTCGGCCAAGGCCAAGTCACACCTTACCTTAGCTATGGCTGAGGTCTACCGTGCCTCGGCCATGGCCGAGACACACCATGTCTTAACTATGTCTCGGTCGTAATTAAGGCACCCTCGGCCATGGCCGAGGGCTCGCCTCCAATCATGGTTGAGATCCACTCATGCACAACGTCTGTCGCACGTCGACCCAAAACATATTTGATCATGACAACATGCATCTTGAGACACATGTTAACTCATATATCCCTGGTAAGGAGAGAGCTTAAATGTTTCATAATAATAAATGTCTGCAATAAATGTAAAGGATCCACCCTCCACTATAAAAAGAACTCTCAGGCCACCAGATAAAGGTATGTTTTGAACTCTAAACTCTTTATACTAGTCATTTTCTCTCATTTAAAGACTAACTTAAGCATCTAAGTGTCTCCGTTGGCACCGGAAGGTTGCTTGTGCGCCTTAAGCAAAAGCTTCAATCGACCTATCCACAAAAGTTCTTATCATAAGCATAAATTAGAAATAAAGCGATTGTCCTAGCCCCCCTAATGAGGATGCCCATCTCGCTAGAAGTGGAGACCACATCAAAGTTACTCATCCTTGTATACCGAACGCCTTGCTCGTGAATAATCTTTTTGATGTCTTTTGGCCAAGTTTTAAACAAGACCCACTTCTTTGTGCAATGTGTTGTATATATATATATATCCAAATGCCTTGCAAATTGTTTGGAGATAGTGCTTGATAAAGTGGTAAGTTCAAACTAGTCGGCATTCATCAAGGGTAGATCAATTCAGGATAATATCTGTATAGCTCATGAGCTTGTTCGAGGCATGTCTAGGAAGTCTTCTCCCCCTTTAGTTGTCCTAAAAATTGGATATTCAAAAAACATATGACTCAGTAAGTTAGAATGCAATTGCTCATGTTCGCAATGCTTTGAATTTTCCCCCAAGACTTAGTTCTCTAATAATGCAATGCATTTCATCTACTACTTTCTCTATTCGTATAAATGGTTTCTCGTACATTTTTTAAAAGTCAAAAGAGGCTTACGCCAAGGTGAACCTTAAGCCCGTCTTCTTTTCACGCTTGTGATACAGGTGTTCTCATCTATCATGAAGCTAGAAGTGGATAGTAGTGGTTTCAAGCCTCTTCATAGTCCTTTCTTCTCACTGTTTTCTCATTTAATATTTGCTGATGATGTGCTGATTTTTTCCAATAACGAATACAAAGATTTCTAGTCCTTGTATAGGGTGCTTAACACCTTCTTCTTTTTTTATCCTAACTGGTTTAAAGACCAATTAGGCTAAGTACAAGGTGTTATTTGGAAGTTTCTCAAAATCTCTCGTTCCTTCCCTATTGAGTGTATTTGGCATGTCTCGGGCTTACTTTCTTATAAAATACTTTCCCTTTAAAGCTCTTCATTGAAATTGCATCCTAATTATTGATTCTTTGCATGCTCATCTTCAAAGGTTGGAAGTGGAGATTTCTTGCTATGGCTAGTACGAGTAAAGGTATAAGGTATGTACTTCTTTCTTCTCATTCATATTAAACTAAGGTTTGTGCTCTTCTTAAAAAGGTCATTAAGCAAGTCGAGTCTATATGTGCTAAGTTTATCTTTGGAAGGTCTTCTCTTAGGAAATCCATGCATATTCTTAATTAGGAGGTTGTTTGTGTGCCCCAAAAAGAAATATAGTCTATGGGTGAATTAGGAGGTTGTTTGTATGCCGCAAAAAGAAATATAGTCTATGGGTGGAGTGGGTATCTGAAAACGTAGGGGTGGCTTGTAGCCTATGAGCTTGGCCTGAACCGACCCGTCCAGCCCGACCCAAGCTCAGGCCCGACTTAAATATCAGGCTCTCATTTTTATAGAGTAGGTGGGTTGGATAACCTCTTGAAGCCCAGGCCGCTCGAACGGCCGGCCTAACAATTTATTGCAATGTTATTCGGGCTAGCCAGCGGCGCGACCTAAATAGTTAATTCTTTAAACTTTATATATCTTTCATAAAATAAAAGTTTTGTCTAGGCCGCTCGAACGGCCGGCCTAACAATCTATTGCAATGTTATTCGGGCTAGCCTGCGGCGCGACCTAAATAGTTAATTCTTTAAACTTTATATATCTTTCATAAAATAAAAGTTTTGAATAGAAATTTTTATCCATGAATAATACATAATTATACATTTAAGAATTCTCATTATAAATAATTTTGTACATACATTCTAAGAAATATTTTAAATATCTTTTATTAAATTATTAAATAATTTTAGAAACAAAGTTGTCATTACTATAAAAGGGAATATATACATATCAAATTCATATAAATTAACTAAAACAAGTTACCTGATTTTTTATATTATATTTTTTTATTTTTTCACTAAAGTTTGTAATTTTAAACTTAAAAAATTAGAAAATTCTTTTCTCATATTTTAAAATATTTTTGAACTTATTATTATGAGGATTCTTAAAAATCTTAATTAAGAAATATAATAGATATGTGATAAAAATTCTTCACCCAAATTTTTTATGTTATATCTTCTTTATATTTAATCTAAGAAAGTTTTTAAAATCTTACTATAATTAAGTTAAGTAATTTTAACTTTATATAAATTAATAACAGAAGTTAACTCAATATATATATCATTTCAATTTTAAGAAAGTTTTTTGGAAAATTACCCTAATTAAATTAAGTGATTATAAACTTATATATATAAATTAAAAAAATTAAAATTTTTGATATCCTAACTTTTTCATATCTAAGAAAGATTTTAAAATCTTACTTTAAATAAATTAAGCAATTTTAAAAAAACATATAAACTAGTTAAAGATATTTGCTTAAAATTTTTTTATCATTTCTTTTCTTAACACATTTAGTAATTTTTTCAAGTCATCGTAAGGAATGAAATTTGTTTATTTTAGTTTCCTTGTAATCTTTTTTTTTTAATCCCTTGTAATATTATACAATGTTACTTAAAATTAAATAAATATAAATAATATTTTATTTTATAAATCAAATTTTGTTCAATTCAATGGCAAATCTCTTAGCCCACAATTATTAGGTCTTGCAAATAAGATGGTGTGCCCCCTCTCAAATAATTAAGATGCTACCAACCTTAGCAGTCAAGACCTCTCCATGTTACCAAAAAGCAATCTCAATGTTGTTGAACTAAGGCCCACCCTTCTTTAAACATGTCATTATCCATAAACAATATATCATACAAAGACTTGCAATTACTTTAGAAATCATGTTATTATGTAATCTCATGTGACAATAAGTGAGGTCCACATGTACATATTTTAGGAGAAAAGTGACGGTAGATTATTAAGCACATAATCATATCTTTTCTGTCACTTAATTAACTAACAATTTATTAGAGTATTATTACATCAGTTTAGTCTATAACATGTATATATTATATGATTAAAAAAATGTTATAATTAATTAAAGAAAAAAAAAATGTTTGAATGGGTATGAGAAGAGGATAAACATTTTGACCTCATATTTCACTTAAAAATTAATGCATTTTACATGTGTGTTCACACAATGTTGTTAGGTCATCATGGATTTTCTACATATTAAACAAAAAAATCTGTAAATTTTTGAGAATGACTAGTTTTAAACAATTAAAACTCTTAATTTATTTTGAATTAAGATTTTCATATAAGATAAAGATAAATTATAATATGAAGTTAGACAGTAAAGGCTATAAAGGTGACATCATTTTGGGCTATGGGGTTTGAGCTCAAAATGAACCTACAAGCTGCAAAAGCTTGTGGTAAAAACCCTATGAAAGACTTGAAAGTTATAAAATGTTTTAAAGCATGTTAGAGAAGGGGATACTAAGTCCAATAAACTCATGTTATAATAAGTAGGGGTGTAAGCAAGTTCGATCACCCTCCCCGACCCGATCAAATTCGACCATTTCGAGTCAGGTTCACTATTTTAGTCTAGTTGGTTGGGCTACTTTTTAAGTGACCCAATTAAATCGGGTCGGGTCTCAGGTTTGGGTAAAACCTGGCCCGAATTACCCAACCCGACCCGATTACATAACTCCATTTCTCCTTTTTTTTTCTCTTTAACTCTCTGTCCAACACCCTCTCCCGCCCCCCATTTCTCTTTTCTTTCTCTCTCCCTTCTCTTCTTCTCTTTTTTTTCTCTTTCTCAGCGACCTTCTCCTGCCCCCATCTCTCTTCTTCTTCTTCTTCTTCTCTCTCTCTCTCTTTCTCTGCCACTCTTCGCCCCCTTTCTCTTCTTCTCTCTCTCTCAAACTAGGCCCCACCCAACCGACCTGAACCAATAACTGGTCAGTCGGGTTGGGCCCTCTCCTAACTTAAGGTCGGGTAGCATTAGGTCTACTCCAATGTCACCCCATCACAGCGAGTTGGGTGGGTGTTTGGACCAAAACTCAACCCAACCCGACTTACTTACAATCCTAATAATAAGGTCTAATTAAATTTTAAACATGATGATTTCTAAGTCACAAATAGGGTAAGGGGGTGGCCAAAAACTATGTTATGAAAAAACTTGGTCCAAGCAACGCTTTATCAATTCAATTCAATTCAATTCAAGATCAATTCAAGGATCATGGGATGGGAAGAAGAATGCTTAAAGTTGCGGGCTTCGCGATTCCTACCTATTTAATGGCATGTTTCAAATGTCCTTCATCCCATTAGACCTGAAGACAAATTGGTATGGCACTTTACCAAATCAGGGAATTACAATGTCAAGTTTGGGTCTAAATTTGCCTTGCAGCTGAGGCAAAATGGGTATCTTATTGGGTGCTCTTCGAGAGATTCCTCAAGCTCCCGTGTCCATCATTCGGATGCTCTACGTCATATTTGGCAGCTCCAAATTCCAAACACTTCATATGGAGATGTTGTAATGAGTTTCTTCCTCTCAAAGCTTCACTAAGGCGAAGAGTCATAAAAGTGGAACCGGGTTGTCTTATGTGTGAAGACCATCTGGAAGATTATGTCCACCTATTCTTCAAATGCAATTTTGCAATGGCTTTTTGGTTTGGTTCCCCACAGTGTATATCTTTTCTCTTTTTCCTTCCTTGATATGGAATTATGGATGCATTATGATGGCTAGTGACTAGGGGGTAGTTAGAAATTTTAAGATTACAAATGATAAAGAGAAGTATTCTACAAAACTCTCAACAATATTAAGCTTACAATCTTGAATGAGTAAACACCACTATTCCAACCACAATGATTTAAATGATGTAATATGTTGAAATAGTTTTTCTCAAATATGCAATCGATTCAAATATATAAGATATGAATTCAAGAATCAATATATAATGATGATCAAAACTTGATGATTCTAAAAGTGTAAATGATTAAGTTCAAGAATCAAACAAACCAAGTGTTGATCTATGAAATCGATTCAATATAGTATAACTTTAACACATGAATCGATACCACAAGATATTTATGAAACCACTAAACAAGATACAATAATATGAAGATCAAAAAAGGGTTTCACAAACAATACCAAAACGAAATCAGTTTTCAAGATGTTAACATAAGCACAAAACCGATTTGCTCAGACCAAAATCACAAAAATCTAGATATAGAAAATATACCCTACTTAGGTTAGGTTAAAGTTCCGAGATTCTTCAAGTGTCATGTTGGATGAGAGATACCACGTTCAAGAATGATCAAGACACAATAATATGTGTAGATAACACTCGAAAACATCTTGAACACTTGCTCAATGGAAACACTCAAGTTTCTCAAAGTTTTGAAAGATTTGGAGAACTTTTCAATAGATCAAATGTAGGTGAACTTTTGTTGTAAAAGATGTTTAAAATTGCTCAAGAACTTGTTTTGGACTTGTAGAAATGCTAAGATGAAAAACGCACAAGTTCTTTAGTTTTTGCAAAAGTTGCTCTTCAAATGAGCAAGTGTGGTATTTATAGAAAAACACCACACCGAGACACAGGAACGCGTTCTTCAAAGAAGAAGCACGTTTCTGCTTTGAAATCTAAAAAAGTTCAGATTTCCCTCCAATATGAGGAGCGCGTTCCTTAATATGTTCGTTGGGCATAGGAGCGAGGTCCTCCATCAAAAACCACTGACTCTATAAATTTTCATATTTTTCCCTTGACAATAGGAGCACATTCCTATTTGAAGGAGCGCGTTCCTTTTTCCCTGATCAGAAAATTCGGACTCTCGAGAAAAACCACAGGAGCGCGTTCCTTAAACTCTGATAAAATATTGAGTTTTGAAAAAAATACTCAAGAGCGCGTTCCTTAGGAGGGTACATGTTCCTTTACTGTGAAGTGAAAGAAGCCTAATTTTTTGTTATCATAATGAGTTTATGACATTTCAAATACATAAACTAACTTTAAAAATATTTTTTGACAAAATTAAAGTATAATTGACAAAGTTAAATACATGTAAATCAATCGACTAAGTATATGATTGAAACATTCAAAACAATACACGTAAAACAATGAAACCATGCAAAGTTGGTAAAATGAATGCATGTTAATCACAGATAAGTATATGTATGATAAATAATTTTAACTATGTGATCACAGAATTATCATACTAATGTGTGTGCATGCATGCTCAATAATACAATAATGTATATGCATGAGTATCATAAACTATATGCATGATTTTCGAAAAAAATGCAAATCATATTGTGGTTGGAACATGTAAATGTTACTCTACAACACTAAGATTTTAAATAAAAAAAAACATTGAAGCTCTCGAATCTTCGTGCAATGTTGTTCCTTCCACATGTTTTGACAGTATAATTGAATCCATCTGATATAGCTAGTTAGCACTAAAACATTCATCTAATATAGCTAGTTAGCATTGAAACAACTACGTCAAAGAGATTACTAATCATAAATATGTTGTTTGTAATCATCAAAACAAAACCGGGTGATAGTAGTTACATCAACATAGTCGGCCTTCGTCAAGGGTAGATCAATTCAGGAAAATAACTGTATGGCTCATGAGCTTCTTCAAGGCAATTCTAGGAAGTCTTCTCCCCCTTAGCTGTCTTGAAAATTGGATATGACTCAATAAGTTAGAATGTAGTTGCTCATGTTCTCAATGCTCTGAATTTTACCCCAAGACTTAGTTTTCTAATTATGCAATGCATTTCGTCTACTACTTTTTTTGTTCTTATAAATGGGTTCTCAGTGGTTTTTTAAAGGTCAAGAGAGGCTTACACCAAGGTGAACCTTAAGCCCATCTTCTTTTCTCACTTGTGATACAGGTGTTCTCATCTATTGTGAAATTGGAAAGTAGTGGTTTCAAGCCTCTTCATAGTCCTTCCTTCTCATTTTTTTCTCATTTAATATTTGCTGATGATGTGCTGATTTTTTTACCAATAGCCATTGTTGTTTCTATGTATATGCTGCCTTGGAGCAAATAAAAAACATCGATCTATCTATCAAATACAAAAATTGAAAACCATTCAAAACTTTTAACAGTTTTCACTTGTGCAAAATTTTTGGAAGTTAGTCTTCTATTCACTGCTTTAAACTTTCGATCTTTTTGAAATACATTAAGTCTTCTGGATTAGTTGAACTTCATCTATATCTTTTCAAAAATCCATTGAAGAAGACGAAAGCTTTTGGAACCAATTTTCAGTTGAACTTCATCATACATATTTTGTTGAATCGGTGGTAACATAAGGTTCAATCCAAAGCTTTGTAAGTATTACTTTGATTCTAAGTAAAGGGAATCATATTTCATCTTGTACCTTGATTTTTGTCATTGGATAGCCAAGTTGTAATGTTCATTCTCACACCTGAAAGTTGAGAAAGGGTTATTCTCAAGTTCGTAAATTGAAAAGGTGTAACGGTTTGGTCTTCACCCGTAAGAAGATCTTTAGTGAAGTTTGGACAAATCCTAACTTAGGAGGTTAGGTAGTGGATGTAGGCGAGGCCGAACCGCTCTAAATCTTATGTGTCTTACTGTTATCGTGCTTGATTTACCATACTTGTTTAATCTGCTTTCCATATTTCATACATTTTAAAGAAGGATTAAAATTTACTAAGTGTCCAATTCACCCCCTTCTCTGACACATCTAAGCCAACAATTAGCAACTTTGGAAAAAAGATACTAAGCTTAAGTTGAAGGAATTAACGCTGAGGAGAGAAACTATGCTTAGACAAAAATCAAGAATGTTTAGTTTGGGGAGTAAGAGTTCTAATTTTTTTTATAATGCTATTGAAAGAAGAATTAATAAGAATCAGACAAGTTTTCTTTTACGTGAGGAAGGGGAATAGTCACTTCTAGAGGGGATTAAGAACATGACAGTGCATTTCTTTCAAAATCTACATGGTACCTTGAAGGATAATGCTCACTAGCCTGATCTAAATCTTATGAGGCTTAATGAAGATGATTTTAATCTTTTGGAGATTTTTCTTTTCTGATGAAGAAATTAAGGGCCTTTCTCGGGTATGAAAAATGATAAGGCTCTTGAGCCAAATGACTTTAACGCAAATTTTTTAAGAAGACTTGGGATGTGGTTGGTGGAGATGTTCTTAGAGAAATGCATCATTTCTTTTTCTTTTTCTTTTTCTTTTTTTTTCGGTTTTCTCCTAAAAGAGTTAAATCATACTTTTACATCTTTTATACCCAAATTAGTTGGTGCTTGTTCTCTTGGGGAGTGTAGACCTGTTACACCAAAAAATAAACTAACCCTCTATCATAAACAAGGTTGTGCCAAAAGCGAGAACAATGCCTCGGCCAAGGCCAAGTCACACCTTACCTTAGCTATGGCTGAGGTCTACCGTGCCTCGGCCATGGCCGAGACACACCATGTCTTAACTATGTCTCGGTCGTAATTAAGGCACCCTCGGCCATGGCCGAGGGCTCACCTCCAATCATGGTTGAGATCCACTCATGCACAACGTCTGTCGCACGTCGACCCAAAACATATTTGATCATGACAACATGCATCTTGAGACACATGTTAACTCATATATCCCTGGTAAGGAGAGAGCTTAAATGTTTCATAATAATAAATGTCTGCAATAAATGTAAAAGATCCACCCTCCACTATAAAAAGAACTCTCAAGCCACCAGATAAAGGTATGTTTTGAACTCTAAACTCTTTATACTTGTCATTTTCTCTCATTTAAAGACTAACTTAAGCATCTAAGTGTCTCCGTGGAAGGTTGCTTGTGCGCCTTAAGCAAAAGCTTCAATCGACCTATCCACGAAAGTTCTTATCATAAGCATAAATTAGAAATAAAGCGATTGTCCTAGCCCCCCTAATGAGGATGCCCATCTCGCTAGAAGTGGAGACCACATCAAAGTTACTCGTCCTTGTATACCGAACGCCTTGCTCGTGAATAATCTTTTTGATGTCTTTTGGCCAAGTTTTAAACAAGACACACTTCTTTGTGCAATGTGTTGTATATATATATCCAAGTGCCTTGCAAATTGTTTGGAGATAGTGCTTGATAAAGTGGTAAGTTAAAACTGGTCGGCCTTCATCAAGGGTAGATCAATTCAGGATAATATCTGTATAGCTCATGAGCTTGTTCGAGGCATGTCTAGGAAGTCTTCTCCCCTCTTAGTTGTCCTAAAAATTGGATATTCAAAAAACATATGACTCAGTAAGTTAGAATGCACTTGCTCATGTTCGCAATGCTTTGAATTTTCCCCCAAGACTTAGTTCTCTAATAATGCAATGCATTTCATCTACTACTTTCTCTATTCGTATAAATGGTTTCTCGTAGGTTTTTTAAAAGTCAAAAGAGGCTTACGCCAAGGTGAACCTTAAGCCCGTCTTCTTTTCACGCTTGTGATACAGGTGTTCTCGTCTATCATGAAGCTAGAAGTGGATAGTAGTGGTTTCAAGCCTCTTCATAGTCCTTCCTTCTCACTGTTTTCTCATTTAATATTTGCTGATGATGTGCTGATTTTTTCCAATAGCGAATACAAAGATTTCTAGTCCTTATATAGGGTGCTTAACACCTTCTTCTTTTTTTATCCTAACTGGTTTAAAGACCAATTAGGCTAAGTACAAGGTGCTATTTGGAAGTTTCTCAAAATCTCTCGTTCCTTCCCTATTAAGTGTATTTGGCATGTCTCGGGCTTACTTTCTTATAAAATACTTTCCCTTTAAAGCTCTTCATTGAAATTGCATCCTAATTATTGATTCTTTGCATGCTCATCTTCAAAGGTTGGAAGTGGAGATTTCTTGCTATGGCTAGTACGAGTAAACGTATAAGGTATGTACTTCTTTCTTCTCATTCATATTAAACTAAGGTTTGTGCTCTTCTTAAAAAGGTCATTAAGCAAGTCGAGTCTATATGTGCTAAGTTTATCTTTGGAAGGTCTTCTCTTAGGAAATCCATGCATACTCTTAATTAGGAGGTTCTTTGTATGCCCCAAAAAGAAATATAGTCTATGGGTGGAGTGGGTATCTCTGAAAACGTAGGGGTGGCTTGTAGCCTATGAGCTTGGCCTGAACCGACCCGTCCAGCCCGACCCAAGCTCAAGCCCGACTTAAATATCGGACTCTCATTTTTATAGAGTAGGTGGGTTGGATAACCTCTTGAAGCCCAGGCCGCCCGAACGGCTGGCCTAACAATCTATTGCAATGTTATTCGGGCTAGCCTGCGGCGCGACCTAAATAGTTAATTCTTTAAACTTTATATATCTTTGATAAAATAAAAGTTTTGAATAGCAATTTTTATCCATGAATAATACATAATTATACATTTAAGAATTCTCATTATAAATAATTTTGTACATATATTCTAAGAAATATTTTAAATATTTTTTATTAAATTATTAAATAATTTTAGAAACAAAGTTGTCATTACTATAAAAGGGAATATATACATATCAAATTCATATAAATTAACTAAAACAAGTTACCTGATTTTTTATATTATATTTTTTTATTTTTTCACTAAAGTTTGTAATTTTAAACTTAAAAAATTAGAAAAATTCTTTTCTCATATTTTAAAATATCTTTGTACTTATTATTCTGAGGATTCTTAGAAATCTTAATTAAGAAATATAATATATATGTGATAAAAATTCTTCACTCAAATTTTTTATATTATATCTTCTTTATATTTAATCTAAGAAAGTTTTTAAAATCTTACTATAATTAAGTTAAGTAATTTTAACTTTATATAAATTAATAACAGAAGTTAACTCAATATATATATCATTTCAATTTTAAGAAAGTTTTTTGGAAAATTACCCTAATTAAATTAAGTGATTATAAACTTATATATATATATATATATATATATATATATATAAATTAAAAAAAATAAAATTTTTGATATCCTAACTTTTTCATATCTAAGAAAGATTTTAAAATCTTACTTTAAATAAATTAAGCAATTTTAAAAAAAACATATAAACTAGTTAAAGATATTTGCTTAAAATTTTTATATCATTTCTTTTCTTAACACATTTAGTAATTTTTTCAAGTCATTGTAAGGAATGAAATTTGTTTATTTTAGTTTCCTTGTAATCTTTTTTTTTTTAATCCCTTGTAATATTATACAATGTTACTTAAAATTAAATAAATATAAATAATATTTTATTTTATAAATCAAATTTTGTTCAATTCAATTGGCAAATCTCTTAGCCCACAATTATTAGGTCTTGAAATAAGATGGCGTGCCCCCTCTCAAATAATTAAGATGCTACTAACCTTAGCAGTCAAGACCTCTCCATGTTACCAAAAAGCAATCTCAGTGTTGTTGAACTAAGGCCCACCCTTCTTTAAACATGTCATTATCCATAAACAATATATCATACAAAGACATGCAATTACTTTAGAAATCATGTTATTATGTAATCTCATGTGACAATAAGTGAGGTCCACATGTACATATTTTAGGAGAAAAGTGATGGTAGATTATTAAGCACATAATCATATCTTTTCTGTCACTTAATTAACTAACAATTTATTAGAGTATTATTACATCAGTTTAGTCTATAACATGTATATATTATATGATTAAAAAAATGTTGTAATTAATTAAAGAAAAAAAAATGTTTGAATGGGTATGAGAAGAGGATAAACATTTTAACCTCATAATTTTACATGTGTATTCACACAATGTTGTTAGGTCATCATGGATTTTCTACATATTAAACTAAAAAATCTCTAAATTTTTGAGAATGACTAGTTTTAATTAAACAATTAAAACTCTTAATTTATGTTGAATTAAGATTTTCATATAAGATAAAGATAAATTATAATATGAAGTTAGACAGAAAAGGCTATAAAGGTAACATCATTTTGGGCTATGGGGCTTTGAGCTCAAAATGAACCTACAAGCTGCAAAAGCCTGTGGTAAAAACCCTATGAAAGACTTGAAAGTTATAAAATGTTTTAAAGCATGTTAGAGAAGGGGCTACTAAGTCCAATAAACTCATGTTATAATAAGTAGGGGTGTAAGCAAGTCCGATCACCCTCCCCGACCCTGATCAAATCCGACCATTTTGAGTCAGGTTCACTATTTTAGTCAAATTTGTTGGGTTGCTTTCTAAGTGACCCAATTAAATCGGGTCGGGTCTCAGGTTTGGTTAAAACCTGGCCCGAATTACCCAACCCGACCCGATTACATAACTCCCTTTCTACTCTTTTTTTCAAAATATTAGGATATAATCTCTTTTTTGGGAGATTTATAGTTTTTAAAAACATGTTTGACATTATATTTAAAAAATATTTTCAAAATTTAAAAACAAAGAAAACTTGTTTGGTTTGTTGGAAACTTTACATAAATCAAGTGGAAAAGAAGTTATTTTGAGCCTCATTATTTCTCATTTTTACAAAATCAACTAAATAATAACTTAAAAATCAACTTTAATATGTTTTCTAAAAACAAGCAACTTTTTAAACTTTTTTGTGAAAAGAGTTTTTGAGTCATATTATACCAAAAATAAGTTTTCACTAAAGGTTGTGTTTGGCTGGGTACCTAAAGCAGTTTTCCTATTTTCAGGGTACCAAAAAAAAAAAATCAGGAAACTTAGAAAATGATATTTTATCATTTTTCAAGTTTTCATATTTTTGTAAAGAAAAATTAGAAAAACACTTTTCATAAGTATGTTTTTCACTTTTCAAGTTTTTAAAAATATAACCATTTTCAAAGATATCTTTTTTTTTTTAGTGTAAAAATTGAAAGAAATTGCAAGTTTGAAAGGTTGGAAAAAAACATAGGAATGATGGTTAGAAGTGAAAGGTTAACAAATAGCAAATTTGAGGTAAGGATGAGAATGAGGGTTTAAGGGGGACAAGATCAAAAAACATAGAATAATAAGAAATTTTATGTCCCTAGCAATCTACTTAACTTGGAAACACTGATGAAAAAAAACAAAGATTTATGTTCCATCTCTTCTTAAACATTGTATCCTCTTCTCTAATATTGGGAAGACTCTTCTCAATTCCAGTGAAATGTCAGTGTAGATCAAAGGCAGGAGTTAGTTAACATCTTATAGATGCATGCACTCTGTAGAATGTCTGGGTGGATATCTTGGCTCGACTGTTGACATTGGTTGCAAGATCAATTCAAGGATCATGGGATGGGAAGAAGAACACTTAAAGCTGTGGGCTTCGCGATTCCTACCTATTTAATGGCATGTTTCAAAGTTCCCCGTACCCAATTACAAGGAAATTGGGTTAAGTTTTGGTGGGGCTTGCACAGATCCAAATCTACTATCCATTGGGTAGTATTAGAAAAAGCAAAGGGAGGACTAGATTTCAAAATTTAGAATGCTTTAACTAAACAGGGTTGGAAATTAATTATGAATCACGAATGAGTTCTTGGTCAATGTCTCAAACCAAACTGACTTCTTACATGCAAAGTTGGGGAGGAGACCTTCATGGGGCTAGCGCAGCTTCGATAATTGTTGCAATGTGGGACTCGATGGCATGTTGGGAATGGGCAATCAATAAATATATGTGCAGAAAGTTAGTGAGCTTTTAGATGGTGATCGACCTGAATGGAATCCAGAGCTACTCCATGCCTTATTCTCTACTGATGAGGCTGAACTCATGTCCTTCATCCCATTAAACCTGAAGACAAATTGGTATGGCACTTTACCAAATCTGGGAATTACAATGTCAAGTTTGGGTATAAATTTGCCTTGCAACTGAGGCAAAATGGGTATCTTATTGGGTGCTCTTCGAGAGATTCCTCAAGCTCCCGTGCCCATCATTCGGATGCTCTACGTCATATTTGGCAGCTCCAAATTCCAAACACTTCATATGGAGATGTTGTAATGAGTTTCTTCCTCTCAAAGCTTCACTAAGGCGAAGAGGCATAAAAGTGGAACCGGGTTGTCTCTTATGTGTGAAGACACCATCTGGAAGATTATGTCCATCTATTCTTCAAATGCAATTTTGCAATGGCTTTTTGGTTTGGTTACCCACAATGTATATATGAATATAGCTCACTTTTCTCTTTTTCCTTCCTTGATATGGAATTATGGATGCATTATGTTGGCTAGTGGCCCACGGGGTGGTCAGGAATTTTATTTAAGATGGACTAAAAAAAATTTAGACAAACTTCGACAGTAGGAGAAAATTTTTTTGATTGAAAACAAAATATACTTAAAAAGGGGACATATTGAACCAGATTTCACTAACCCATAAATCAAATTCAAAACAAAATCAACCCCCAAAATGTATCAAAGTAAAATGAAATCCTTAAAAACCAAATCATCAAAATTTGACAATGCCATCAAAAACCCACATCACAAATATCTCATTCCCAAATCAAACGACAAAAACCAAACCAAACTAAACCCACATAAGCAAGATCATCAAACATGGAAATACAAAATTATCTTTAAAAAATTAAATTTTTCTAAAAAAAAGTTTGGTCCTTTGCTTGTGTTTGTGTTTGTATTTGCTTTCAAAAAGAAGTGAAGGTTAGCTAATGATGTTACCAGAGATGGAGTAACGGAGACATAGGCGTGGTTGCAAGGTCATGTGGTTATTAAATGATGAAAACATGGTTTAAAAATACTTTCTTAAAATTTAAGAATAATGGTCAAATTAAGTCATTAGGTTCGTTCAAAAACAAAAAAGTGTAGCTTTATCGAGTAGGGTAGCCATTAGGGCATTTTTGTAATATATTAGAGTTTTTTCTTTTTTATTTTTTTTTAAAACTTGATATTTTTGTGGGGATTTGCTACCTGGGCTCTGGCCAAGGTTAGCCCACGTGATGCTCCGTCCTTGCTTATGGCATATATGGAAAATGAGGAATAAGAAAGTCTTCCAAGACACCGCCCCTTCTCCTTATGTTGCCCTTCTTAATACTAAGAAACATTTTGCATAATTTTTTGACAAAAAATTATTTTCAAATCACAAACTAAACACAACTATTTTTTAATGATATCCTTACTTTTTTTTTTTTTTTTTTGGCATACTTGAGTGTAAAAATTAAGGAAATTGCAAGTTTGAAAGGTTTAAAAAAAAATATAAAAAAAAAAAAAAAGGAATGATGGTTAGAAGTGAAGGGATTGCAAATTGTAGACTTGAGGTGAGGAGGGGAAGGAAAGCACTTTAGGGGTCTTTTTTAACATGGAAAAGAAAGATTCTCAAAATATAGAATAATAAGAAGTTTTATTTCTCTAGTAATCTACATAGCTTGAAAACGTTGATGAAAAGAAAAAGAAAAAGATTTTATGTTCCAACTCTTAAACATTGTGTCCTTTTATCTAATATTGGCCAACACTCCTTTCAATTTCAGTGAGAATTGAGATGTTTCCATATTCTAACAAGACTTCTTCCTTTTTCAGTGAATTCTTTATTATAAATATTTTAAAATAAAAGATAATATAATTAAAAAGTATAATGGGTACGTAAAAGAAATATCAATAAAGTTTTATATTTTATTTTAAATATTTATTTTCATGTATTTTAAGAAAATTTAATAAAGGTAACAAAAATTGAAATACAGGTTAAAAAAAATTTAATCTTTTAATTTTAAATTGCTAAATATTCTTATTTAAAAATATAATAAAATACAGGAAAATTAGTATAACTTGAATTTTAAAATTTTACAATATTTATTCCCTTTAAATAAAATTACAATATAAGTGCAATTTTTTTTTTAATTCAAGGTCTTTTTAAATTTTAAATTATTCATTCTTTTTTATTTTAAGAAAATTAAAATAATGAATAAAGAAATTAAAGTACATGACAAAAAAGAAATTGCTAATTTAAGGTTTTGTTATTCTTTTAATTTTAAAATGTTTGTCTTCTATTATTATAAAATAAAATAAAATAAAGGGTAAGTTGTAAAAATAAAGGAATAAAATATTTTTTGATTTAAAATCTCTAATTCTTTTAATTTTTTTAAAATATGTAATCTATCTAATAACACTAGTTCACGGGGCACGTGCATTGCACGTGAATTAAATAGTGCACTAATTAAATTATAATCCTTATTTCTTATCTTTTTTTTAAGTTAGGGACCAACATTGAAAAAAAAAAGTTACATTGATAAAGTTAATAAATTTACTAATTAATTTATATCCTATAATTTTATTGAAGAAAAATCGTGGAGTGAAAGTAAAAGATAATTACAAATCTTATAATTTATGACGGAGATATTGTTAAAGTTCTAAAAATATCATTTTCCAATTTAATGTATTGCAGTCAAATTTTTGTATTAAGAAAAAGACGGGTTTTTTTTTGGATAATTTAATAAATAGTAATACCATACTACCCCCAATATTTAAATTTAATAAATAGTAAAACTTTACAAAATCATAGATAACTTAGGGATATCTCCAAAAAGTGGCACACCGTGAGTTAAGAGATTTTGACATTATAAATAGCATAGAGTATAGATGTAGATGTTTTAAAGCTTTTGTATAACATATTTAAAATGCAAATTATTAGAATATTCTTTTCTTTTTTTTCTGTGTGTGTGTAATCTAAGTAGTGTCCCTTGGGTTAGCTTATGTGCACCATAATGACTATTTCACCCAGAGTAAGCACTACTAAGAGAAGATGGTGACATTTCACCTAATGGCGTGTAAGTGCCTTCGCCCCAAACAACTGCACCACCCCACTAATATCATGAAAACAAAAGTCTACCCTCAAGGCCTAAACATGAGACCTCTCAAGCGAAAATTTATCTTCCTACTACCTTACCAAACCAATTGGTGGTAGAATCTAACTCTCATGACTTGTGAGGTTAGAATTTCAGTGTCACTTTTTTCTTGAAATTTATTAATTTAATAGTTTAATATATTTATTTTATGTATGGTTTTTTGTAAAAATTTGTCCAAAATTCTCATGCATGACCAAAAACTAGGGGTGTCAACGTTTCGATTTGGATCGATTTGATGTCCAAACCTAACCTAACCTAAATATAATGAGATTCAATTTGTTTAGTTCAAATTAACAACCTAAACCAAATCGAACCGAACATAATCGATTTGGTTCGTTTTGGGTTGATCGATTTAAAATTTTAAATTCACATACATTAAATAAACCAAAATTGTTAATTATGAAAGAATATATATGAAGTAGTATTAAATTTACTAATGTATATTTAATAAATTTAAAAACAATCATTACTATGTACGATAATTATATAATTTTTAGGATAATGTTGATATCATAAAAGAATATTAGACATTGAAAAATAAATGATAACACTTTTTCTTTTACAATCAGTTCGGTTCGGTTTAGATCGATTTTCAAAACTTCAAACTATAACCCGAACCAAACTTATTGGGTTATACTCTTTCCAAACATAACTCAAACCGAACTTATTAAAAAATTCGGTTCAGTTCAGTTTCACGATTTGAGTCAGTCCATTGACACCCGTACCAAAAACCATATTTTAATATTCAAAGTAAAAAATTGTTATTTTTGCTGGCCATATTGTCCCTTATTTCAAATACTATTTTTAGTATCCAAAATTTTCAAAACCCAAAAAATGTGATTGGTTTGGCAATTTAGAAAACAACTTTTCTAAATTTTGACTTAAAAATAGTTTGTTTTCAGAAAACAGTAAGACATCATTTTTTGAGTTTTCTTTTTTATTTGTTTGTATCTATATTTTTGAATCACAAACTAAATACAGTCGGAATGTCAGCCAAAAGAATCCAAGGCCCAAGGGCTTGAACATGAAGCTAAACAGTAAACACCACCTTTTCCTTGCGTTGTGGAACTTGGGCCCGGTAACAAAAATTCAAATTTCAAAACACAACGGAACATAATTCTCTAGACGAAATCATCGCCCCTTGTATGGAAACTTTTCTTCCCCATCTCCCTCTCTAATCTCTCACTCTCTCTCTGCAATTCAAAATCTTTACTTTTTTCTTTTTCAAAAATCGTTCTGTGTGTTTGATTGATTACTATCTCTTTCGTCTCTCTCTCCCTCTCTCTCTCTCTCTCTCTCTTTTTATCCGATGGAAAAAGATTGTTGGCAAGACCCATTACTGTTAACAGAAGTTTCTTGGCAACAGGATCCTTCAAAGACAGGAATTACTAGTAGTAGTAGTAGTATTAGAAGTAATCTCATCAGGAATTGTTCAAAATTTTCTGATTTCTCATCTGGGCAATCGTGTTCTTCTGACCCAATTCAATCTACTGGCTTTTCTGGACAAGTAGTAGTA
This sequence comes from Paratinospora sagittata, assembly GCA_035771175.1. Lineage (NCBI taxonomy): Eukaryota > Viridiplantae > Streptophyta > Magnoliopsida > Ranunculales > Menispermaceae > Paratinospora > Paratinospora sagittata. The sequence continues at coordinate 1,707,725 of CM069612.1, forward strand.
GTAGAAGAAGATCGCTCCAGAATTGCCCAAATGGCAGATCTTGATTTTCATTCTGAAACGATTCAGGGTAGCTTTCGTCCTCTTGTTATCATGGGTCGTTGAATTTATTCTTTGATTTTTAGTTTTTTTTTTTAGTTTTCTTTTGATTTTATTCTGACCCTTTTCTTTGTTTTTGCAGATATTAATTCTAGCTTAGAAGTGGCAAAGACTGAAGCAAGACTGGTCGACGATGACGACTACGATAAAGAGAGTAATTTCTTTGTTTTAATTACCACTGTTTTTTGATAGAAATGTTTCAGCTTGATTTGATTCTTGAACTCACAAGGAGATCAAATTTCTATGCCCAGATTTTTCTTGGCAAAGGAAGAACTCCAAAAGGATTAAATTTGAAGAATTAGGTGGTGATAGTGTAACAAATGAAGCCATTGATGGTAATTTGTAATACTTGGCATTGGAATCTGCAAGAGATTTTGATTGTTTTTTTCAAAAAAAAAAAAAAAAGTTTGGTTTTAAGAAATCATGTTTTTTTTCAGGTCGATCTCTGCTGGGATTTTCACTAACATCCCCTGATCTGGTAATTTGTGCCGATTCACCTGATATCTCCTGCAAAGAATCTAAACAAGCCCATGATTTAATGAAAACTCCAGATTTTATCAAGAATTTGAAATTTGGGAATCCTTCAATGGCTTCCATTGAAGTCTCTTTAGACAAAGGAATCAATGGAACAAAATCAGAAGAACAAAAAGAAGAAGAAAAGAGAGAAGGTACCCATGAATCTCCAGCTACTACAATGATTTCAGCATTGTTTCCAGAGTTGCAAATTGCAAGAAAAAACCAAAGCCCAAGAACTTCCTTTGATCTTGTAGCGTCATCAAGAGCCAATGATAACAAGATTTTGAACAATTTCCTTCCTTTGATAAGTATAAATTCAGGAGGAACTGATAAATCTGTGGTGGTTTCTGGTGGAGTGGATTTCACTGAGGACAATTACTTTGTAGGAGGAGATGTTATAAGAACAGAAACAGGTCTAAAAGAAGGTGACAAAGAAGCCGGTTTGCTTTACCGAAGTGCAAGAATAGGGAATTTCTCATACAAATTTGAAGCATTGGAATCAGGAATTTACTATGTGGATTTGCATTTTGCTGAGATTATATTCACAGATGGGCCTCCAGGAATGAGAATCTTTGATGTGTTGATACAAGAAGAAAAGGTGGGAAATGAAGATTTAAATGAAATGGTACTAATTACATTGTTAAGAACAAGTTCTTCATTGATTTGTTTCAACTTTTTTTTTTATTGTTTCAGGTCATCTCTGGTATTGATATTTATGCTCAGGTTGGTTCACATAAGCCTCTTATTTTTTCTGAGCTGAAAGCTTTTGTCAATGGAAAAAATGGCTTATCCATTAGATTTGAAGGAGTAATTGGAAGTCCAATTGTATGTGGCATCTCAGTAAGGAGAGATTCTAAGACTGGTGAGTTCATTTCTTCATGGGCTTTCAGTAATTTACGGCCTGTTTGGTTTATGAATCCAAAACAGTTTTCTGTTTTTGAAAAACAAAAAGATTCTATGAATTAGTGTTTGGTTGAATTGTTTTCCCAAAACTATAGGACTGTTTTTCAATAAAGCTTTGAATTTTGTGAAGAAAACTAGGAAACAATTTTTTGTTGTTTTGTTTTCTGAAATCATTCCTCTAGAAACTCTTTCTAAATATTTTGTTTTCAAAAAATGTTTTTAAATCCTAAACCAAACAGGCACTTAAGAACATAGAGAAAAAAAAAAAAAAGACTCAAACAAAGCTAAATGACTGGTACTAGTTTCTGCAAATTCTTCTTTAGGTTTTGGAAACAAGGAATTTCTCAAAAACAAAGAAAAGACTCAAATGAGTGATCAAGAGCTTCTGGAATTAGTAAGTAGTTCAGTACAAAATTTCTATTCAATAGTAGTAATTAAACATATGAATGAACTCATAGATGCAAGTTTTTGAGTTTTTCTTTCTTTTTCTATGCTTAAAAAGGTTGGCAAGAACAGCAACAAATTTACAGCTGAAGAAGGAGAATTTGAAAAGCTGCAAAGGGATTATGAGTTGCAATATAAGGAACTCATGGAGACAAAAAAGGCTTTAGAAAGTTTTAAAAAAGACTATGATATGAAGAACAAAGAATGCCAAGAAGCTTGGATGTCTTTGAAGGAGCTCCAAAATGAGCTTATGAGAAAATCCATGCATGTTGGATCTCTAGGTACTAAATATGCTGTTTATAAATGACTGTCTTACTTCTCTGCAAGAAAATTACATCTTGGTTCTTTTTTTTTCTTTCTTTTTTTTCTCTCAGCTTATGCCGTTGAAGGGCAAGTGAAGGAGAAAACTCGATGGTTCTCATCGCTCCGGGATTTGACTAAGAAGTTCAAGGTATTAGAATTCCTCTTTCTTCTAAAACTAAAATCCCACTTTTTTTTATGCATAAAAGACAGTATAAAATTGGATTCTGAATTCTTGTTTTAAAAAATAATAATAATAAACAGCTTTTGAAAATGGAGCATTCAAAGTTATCGAAGGAAGCATCAGAATGTAAACAGTGCCTTGCAGATATGACCCAAATCACCACTTCCATTCAATCCACAAGTAAGTTTATACGTTATACATCTGCTTGATTACCGATTCATTTTGTCAAATTTTATCATGAACTTTTTTGTATTAATTTTTATTATTTCTTCTTTGCTGGTAGTTGATCAAAAGATAGAGTTGGACAGAGAACACAAAGACCTGAAGCTTAAGTTCATTAAAGGAGCTAATGAAAGGAAAGAACTTTACAATAAGGTTTTGGAGCTGAAAGGTTAGTTAATAAAAACAATGCAGTTTTAGGACTAATAATAGATAGAACTAAAGTTAAGAACTCATTGAAAGCTTATGACAAGAAGTTATTCTGGTTGCAGGGAACATAAGGGTCTTTTGTAGATGTAGACCTTTGAACTATGAAGAAGTTGCCACAGGAGCTTTAATGGCTGTTGATTTTGAATCTGCAAAAGACGGTGAGCTTATTGTGAAAGCAAACGGAGCGCCCAAGAAGGTTTTCAAGTTCGATTCCATCTTTAGCCCACAAGCCTACCAAGGTAAATACATAACAAAATAATTAATTTTCTTAAAATACATCTTCATGTAAATATTTAAAGTTTAGAGTATATCTTCATGAAAAAAAAAAAAAAAAAGTTCTGATTACTTATTAGAACTTGTGATTTTATCCAACTTATCCATGCTTATTCTTCTCTTTTCTTACTTGACTTAGCCGATGTGTTCGAAGACACAGCTCCTTTTGCTACTTCAGTTTTAGATGGATACAATGTCTGTATATTTGCATATGGGCAGACAGGAACTGGAAAGACATTTACAATGGAGGGGACAGAAGAAGCTCGGGGAGTAAATTACAGGACCCTCGAGGAGTTGTTTCGAATTATAAAAGATCGAGAGCGTCTATATCATTATGAGATTTCCGTTAGTGTCTTAGAAGTTTACAATGAACAAATAAGAGATCTGCTCATTCCAGCTTCATCATCCCAGCCAGGTGTGGCTGCAAAGAGGTAATTAAAAATAAAAACTTTGGGCAATTTCTATCTCTGCAAAGAAATATGCGAAGAGGGTCGTCTAAGAAATGTTTTTTTTAAGAATTTGTTCATGAAAATTATCTATTTATGTTGTATATAGGCTTGAAATAAGACAAGTTGCAGAGGGTGCACATCATGTTCCTGGACTAGTTGAAGCTCATGTAAGCAACATGAATGAAGCTTGGGAAGTTCTTCAAACAGGAAGCAATGCCAGAGCTGTTGGTTCAACTAATTCCAATGAGCACAGCAGCAGATCCCACTGGTCTGTCTTTGTTTATACTGATATAAATTTCAGTTTAACTTGAACAAATGATATTATTGTCTACATTCATTATAGAATGACACTAAGTTACATAAAGCATAAATCTTTTAGAAGTTTAAAAATCAAAAGAAAAAAAAAAGATAAGGAACATATTTTTGTCAAGAAAGCAAGAACGAAGGACGATATATTGTAAATGATGGAAACACATTTAATTTGTTTTTTTTTTTCATTATATGGACTTGAAAATTATCTTTTTTTATATAAGGAAGTTAGTTAAAATGTGAAATTACTATTTTTCTCTCATAAGGCGTGAAGGGAATTTTGGGCAGTAATGGCAAAAAGGCTTCATCGTCAACTACCCCAGGTTCTTTATATTAGTATAGATGTATCATATTTTTTTTGTATTTTTTCTTCATATGTATCTCAATGCTTCTTTTTTATTTATAAGAAACCTTGAAGTTTGGTGATTAAGGAAAATGCAAGAAATAAATTAGCACAATATGTCTTTAATTACGACTTCTCATAAATTCATTGTATTAATGCAGCATTCACTGTGTGATGGTGAAGGGAGAGAACTTGATGAATGGAGAATGCGCAAGAAGCAAGTTATGGCTTGTGGACTTAGCTGGAAGTGAGAGAGTGGCCAAAACAGATGTGCAAGGAGAGCGTCTTAAGGAAGCCCAAAATATTAATAGATCGCTTTCTGCCCTCGGCGATGTTATTTCTTCTCTTGCAAACAAAAGCCCACATATCCCGTTCAGGTTTTCTAAACAACTTATGATTTTATGCATCAATATCACTTCTCTTTTCAATTTGAATTATGGATTATTTTTTCATATTCATGGTCCTATGTTTTGAAATTGACTTGTTATTAATTGTGTTAGGAATTCCAAGCTAACTCACTTGCTTCAAGATTCTCTAGGTACATTCTATCCTATTTTGTGTTATAACTTGAACAATAGGCTACTCAAGGAAACTTGAATAATGATTTTTTTAAATTTTTTCTTAAGGTTGTGTAGGAATTGTTTGTAAAATTTTCTCCTTTTTTATTGACAGGAGGAGATTCGAAAGCATTGATGTTTGTACAAATTAGCCCTAATGAGAATGACCTAAGTGAGACACTATGCTCTTTGAACTTTGCAAGCAGAGTAAGAGGGATAGAGCTTGGTCCAGCAAAGAAGCAATTAGATAGTAGTGAACTTCAAAAACATAGACAAATGGTACATGAAAATATTTAAAGCACAAGTTCAACAACTTTTTTAATTATCTTTTCAATCACTATCAAAATTTAAAAATTTCCCCTACTGCTTTTCTAGGCTGAAAAGGTCAAACAAGAAATGAAGAGCAAGGATGGTTGTATTAAGAAACTCGAGGAAACCGTTCAAAGTCTAGAACAGAAAGTGAAGGCAAGAGATCTCAACAATAAGAACCTACAAGAAAAGGTATGCAATAGAACTTAATGTTTAATCTAATCTTTATATTGTATCATAAATCCTAATGTCAAATGTTGGGTGTACCCTTGTTCTTACTTGTTTTGTTTTAGAAGTTAGGACATTTTTCAAATTGCAACTATGTTTTCATTGAAAATCTAGTATCTTTATGAATTTGGAAATAAGTATATATCATGTATTGAAGTAATAAATAATGAATCAAAGTGGGTGCTTTTTGGTTTCAGGTAAAAGAACTGGAATCACAACTTCTGGTGGAAAGAAAATTAGCTCGCCAGCACGTGGACACAAAAATAGCGGAACTCCAGCATCAACAACAGCAAAAGCAACAGCAAGAAGATCAAAATCTTGCATCATCAATGAGGCCCCCATTAGGAGCTATAGCAATTGGAAACCACAAGACTCTTCATGAACCATCCATTCCCTTGGCAGCTAAGGATGATATTATGATGAATTCCATTCGTCCACTAATGGAGAATAACAATGGTTTTATTAGTCCATGGATTACAACTTCCATTACTACAGAATATAACAACAACCTCAAAGAGAAAGAGAACACCAAACCTGATTTGTTGGCTGACCAGCCAGCTTTGCTGCCTAAAAAGACTGGAAGACTCTCTATATGTCCACCAGCCCGTCGGGCTCCAGACGCTCCCGCACCTAGACGCAACTCATTAATCCCATTGCCCAGTGGTGCACCAAGATTGTTAGAGATCAAAACAATTAGCACTGAGCCCATTAAAGAAGTGACTGAGATAAGCGAAGGAGGAGAACTAAAGGAAGGATGGAATGAACCAGTTCAGAGAAAGAAATTTAGCAATATATTGCGGCGAAGCATTCAGAAAAAGATACAGATTAGATCACCAATGCAACAGCATATGATGAGAAGGGGAGGAGGGGTTGGCGGTGGCGGGAATAATGGGAGGATGGAGAAAGTGAGACTTTCGATTGGGAGTAGAAGTAGAAGTGCACAACAGAGAGTTCTGATCAGTAGTAAAAAGGATTTGCAACAGAAGCAGCAGAATCAGAACCAGAAGGAAAAGGAGAAAGGATGGAATCTTTGAAGAATTATCATATAATATGAGGAAGATAGATAGATAGATACAGCTGTTTTATGAAAAATTTGAGAATTGAACATCTTGTACAATTTTTTTTTACTGACTTGATGAAAGGCTGCTTGCCTTGCCTGCTTGATTGATTGAGAGAGAAATCTTTGTATACAAACGTGTTTGGATTCTTTAGAATTTTTCTGATGCTTGTAACTAAAATTCTTGAATTCACTGTGTTTGAGTTCTTTATTTGTTATTTTTCATGGAAGGAGCTGCTGCTGCTCAAAGATCTTTTGGTTCTCTTCTGTTTTTACTAATGTTGAGGAATAATATGATTCATTTGTTGCATACAATAAGGTCACAAGAAGATATAATTAAAATTTAGTACAAGAAATGCAAATAATCTTTAACATAATTTTTGTTTGCATAAGCAAGAAAATAAAGATAGGGAAGTAATTTAACTAACAAATCAAAATCTGAAAATTGAGACTGAATGATTATTATAGATTTCATATTCATTAAATGCCTCACTGTCATTGCTTAGAAATCCTATGGAAAGCTAAGAAAAAGAAGCTAAAAATCAAAATTTAAGGAGAACAAAACCAGCTCATGTTACAAAAAAGACCCAGCTTCAATGTTACAAGAACAAGATCTACTGTAATAATTTTTCCTCATTTTACTGATTCTGTAACTAGACTTATTCTTCAGGTTGTGCCAGGTCCTCGGATTTTTCATCCTCGGGTAGTTCAGATGCATCGATACCTAACTCGTTTTCGCTAAAGAGGTCTCTTCGAACGGGTACTTGTTTTAGCTGCTGGGATGAAATAACATTTGCAATGGCTCGCATTGCGGCCGCTGCTTTGTCTCCTCCATCTACCAATTTATCTTCCTCTGCAGTGGAAGTTGAGGGTTTTTCGGTTGAAATATTTTCCTGTGGTGGTGGAACAAAGAAGGGTATTCGACCTCTCTGCCAATCGTGGAGGATCATCTTGGCTGCAGTCATCAAGTCAGGCTCGCCACCCTGAACACAATCACATCCGAGACATTTCATGATCTTATCGTTCATTCCAAAGAAAATGCACCATGTCACATTTAGATGATTAAAAAAAAAAAAAAAACAAGCTAATGCTTATTTAATGATTTGAATCTCAAATTAAAATTAAGCAAGTAAAATAGCAAATAAGAAAAAATTTATTTAAAAAAGGGCCAAAGCTTATATAGTGATTTAAATTTCAAACTAAAAAACAAGTAAGAAAACTAGCAAATAAGAAAAGAAAAACGGTCCCTAAGTGTATCAGTAACTTCATTTAAGGTAATTTTTGGTTACATGTTCATCTCATTCAGTGTCACAGTAGAACTTAGGCAAGAAGGCTCATGAACCAATTTAGGTATGCTCAAACTCAAACAAGTTGAACTTCTAAGTTATAATTGAATAAATTTCATTAGCATTATTCAAGATTCTGCTCATATCTCCCCTGTGCAGAGATTTGGGTCTTGTTACTATAAAGGTATATATATATACTCCAAAATCAAAACCAACCAGTAATAATCTAAATACAAAATTGCATCAATAATCCCACAAAGAAAAACTTAAATTTCAAGTTTATTCTACTGAATTTTTCTTACATTAATACAGAATTAAATTATAATCTTGATATAAAGATTGTTTTTGAAAAATCTAGTTATTTATAATGGAAAAACATATATTACTTCCCTTTAAAGTTTCTGAAGATGATAAAAAGCATATCAAACTAAAAGCATACCTTCAGAAGTTTACCACTCATTTTGCATAACTGGACAAGAAAGTCATTTTCATCAACCCTGAGAATAACACCAGATTAAAAGTTTAATAACAAAAGAGATATATAAGATCTCTATGACGGTTGACCACTGTTAAGTCATTTCCACACATACCACTCTTTTATCTTATATGCTCTTTCAAGATGCTCCCTCTTCACACGTTTCAGAACTTCTCCAATATGCTCAGCAGCATCTTCCAAGTTTGTCACACGAACCTGGTCACGAGATCAAGATGTCCATCAACTTAAATGAATAGATAAAAAGTGGGGCTAGTTGATCTACAATAACATAAATCAGGCCAAGAACTAGGCAAATTCACATGCAATTCTCATCTAGGCTATGAACACCATCACTAAAAAAATAATAAAAAGAAAATTCACAGCCAGGATTCTCAAAGCAAACCTTGATAACTATAACTGTTCCAAATAAAAACAATGAACCCACATGCTACTGCAGAATTCAAGGTAAAATGCCAAAAGCCAACAGAACATTGTGCAAGCAGCTTCATTTTGGAAATCATTCAATTTTGTTTGTAAGTTAAAGAACTAAGCTAGAGCATGCTCAGTTTAGCATTCAAAAACAGTTTATGAAAACAAATTCTGAGAACAGCTGTTAGAATTTCATTTCAGAAAGCAAAGAAAAAAAAACAAAATATTGTTTCCTTGTTTTGTTTACAAGTTTTAGCGTTACATTCAAAAACAGTTTCTGAGTTTTTCATAAACTCAACCAAACACTAACCCAAATAATTTTTTGTTTTCAAAAAAACAGAAAACAAGTTTTGAATTCCATACAGCGACCATAACTAACAGAGGTGCGCCAATTACGAAAATGACATATAGAGAGTTAACAGTAGGATACAGGAAGAAGAAGACCTAAGAATAACATAGCTAGAGATATTTAAGAAATATATAGTTACTTGCAGTATTATTATGAGACTTAGGCCTGGATATAGAGAAGCGGAGGGAGCACGTTTATGCAGCTAACCACAAGTAGTTGGAAGAAAGCCTTGTTGAGTTGATGACAGACATACGAGCTGATATCCAATTATAATAAATAATTTTTTATCACACTGAGCCTTGAACATGGGAGTATTTCAATAAAGAAAGTTAACAGAAGAAAATTCAAGTCAATTGGCAAGCTTACATTGATTCAGCTATAACAGAACCCAAACCAACTCCAAATGTATATCTTTTACAAAACAAAAATACTTTCCTTTTTATTGGTCCAAAAAAAAAAAAAAGTTTCACAGAATGGTCCAAAATGTTAGATGAAAGGAGAAGTGAAAAAAGTAGCATAAGGAAGCTTGGTCATGGAAAGATCACTAACAAGAAGAGAAGTATTAATGAAAATTAAAATAATAATAAAATAATAATAAAAAAGGAGATGGAAATCTCAAAGAGCTCATTGCCACTAAAATAGGTAGGCCTACAGTGAGATCATTATTATCTCCTAATTCATCTACACCTGTCAATAGGCTCTATCATTTCTTTGCAAACCAAATGCCCTTCCAACAGTAAAAGACTGAAACATTCTCTAGAACATTAATGTTTGTAAATTTCCCAATAAGATCAACCAGCAAGCACTTACCACACCCTTCAGTACAATATCTGTTTCAGTATCACTGTTCTGATAAACAACTCCAGGGCAGTCTATCAAGAAAATCCTTTTTGTGAGTGTTATGTACTGCCAGACTTTTGTCTCTCCTGGAATAGGGGCTACCTTGCAGACCTGTGAAAGAAAATAGGAAATAAATATAGAGATGCAGGACCATTGACCCAAATATATGTCATTATCTTTGACCATATCACGCAATAAAAGATGTAAAAAGTTATTGACTAAACAAAAAAGGGACCCAATCTCCTCCAGATTAAATAAACCATTCCATGAACTTAAAATATCTATTTGGAAATAGCATTCCCAACAAGTGAAAAGAAATTTTAAAAAAAAAATCTTATTTTCTTAAGAACAAGGAAATCAAAGTTCTTTACTTCTTTCTCAATAATTAGATAAGTAACGGCATGAATGCATTTTCATTGCACCTGTCCATAGAGGATGCTTAAAAGTGACAAGTTACAACATCAAAACAGCTTTAACTATGTGTAATGTGAATGAGTGCAAGATGGTGTTGGATATGTGTAAACCGAAATAATAGTTCCACATTAGATATGTGCAAGTATATTACAAGAAATATAAGTTGGGATCTCACTCTCATTAGTACCGAGGCTTTTGGGAGTAAAACCCCATACCTAAGCCCTAAGGTGGTTAAGTTGAGGACAATATCAGTACTAGAAGAGATCTAGGCCCACACAACTAATGGTATCAGAGCCGATGATATTGCTAGGACGCACATATGTCAAGGTGATGGAACATGTGCATGTGCTCATGGGTCACAAACTTAGATGGTTCCTCGAGTTGCTCTTCCTCAAGATGATGGTGATAGTTGATCTGACATGGATTGTGCGATGCGTGATCATGATGACTTGGATTTCGGTCTAAGGTGGAGATTTGTTGTGTATGTATGGACTGGAATAATAGTCTCACATCGAATATGGGCAAGTACATAACAAGTAATATAAGTTGAGATCTCACCCTCTCGTACCAAGGCCTTTTAGAGTAAAAGGCTACACCTAAGCCCCGAGGTGGTTAAGTTGGAGATAATATTGGTATTAGTAGAGATCCAAGCCCACACAATAGATGGAAAGTTATCGAACCAGACTGCTAAATCTTGAGCTAGCAACAACCTTAAAATTACCATCACTAGGAACCTATGCATCTACTTTAATGAATATCCTTGATGTTAAACCAGTTTTTAGACCAGCATGCCATCTACTCTTGGTTGTCTCAAAGAAGACACAAAAGAACTCATTGATCAAGGAGAAATATCATTTGGAATTCTTTTACCAACAATAACACCGTAAAATGAGTGGTGGCATCGTTTGTGCTTGAGAGAGAGATAGAGAGAAGGAAAAACAAAAACAAAAATCAAGACTCTTTGGAAACACAAGAATAGACATGACCATAAAAAGGTTCATACCTTGCCACGTTGACCTCATTTAGAAAGAACTAAGATGTCAATTCTTTGTCCCCTTCCCAACATTTTATAAATGAGATATGGGGCAAAGAAAATTGGGTAAACGGCAAGTTCTAGGCTGCAGTCAGTTCAAGATTTTAATTGTCTATGTCAAAGGTCACAATTGAGCCGTTTCAAAAAAAAAAAAAAAAACGTCACAATTGAGTTTCCAATTCTAACAAATACTATATCGACACTTTTACAACAGAACTTTTGTATTCTGAACTAAGGAATGAATATTACATTCTTTGTCCGCAAGGTGTTGATAACTGATGATTTTCCAACATTGGGATATCCAACAAATCCAACAGATATCGCTTGCTTGTCACTTTTTAAACGAGAAAATTGCCTCAATATTGATAGAAGAGAACCCTGTTAAACAAGAAACCAAAATAATAATTAATTAATCAATAATTAATATCTACCACAGAGCTGTAGTAGATGAGTGATTGTGAAAAAAGTTTCATCTTACCTTGCCAAAGGATTTATTGATGCTTGCATGGAATGCTAAAGTAGGATACTCCTTCGATAATATGCGGAGCCATCCTTTTGTAGCCCAAGCTGGAACCAAATCACACTGCAGCAAAGGCAGAAAAGTTTTAACTAGTTTTTCAATAGGTTGTGACTGAAAAGGACTTGAAACACTAAGACAAACAAGGAATCAAACTTCTATGATGGTTAACACATTTACAAGCTTCAATGACATATGTTGATAAATTGACCAACAATTTGTCAAAATTAGTTCAAAAGAATAGTTTCAGTGGAAGTGCCAATGATTTTTTTTTTTTCTTATAAGAAAGGGGGAAAGAAATGAGTTGTTATTTTCACTATGAAGAACATTGACATGGAGCAACTTATTAAAATGAGTTGTACCAAATCATTGGACGCAATCAACTGACATTTTCTAAATGATGAATTACATGCGAATTTCATTAGTAACACTAGTTTTGTCCGAATCAGATTCTATGATCACAGAATGAGTATGATCTTTTAAATATTTCAGATTCACAGAATCATTAAAGAACGTGATCTTATTTGAAAGCTTCTTTTAGGATTGCTTCCAGAAAACTGGCAAAAGAGTTCAGCTTGTCAGAGGCAAGTATTCTGTAGCTGATTTTTTTTTGCTGTTACCATGTGAAGAACCTCCGATCCTCCTTTTCTTTGCTGTAACTTCATTTTAATATAATTTGTTGTTTCTACCAAAAAAGTTTTAAAAAAAAAGTGGCAAACCTTGTTTAGCAAAAGGACCAAGTGTTTATGTTTGCAGTGCTCTTTCAAATGCCTCTCTAAATGAAAGCACCGTGTACCTTGTGGATCCCTTGCATCCAATACCTGAAAAACAAGAGAGAAAATGAAAATGAAATTGAGCAAAAAAATAAATGAATGTGCATGTGTACCAACGCATGACAGTTAGATATTTTCAATCTTCACATGATAAAGACCAGATCTCCTCAAAGAATATTGAGTTGCCAACAAGCAGACAAAAAAAAAATGCATAAGGAGTAACTATCTTGGTAATTTATAAGCATAATACTTAAATAAGTGACGAATGAATAACCTGCACAACAACGTCCGAAGAGTCTATGACTTTGTAGAGCTCACCCCAGATACGTTTGCTTTGCCCCTTCTCAAACATTGTGTGCCTAACCAGGTCCCTCAATCCATCGGCTTCACTTTCTTCTACAGATGGATTAGTTGCTGACTTTTGCTCAAAGGCATCTAAAAAATAAAGAAATGAACACAATCACAACAAAAGAAAACAGCGCGCATTAAAAATTATTTGAGGGTGAAACCAGTAAAAAAGAAAGTTCATTTCTAGTTGGTTTCAAATAAAATTAAATTCAAAGCAAGCAAACTTGAATCTTGAAATGGTGTTCCAGTCCGATTTTAGGAAATTTCCTGTAAGTGTAGCCACTATGTCACTGCCTAGATGCAGGAAAAAAGTAAGTAGGGGTTCCCATACATGGAAATACTTGAGTAAACAAGCAAGTCCAACGATCACTAATGGAAAGGAAAGCTAGTCCAGGTTGCCTTCAAAAGACAAAGGGGAGAGGGCAGACTCAATTAATTGATTGTTATATAGGATAATACTAGCTAATTTAAAGGATGAAATTCCAGATATTACGAAAGCAAATTACAGATATAAGAAAGCAGGTCTAAAATAATTCATATTAAAATATTATATTGTGGGTGAAAACTTATGCACCTTAAAGAATACAAAATGAGACCATTAAGTAAATATGGATGGAAGAGCTCTCAAGGAATTACTGAGGACTGAAGTATATTCATAGGAAGTGACATAAATTCCATCTACATAGAGCTCATGAAGGATTTTAAAGCTTGCAATGATCATTTGGAATTGCAAGAAAACAAATACAAATTACTTTGTTAGACAAACAATGCACAGAACAATTCTTTTTACCCAAAGATCCATCAACTTTCTTTAGCAATGACTCGTAATCAGCAGCCAATAGCTTTGGGCGCTTTCTCTTGTTCTTTGGTCCAAAAGTATCTACAAAGGGCTCGGTATCCAAAAGATGAGCCCTGGCTTGCTTCAAATGCAAAACACAGATTAAAAAAAAGTAAGCAACAGTTTTAAAGACAACTCCCAAAAGTGTTAAAATCCCAAAAAAAATGCCCAATTATGAATTTGTTCAAGAATTCAGTCAAATGAAATTAAACAATGCATTGTACCTTCTGGTGATCATTTAATAGCGACATGGGCAGTTTCCTCTCCTTCAAAATCACATTGTAATTACTAGAAAGCCTATTCTGAAGCTCTTCCCGAAAAAACTCAAGCTCTTTCTGATTCACCACACGGGTATTCCCTACCAAATTCAAACAAACACAAAAGCATCTCAAAACAACAAATTCCCCATCTTCTATCACACGGCACCGTTTGGTACACAATTTTAGCACCCATTTTCAGTACATAGCCCATTATACACATTGGACGTCCTCAAATCACACATCAATACATAATTCAAGAGCATCCAACATACATTATAGGTGTGCGCTAAATTTGTGTGCTGAAATCATGAACACTTATCATTTTCCTCCGCCCCAAAAAAAAGCGCTTTCTCTAGAAGAAGCAGTTCTCAAAAAAGCTCTTTTTTTTTTTCAAAAGCTGTATCAAACAGGGCCAAAGCACCGCAATTCAAACAACTTCACTAAAACCAAAAACGATTTTTCAACATACCAAGCCGAGCATCCAACATACATTATAGGTGTGTGCTAAAATTGTGTCCCGAAAATTATGTACATTTACCATTTTTCTTTCTCAAAAAAAAGCACTTCCGCTAAAAGAAACACTTCTCCGAAAAGCACTTTTCCAAAATCTGTTACCAAACAAGGCCTATATATCACAATTAAAAGTGTTTTTCCACAGCCCCTACTCTTTTCAAAAAGCGCTTCTCTAGAATCAAAAACTGTATCAAACATGGCCAAAGCATCGCAATTCAAACAACTTAACTAAAACCAAAACGATTTTCTCAGCACATACCGAACCACCGTCGATCAGGTTGAATTCTGGTAGACGGAAGATCCTTGGACTGCAATTCGTGCTTCAAAATGTTTCCTTTCCGGTCTCGTTTCGGCCGCGTGTTATACATCTTGAGACGCCTAACCGTCGCGGCACTCCTCGTGTCCTTATCTCCGTTCTTCCCGTTCCCGCGGTTCACGTCTAGCGAATGCTTCGGTTTTCCGGAGACATTCACCGACTTCTCCTTCTTCATCACCATCTTGATCTTTCCAAAAACCCTAAACGAACAAGAACAGCGTTTAATAGATTTATTTTTATTTATTTTTAGATACAAAATTGCAAGAGAAAAAGAGCTGAAATTGAAGCAACGAAGCTCGAGAATGATGAATTACTGATTTCTTTGCAATTGGAATGGAAAACCTAACCCAAATTATTGAAAAGAATTGCGTTGTGATTGAGCCTGGTTGAACGTAGTAGGGTTTCTATCGAAGCAGAAGACAGAACAGAACTGAACTTTGAAAGAGAAAGGTTTTTTAGGGTTTTCTGACTGACTTGAAAAACTTGCAACCAGCGAGCGGCGTACCATTCGTGCGGCGTTGTGGAAACGGCTGTCGTCTTGGGCCGTAATTTTTATATGGACTTGACAAATTGGGTTATGGGCTTTGTTTTGTGGCCTGCTTAGCGTACTAATTAATAAAGTTGGTAAAATGGATCTTGATCCGTTTATACATAAATCACACAAATAGTTTAAGAAAGCGGGTACCCACTATAAAGGATAAAATTAATATTTTACATTATTTTAATTTCATAATACCTAAGTCTTAGCGTGGTTAAAGCTTAGATTTTTTTAATTTTCTTATTTGATTCACATTCACAATCATCAGTCACTCATATCCAATAACAATAGTAAATCAAACTTAACAATCATAGTAAAAAAATCAAAAAAGTGTGCGAAAATAAACAAAACTGAGCTACTTGATTTTTAAAAACATACCGATGAATAGTTATTATCTATTTTCGCAAACTGGGTTGTGTACAAATATGTTACATGATCATTAATATAAAGTATTGTCCGTGCCCCCATATCCCATTTTTTTACCATCTCTACTATTTAATCCTCAAGGCGCAAGTCCTAATAAAAGAAGAGAGTCGTGTGTCTTAATAAATGTATAGGTAGCTTTATGCATAATTCACAGTGTAAAAAATATGTTTTTTTCAGGTGAAGGCCATATTTCTTCTCATCATGTAACGAGTATGCATAATTCACGGTGTAAAAAATATTTTTTTTCAGGTGAAGGCCACATTTATTCTTATCATGTATGTAACGTGACTTGAACTCATGACTTTATAGAGTCGTTTTGTCCCAAAATTCATCGAGACCAAAAAGATATTTCATTTCGCAAATTTAAAAATAGTCTAAAGATTTTACTAAAATGTTAAAAAGAAGAAGAGATTTGAAAAGCAAGAGCGTAAAGAGTGAGTGAGAACTGAGAAGAGCAACTTTGAGAGTGCAATTGAAAACTCCAGAGAAAAAGAAATCAACGAAGAAGAAGAAGAAGGTAAAATGCTTCAACAGACACAATCACTTGTTGTCATTGTTTTTATTTTTACGTAGAAAATCAAATGTTGGAGAAGTCAAAGACAAATGGGTTTTAATTTCTCTTTGAATGGGAGGCTTTCATGCTATACACACAGCAAATTTGATGCAAACCAATTAAAGATTTGAATGATGCAGACTTGAAAATAACCTCTTTTGAACTCTTCATTTTCTCTACATCATGAAACATTTTAATTCTCAAGTATAATGAACATTTGGATAGTGGGTATGTTGTTGATGAATTATTAAAATTTCTGAAATTTGAAATTGGAGCATTGAAATTTAGGGTTTATTATTTGATATTTAGATTAAGAAAAAGAAAAGAAAAAAATGATAAACTGGATTGTTACACTTACACAATGTATGATTGGCTGACAGGTATTTGATGAAATGCTTGTTAATGAGTGAGGCCACCAATTCATTGATGCCTAGGTTTTAATTTCTAAAGATGGGTTTCGAACCATTCATTTGTTCGATTAGTGTTATAAAACACAGTCGTTGTTCGAGCTTAGTAAAGTCGAGAACAACTATCTTGATAGATAAACAACTTCTTAGTTGTTGCTTGATGTGAGAGGTGATCCATCAAGCCTACTCTCCCTCATGCTTTGTTATTGGATTTTGACTAGTCATTGTGTCTAAAATGTCTTGGTTTTGTTAAATAATATCTTGGGACTTGTTCAAGGGTGGAAGAGGAGGTGTGTCGTGGTCAAAATTGGTTTTTGGAATAGTAGGATTTTGTTTAGTCTAGTATATATTGGTTAAGAAATCCTGAAATAAGCTTGCTAAGGTTTCTTTTCTCTTTTTTTTTTTAACAAATTGAGATTTTTCTTTTTTGGTGCCTTGTTAATTGATGTGGATATAAATGCAGGCCCTTTGCAGAAATCCATAAGGTTTTGAAAAAAATCATGAAAGGAGTACGAAGTATTGAACGCCTTTCTCGTAGGGATTGTGCTTCATCGACCAACTATTGTTAAACACTGGGTGAGTAGATTCTTGTGCTTTTTCTCATCACTCTAACTTTCTTTCTAAAACTTGACTTCCAATTTCACTACAATATACTTATGAAAACGAGATTGGTATATTTAGTCAACTTTTACGATATGATATCATTCTTGAAGTTTTGAGGTTTTTGCCATTTTACAGTAGAAAATGGAATTCATGACTGACTTATTTTCTTGGAAAACTGGGAAAGTTGATCACAAGTTATCTTATTTCTTCAAGAAACTAGGGTATATTAAGGTTATGTGAGATCTTTCTATGGTTCAATGTGATGGTGACATCTTAGTGGCATGTGTTTTCCTTTAAACCCAAGAAGTCAAGAACATATTACAACCTGAACGGCATGGGTTTAATTTCAATGCTAACATGATAAATTATATGATATTTTTTACTATTTTATCCATTTGAGTTGTGTGCATTTTGAGATTGATGCGCAGTTGCTGTGCCATGGGAGCTCTTCGTTGGCATTTGGAATGCACTCTTTGACGTGCCACGTCCCTTTGAAATTTGGCGTTTCAGAGTCTGGGAAAACAATAGTTACTGGATTCCTTAAAGTACTCCATAGTACTTTCCTCAGGAATTTAGTTGGTTGGAACTCGGGAATTGTTTTCTTATATATGGTTATTGTATTGGAATTCAGCGTGGTTGTATATATGGAAATTGTCACTCGTTGGCATAAAGTGAATGGGGCATACCTAGGTTAGGTTTAGGAACCTATATGTTAACACAATAATGAATCATTCAAAGAAATTGAGGTATCAAAGACATAGTAGTGAGTAAGAAACATATTAGCTAGTTTTGGTTGATTGGAATTAGAAGCTTGATTTTTGGTGCAACTTGAACATGCCATGAGGCAAGACCAAATGATATGAAAGTGAAAATAATAGACTGTATGTGGTCTTGGTCTTACCCAATAACTTGTATTACTAATGACTATTCTTTCAACCTATGAAATTTAACAAATTCCACTAGCACGTTTTATCTGTTGAGGTTAACTTTTTTTTAACTCATTGGCTTAAAAAGTTTACTCATTCTATTTATTTTTGCTGCTGTCAGACTGTTGGTGTTTGTTCCTTGACTACTCCAATCCATCACAGCTAATCACATGTTCTATGTTGGAAGGGTCAAGAGAATACCCTTTCATAGTTTTTATCCAAGACATAGTCATAACAAGCATGTATATGTGAAGCAATTGCTTTCCAAAGCCTCAGCTTTGAATTCGGTCTTGATGACCCATGCTCAAGCTGTTAAATTAGGAAGCATTACAAACACTTACATAGCCAACAATATCTTAAGTGGGTATACAAAATGCAAGGATTTCACTCTTGCTCACTACCTATTCAACGAAATTCCTCTAAGAGATACCGTTTCTTGGAATACAATGGTAACTGGATACGTAAATATCGGAGACTATGAGACAGCTTTAAAACTTGCAATAGCTATGACGAAAGATGGGTTTGCATTTGATCAGTACACCTTTGGAAGCATTTTGAAGGGCATTGCAGTTATGGGATGCGTAGACCTTGGCAAGCAAGTGCATTCAATCATTGTTAAAACAGGTTATGACAAGAATGTTTTCTCAGGTAGTGCACTTTTGGACATGTATGCCAAGTGCAACAAAGTGCAAGACGCATATTCGGTGTTTAAGTGCATCCCTGAGCGTAACTTTGTCTCATGGAATGCACTAATTAGATGTTATGCCCAAATGGGTGATCGTGGGACTACTTTCTCGTTCCTTCATTGTATGGAGAAAGAGGGAGTTGAACCTGATGAGGCCACATTCGCTAGCCTTTTGACATTGCTTGATGACAAAGAATTCTACAAGGTAACCACACAAATTCATGCCAAGGTTATAAAGCGTGGACGAACATCTGATACAACTGCATGCAATGCTATGATCACATCTTATTCTGAGTGTGGATCCATTGATGATTCTAAAAAACTCTTTGAGAGAGTGGATGTTACCAGGGATTTAGTTACATGGAATTCTATGTTGGCGGCTTACATTTTGCATGATCAAGTTGCCTCTGTGATTGAGTTGTTCGTTGAAATGCAAAGACTTGAAATTGAGCAAGACATGTATACGTATACTAGTGTCATAAGTGCTTGCTTTGGCTGTGAACATCAAAAGCAAGGGAAATCCTTGCATGCGTTGGTACTAAAAAGGGGATTTGAGCGAATGATACCAGTTTCCAACTCTCTTATTGCCATGTACATCAAATCCAATCATAAATCCATGGATGATGCTTTAAATCAGTTCTATTCAATGGAAGTCAAGGACACTTTCTCTTGGAATTCTATATTGACTGGCTTTTCGCAAAATGGGTTCAGTGAAGATGCATTGAAGTTTTTTGAGAGAATGCGGTCTATGTCTCTTGTGATTGATCATTATGCTTTCTCTGCTGTCCTCAGATCCTCCTCAGATTTAGCAACCTTCCGTTTGGGTCAACAAATTCATGCATTAGTCCTAAAATTAGGTTTTGAGTCAAATGATTTTGTAGCAAGTTCCTTGATATACATGTATTCAAAATGTGGGGTCATTGCAGATGCACAAAAATCCTTTGAAGTCAATCCAAAAGATAGCTCAATCACATGGAACTCGATAATTTTTGGCTATGCACAAGATGGGAAAGGTAGAATCGCACTTGATCTCTTCTCAAAAATGCAAGAATCACACGTGAAACCAGATCACATAACATTTGTTGCAGTTCTTACTTCATGTAGTCACATTGGTCTGGTTGAACAAGGCTTTAATTTTCTGAAATCCATGGAAACTAATTATGGAATTTCACCTCGGATGGAACATTATGCGTGTGCAGTGGACCTTTTTGGAAGAGCTGGACGTCTTAGTGAAGCAAAAACACTGATTGAATCAATGCCATTTGAACCTGATGCAATGGTATGGAAGACTTTGTTGGGTACGTGTAGGATTCATGGTGACATAGACTTGGCTATTGAAGTAGCAAGACGTTTGCTAGTCCTAGAGCCAGATGAGCACTGCACATATGTTCTTCTATGCAACATGTATGGTCGTCTTGGAAGGTGGGATGAAGGTGCTATTGTTAAGAAAATGATGAGGGAAAGAGGGGTGAGAAAGGTCCCTGGATGGAGTTGGATAGAGGTGAAGAACGAAGTGCATGCTTTCAATGCTGAAGATCATTCACATCCGCAGTGTGAAGCTATCTATTGGACATTGGAAGAGTTGATGGAGGAGATAAAGTTCTTTGGTTATTCTGAAAATATGTATCTTGGAATGCATGATTTGGACTATTTGGTGGAAGATTGTGAATAAATATGCTTGGAACTCCCTTCTTATATTGAATAAATATGCTTTGAAATCTTATCTTACACCAGGATAATAAGTGATCACGAAATGTGACTATTGAATGGTAATTAACAAAAATAGTTTACTTCGAAGAGCAAATTTTTCCTTATTATATCAATAAATGGATTGCGAGATTTGGTCTACTCTATTTAAGGAGTCGAAGTAAGTCCTATATTGACAAACTTACAACATTATCCTCTTCCTTATGGCCTAATAAGTCGTTCAAATAATCAATCTTTCCCTGAATAATGTGGAAATTAAAATTCTAGCACTAGATCTTATCTCATCAAAGACTTATGATATGCTTATTTGTTTTGACCAGCAAAATTTGAAGGATTCTGCTGGCAAGTTTTCTGTTTTTTATTAATTGACTTGAAAAGTTTCTCATTCTATTTGTTTTTATCTCTGCCAGGCTACCAGGTTCTTCCTTTACTACCTAAATCTAACAACTAGTTACATGTTCTACATCAAAAGCTTCAGACTGGTAATGGCTATGAAGAGAGATGGGTTTGAACTTAATCGATACAAACTTCGGAAAGATTCTGATTGGTGTTACATGTAGGGGCTTCGTCAAACTTGGCAAGCATGTTCATTCAATCATTGTTAAAGCAGGTTATTATAACTTACGAGAAGAATGTTTTCTCAGGTAGTGCGCATTTGGACATGTATGCCAAATACTACAAAATGCAAATCCTTTTCCCATCTTGAAAAGGTAAGAAAATTCCATGGGCATGTGGTTAAATTCGGTTGCCAACCTGAATTTTTATCGGGTATTTCTTTAAGCAAGGGGAATAGGGTACATGGTCAATGTGAGATCACAGAAGTAAATGAGGGAATGTTCATTAAGAATTTGGTTCATTGGAACACATTAATATTCGAGTCTTCCAAAAATGGTAATGCTGAGAAGTGCGTTTGTCTTTTCGAGAGAATGAGAATGCAAGGACTCGAACCCAATTCACTCACTTTTGTGAACTTGTTGCGAGCTAGTGTTGTTTTGAACTCCTTGGAAGCTGGAAGAATGGTTCATCTTCTGATTATTTTGTATAATCTCAATGGTGATTTGTCTGTGAACACTGCTTTATTGACCATGTACTCCAAATTAGGTAGTTTGAAAACTGCAAGATTGGTATTTGAGAAGATGCCCGAGACGGATTGTGTTGTGTGGAACATAATGATTTCTGCATATTCTCGAAACGGCTATCCTGAAAAAGCCCTAGAACTTTTAGTTCAGATGATAAAATCTGGTGTCAGAGCTGATCTATTCACTGCACTAGCAACTATTTCTTCAGTTGCAGAACTAAAGTCTCTTCGAAAGGGGAAACAGATTCATGCCTATGTGATTAGAAATGGTTCAGATTATCAAGTATCCGTTCATAATTCTCTGATCGACATGTATGGAATTTGTGGGGGTTTAGAATCAGCTAAAAAGATTTTCAACTTGGTGGTGTTGAACAAAACTGTGGTTTCTTGGAGTTCAATGATCAAAGGGTATGTCCGGAACAATAGTTCTTCTGATGCTTTAAATCTCTTCTATAAAATGAGAGTAGAATATGGGATAAAACCCGATTCCATAACACTAATCAACATATTACCTGCTTGTGTGAATACAGGAGCATTAAAGCAAGTAAAATACCTTCATGGATTTTCTATCAAAGAGGGTCTAAACTTAATAGTCTCTGTAGTTACAGCATTTCTAGTCAGCTATTCAAAATGCGGGTGTATCGAAACTGCACAGAAGCTTTTCGATGAAGAGAAAATTGATTCTAAGGACATTATATCTTGGAATTCTATGATCAGTGCATATTCTAAGCATGGAAATTGGTCTCAATGCTTTGGATTATACATGAGAATGAAGAACTTGAAACTAAAACCAGATTCTGTAACCTTTCTTGGGCTCTTGACAGCTTGTGTTAATTTGGGTTTTGTAGAACAGGGCTGGAATTGTTTCAAGGAGATGGAAATTTACGGTTTTGAACCGAATCAAGAACACTACGCTTGCATGGTTGATCTTCTAGGACGAACAGGGCGTACCAAAGAAGCCATTGATCTTATAAGAACAATGCCATTTAAACCTGATTCGCGAATCTGGGGTCCTTTGTTAAGTGCTTGTAAGATGGATTCTGAGACTGGAATTGCTGAATTTGCAGCTGAGAAGCTTATAAAAATGGAACCGAAAAATGCTGGGAATTATGTTTTGTTGTCTAATATATATGCTGCTGCTGGTAAATGGGATGGAGTTGCTAAAATGAGAAGTGTTCTTAGAGATAGAGGTTTGAAGAAAACTCCTGGGTGTAGCTGGATTGAGATCAATGGAAGAGTACATGAATTTCGGGTTGCGCATCAATTGCATCCCGATTCAGAAGATATATATAGCATTTTGAGAAGTTTGGAGATGGTGATCAAGATGGATAGAAAAAAATTTGGCTCACAAGTACTGTCTTGAAATTGAAAAGGATGTGTGAACAATCAGATTTAGTTATGAATTATACATAGTTGTCAGGTGAAACCATGACAGTTGTTGCTTCTGAGGCTTGGAATGATAATATGTTATTGATCAAGAATACTTGTAAAGATCTAGGCTAAATTAAGTTATATTTTAGGGATTTTATTCTTGGTTCTTCAGATCAATGAAATTGTGTTCTTAGATTTTTCTTTTTTTTTTTATTACTAAATGCAAGATTAGAGATAATCGAGACTTCGGTAGAGCTTGTGAAGGTGAGTGCAACGGCAAAAGACATGTAAGACCCACACGGTCGGACCTGGACCATATAAACTTATTCTTAGCCCAACTCCTATACAAAGAGATGATACACCCTCTTATTTATATATAAGGGGAGACTATGTGACTCGAACCCACAACCAGGAGCGTTGGGGTTGGGGTTTGGCATGCCAACCATCAGGGCAAGCCATGGGGTATCTCTACACTTTTAGGGTATGGGACTAGTTCTCATTCGAGGTAGGAGCGGAACGGTAGACCTTACTCTTTTTCTTTCTAATTTTATATTTTTCTTTTTTCTATATCATTTTCAGATGATATTATAATAGTCATAAGAATAATCATTTAGCAAATAAAATAGGCATTGCCATCCTTAGAATTATCATTTATAATGACAAATTCATCTCCAATCAACAAATTCTTTAGAACCCTTCTAACATCCACCTCTTTCAAAAATATAAAAAGTATAGAATATCATATAACATTGATAATTCAAATAGTTTATGACGACTAAAGTACTAAGGTTAACTCAACTATGATTTAATATATATATATATATATATATATATATATATATATGAAATTTGCATGTAAAGTAGAGTTACTAGATAAGTTAATAAATAGGGGTCAAGCTTAAACATGTAATCTCCAACATTTGTTTTTGAAAAACCTTGAGCCCTTTGTAAAATGGTTTAAGGGTTTATGGTAATGCGTGAAGGTGTTCAAATAATTAATATTCAAATATATATTCGCGAGAGATGTACTCATAATTCATAAGGACATGAGTTTAAATATTGTCGGTGGGATAAAACAACCTTTGTCTCTGAAAAAATCTCTTGCACCATGGACTATATGTGGGAGTACATATATATTTATCGGGAGGACATTACTCTCTCTCCTCACTGGAGCTTGCCCCTTGAGATTAGTCGGTGTATGTAAGCTAACTGGATGCCCCAAGTTAACTAAAGAAAAAAAAGAGATTGGGTGTTGCAACCACTGAACAAGATGGTGAAGTAGTTAGAACTTGTACTCATGATTTATAAGAACATGAATTCAAGTCTTGTCGGTAGGTGGGGTAGACACGACCTTTGCCCGAAAAAAAATTCCTTACGCTATGGACTACATATAGGGGTTCGACATACTAGAAGGAGCACACGGGGCACAGACCTGGGAACTTAAGCCCATTCAAAGTCCTCTCATCCGAATAACTAGGGAGAGATTCAAACCCTACTCTTTTTAATAGGGCAAACAAACAAACCAACTTTTAAACTCAACCCACTAGTTACTGAGTTAGTTTTTGTTGGATTAGTCTATTCAATGTATAAATTACAGAATTACATGATTTACTTAATTTTTAAATTCTAAATATTATTTCTAAGTCAAATACTACTTATTATGGCGATTTCTTTCCAGCTATTTTTTATTATAATATTTAAAATAATTTAATTATAATAAATGATTATAGTAAAAATGATAAATATAAAGTAATAATTATCACTTTTAATTAATTCGGATTTAATCGGGTTGATTCGATTATTTTTTATAAATCTTTGACTCATCCCAAATCAATTGATGACAAATATCCCAATTCAATTTAATTTGATATATAAACCCAATCGAACCCAACTATAAGGTTTGGATTAGTTTGGTTAATTGAGTTGGTCGGGTTAATAAACACTCCTAATGTAAACCAATTACTCTATGGACGATTGGATGGTTCAGTTTTAAATTATATTGAATCACATATTTTCACCTTACTCAATAAAAATCTAAAATTAATGGCTTACTGACAGGTGACACTTACTATTTGCACCACAATCTATGCTAGGTTGAAGCTCATCCTCACATGTCTTAATTTGAAGGTCAATGTCTTATTAAATAATAATAATAATAATAATAATAATAATAATAATAATAATAATAAAAAAGTCAATGTCATTATTAATTTAATATCTAACGTTTTGTGAAATGATTTTAATGCATTGTTGAATGTTAGTTTGATAATGGTACTCAAAAGATGATAAAACAGTCTTGCTCACAATTAATACAGTGAGCATGACGCTTGTGAAATGTAGCTTTAATCAGTTATATTCAGATTACCACAAGGATATTGCACTCTATATTTATTGATGGTAGTAGTTCCAAAGATGTCATCCATTCTTTTTACCTCAAAATTGTGATCACCCATAATTCATAGGGCTATGCAATGTAATTATATATAATATATGAGATGTTAATTTAACTATAATTTTTTGTAACTGTATGTGTAACTACATATGTTTACTTATTAGATCATTTATTACACGTTTTGAAATGTGTAAAACATTAATATCTAATAAATATACATATGTAGTTGTACATGTAATTACAAAAATTACAGTTAGATTAACATTTCTCATCATATATATACTGTGATTTATATTATATATTAATTAAAATAAAATAAAATGCTTATGTATAATAATAATAATAATAAGTTATGTATATTTTGTTGTTTAATATGATTAAAATGGATTACTTCATCACGGTTAGTCTCAAGCTCAGGTAAAGAAAGAGAATTGTGTTAGGTAGTTAATAGCTAGCGTAAAACTTTGTTAGATTAACTATGAATATGAATAATAATTTAACTACGCGAAAGGCTAGGACGTGCTGACTTAGCTCTTGATATAGCCTAATAAAAGAAACAGATTTATGTAACTGATGTCATGTAATTAGGAAAAGACTTAGTTAAGATAAATTATATAATTAAAATAGACAAATTAAGTTGAATAAAATAAAGATGAGGGTGTGTAATAAGAATAAAAAGTTGGAAGTTAAAAAAGATAAAATATAAATTTAAAAGTCTAAAATGTAAGAAATATGTGTGCAATTGTAAAAGATAATTAAAATATAAATTCACTATTTTACCTTTATTGATAATAAAAGTAATATTTCAAATAAGATCTTAAGATAAGCTATTCAAAGACATTTTTAGACAGTAACGAGGCTTAATATAATAATATATAAATATAGTTATTATGTTGGGTAACTATATATATATATACCTTCCACATTAATCAATCATTAATTAACATCAACAAATGATACAAAAATTTTCATAACTTGACATTTATACTTATTTTAGTGTTGGGTAGTTATGTAACCATTGATGCAACACAAAACAATGATAGATATATGTACCAAATATAATAAATTAATGCATGTTATCAGGGTTGGTCTTAACTATTTGGAAGCCCACGGCGAAGTATATAAAATAGGGTTATTATTCTATACATTAATAAATAAAAATCTTAATAAATATCTCGCGAATACATTATAACTACATATTTTTATAAATAAACAAATAGTTTTATACATAACATATTACAATCATATCCAAAATATCAAAATAACCCATTACAAAAAAAACATAAAGTCAAATACATTTACAAAGGTTTTAAAAAACAAAACATTACAACAATTCAAAAGTACCCAAAATACATTTCCAAAGTTTTTACCAAAAAACTTATCCAGTGCTAGCTCCTTTTTAAGATAAACTCAATTGTTCTAATCTTTATATATATTTATATATTTTTCATATTCAAAATCATACTTCCTAAGAAACATATTTGTGCAATTATCATAATAAACACAAAAATATAAGGACAAATTCAATACAACAAAGCTACAAAATTAACACAAACTGAAAATTATCTCAAATTTCACACAAATATTTCATGACTTAAACCACAAGATTGACATTATAAAACTTACAAAATCAACGGAATAAAGCTCTAAAATCAATACGAATAAAAAATTATCACAAATCTTATACAAATATAAAAGAGTAACAATTTTAAGAAAATGTCAAATGTTGGTTGACTATTCTAATAATTTTAATATTGTTGATAAAGTTGTTATATCTAAGTCAAATACAAAATAATACAAAATTAATTAAGTACTATGTTCGAATCATAAAAGAAAAAATAATAAATACAAGTGCAGGACGTGATAGCCTGAACGTTGCTAGGTGCGGAGGAAAATAGTCAAAGAAGGATAAAGAAAGAAAAAAAGAAAAAAAGGAGGAGGAGTAGGAGAAGACGAAGAGAATAAAAAGAAAAAAAAAAGTTGAAGACGCATGGCGGAGAAAGAAGAAGAAGAATATGAAGAAGAAGCAACTTGCCAAACACTTGAATACCGACGGAGCATCGTCGTCGTCTCGTTCAATCGCTCAATGAAAATCACATTTGACTAGGGTTTCGACAGACACAAATTATAATCAGGGGAGATGAACGGTGAATAACTTTTTTTTTTGAATAAACATAGAAAAAGAAAGTGTAAAATTTTTTGGATTAAAAAAAGTTAAAAATGAGTAAAAAAACAGAATTTTAAAAAATTAAATATAAAAAACCTATATATATAGGCTTGGCCCCACAAATTTGGGTAAAAAAAAACCAGATTAAAAAAACTAATACAAATTTATATATATATATATATATATATATATATATAGGGCCCACAAATTCAGCGGCCAGGGCGGTCTTCCCTCTAGCTCTTGCTTAGGCACCGCATGTGATATATACATTAAATAAAGCTGATGTATTTTTTTTTTCTTCCTTTTTTTATTTATTTTTATTTTTTTATATCGTGTTCATGAGAATTTTAAATTAATTAGGTGAATTTAAAACAAACACTCGATTAAGGGCACTATACTAATGTTTTAATTCTAGAGATGCATTTGTATGCATATCAATGTAAATGATACTTTGTGATTAAAAAATAAATAAAATGTAAATGATACTATTATTATTTCAATGTTTGTATGTCATTCATTAATTTGTGATGTTGTTTGTCTAACTTAGGATTTGGTTAGCTATGGATACATCATACAAAACTCAAGGTAGAAACTCAAGTATCTCATCCTATTGGATCACATTGAGATATGTGTGAACGATATATCTTGATGTGATCTAATGGGACTGAACACTTGAGTTTCTATCTTAGTTTTGAATCACATCGAGATATGTGTGAACGTATATCTTGATGTGATCCAATGGGATTGAACACTTGAGTTTCTATCTTAGTTTTGAATAGTGTATTTTTAGCATTGATCTTATTCTGGTTGATTACGGGAGTAAAGCAATAATGAGGGTGATCTAACTGTTTTTTTTTATTATTTATTTATTTTTATGTAAAAGATAGAAATTGTCTCATTTCAAAATTAATTGATTATCAAATAAAATCAACAATAAAAATGTGGGAAGTAAAAATTAGATGGTAATTTTGCTTTTATACCTTATGGAAAAATTAATTTATAAATAATAAATATAAAAAAAAAAGTTTCACTTGTACTATTTTAATGCAATACTTCGTGAACTTGCCAACATTAGTGAGATTTTTTGTTCTTATATATTAATTTTAATTTAAGTAATTATTTACATTTTAACTGCAAAAAAAATTATTAACATTTTAAAATATACACTCAACTCAACTAAGCCTAATTTTCCAACTATATTTTAATATATATTTCAATTAGCTTCACTTATAACATAATATAATAATAATAATAACAAAAACTTGTTTCTAATCATAATTTTTGAAAAAACTTCTTCTAAAAAAGTTGAAAAAAAAGTTATATTATATAAGTTTTAATTAAAAAAAATTATAGATCTAATTAATATTAGGATAATTCTAAATGTATCCCCCAAAAACATTCCTTATACCCACTTGTTATGCATCATTATTGAAAAAATTATAAAGGATGTGAGTAAAGTAAGTGTCTTTGGTGGGTACATTTAGAATTATCCTTAATATTATTATTTTTGATAAAAATATTTTAATTTAAGTTATAAGTAAGACAAAGCAAAATACTAGTATTTAAAAAGGTAAAAGAAAAATCTCATGTAAATGAGCTTAAAAGTAGAAAACATGGAGAGAAGTGAAAATTTATTAAATTACTATTTTAATTTTGTGGCTAGTTTTTCAAATGAAAAATAATTATAATGCTTACAGGCTTAATTTTGAAAAAAAAAAACTAATAAAAATGGGCACATAGTGACCTATCTTCAAGCATTTATTAACTTGATTTTTCCATAAGGTATGAAAAGTAAAGATACTAGTTAATTTTACTTCCCACATTGTTATATTTGTTTTTCTTATGTAATCAATATCATTCATAAAGACTAGTGTTTGTAGATGTGCGCTGTACGTACTTTTTATTTAAAAATAATTAAAATAGAATAATTTTTTTATTAAAAAATATATATGTTTTGTCTTTTAATATCATTAAGATGATAAAAATTATTCAAAAATATGGATAAGGAAAATTAGGTATAACACCCCGTACCTTTGGTCAAATCTTTACGTTGACTTGTACGTATATATGTATGTATGTATTGGTATAATGTCATATATTGTATGTACCCTAGTGTCATAGGAATATTGGGAACCTAGGTATGGACTTTAGCATGGAAAAAGTTAGAAAAATTCATGTTTGGGCACTGGGAGCGTGTTCCTCAGATGACAAACAAAAGTTAATTTTCTGGACAAGGGTAGTAGCGCGCTCCTGGAAAGGAGCAACGCGCTCCAGCGGTGGTAGACAAAATCGAGCTCTCTGAAAAATGGAGAAACGCACTTGTTGCGGGTGACAGAGACAAAATTTGTTTCTGGGCAAGGAGGAGCGCGCTCTTGCCTATTTTTTTTAAACATGTCGGTGTGGCAGTTTAAGCGTCTATAAAAGCTTTTTCTCGATCATTCTCGCTCATTTGAGCTATTTCTAGGTTCCAAAGAAAGGGAGAACGAAGGGAAAAAGGAGAAGAGAGCTAGAATTGAAGAATTTGACTAAGTTGAGATTAAGTTCCAGCTTGTACGTTAATGAATATTGGTATTTTAATGGATTGCGATGTGTGTTTAGAAAATTACGTGGTGGAACAATGCAATTGAGTGTCTTGAATGGTGTTGACAGGTTAGAATTGTAGAATTCGGCTAAGTTGATTACTTGGTGATAGAGAGAGATCTAATAACCTTATTGTTGTGAGTATTTCTTACCTTGATATTTATGTATTTCATTGTATGATATAAATCTGATTGTGAAATCATAAGCATGCTAATGTATATGCATTGTGATTTGAATTCATGAAATGCTTTTTAAATTGGAGCATGTCTTGGACTTACTGGAGTAGGTCATAGAGATGATTAACATTCCTATTGGTTGAACCTTCTAGGAATAAGTCTCGTATGAGTTACTGACGAGTATTCATGGTCGGTGTTGCTCTAATTAGAATATCAAAATATACGAATGACTAAAATGTAAAATGAGTAATTAGAGGTCGGTGATATCCTTATAGATGCACAATTAGGAGTAAGACTCATTTTATTACTTAAAAGGAAGGAGATGAATGATAGTTGTGTTTTCACTGAGAATTTGTATTGTTTGTAAAATGAATATATGAGTTGGAATATATTTGGCATAAATTATTGTAATACCCCGTATATTTGGGTCAAACATAATTGTTGACTTCTACGTATTGTAGGACATATTTATAAGCAAATAAGTATGTGTATTGACCTTAGAATAATGAAAATACATGTATGCTAGTGTTGTTGGTACACTAGGATGTTAGTGGTATCATTAAAAGTCCCATATTTAGTGAAAAATGCAAACTGGAATGTAAGAAGTGTGCTTTTAGCGCGCTTCTGTGGTGAAAACTCGAGAGATATGTTTCTGGAATTTTCAGAGAAACGCTTTCCCAAGGGGGAGAAAAGCGGTCCTCACAAGCGATCCTTCCTAGGAGAAGCACGCTTCTCGTTGTCTGAGAGATTTTTTTTAAGTGGACGGTGAGGCGGTTTAAGGTTTTAAAATCCAATTGTTGTGAATTTTCAGTTCATTTGAGCTAGAAAGGGCTGGAAGGAAAGAGAAGAACGAAAGGAGAGAGAGAAAAAAAGACTAGGGTGATCAACATCTAAGGTAAAAAAAACTTGTCCTTTTGAATTAAAAATTCCAAATTTGAGTTCATCTCCTTGAGTTGTTCAACATAAATGATATTGGTTGAATTCCCATGGTTAGATTTGATAATTTAAAAGGAGGGTTTGGTGATGGATTTGTAAGGAATTAAAGAGTTAAGGATTGGTAAGTATTTAATTAATGTTTTGCAAGTAATTTGAATTTGAAATCTTGTATAATTGAGTTATTTTAATGGTGAGATAAACCACCCCAGCTATTGAAGCAGCCGAGGGTTTGGAGCTCCATTAATGGAGATTTTAATTGTGTTGAATGTGTTTTTGCTGGATGATTATGATTGAGTCTAGTTTGAATTGTATAATTGCAAAGATTGAGATTTGGAAGATTGAGTATTGATGAGTTGTGAAAATGTTCAAAAGTGAACATTTATGCTAGAAATGTGTATTGGCTTAGGATAAGTGTGAAGACAATTGTGAGCAATTATGCTGGAATCATAGAATATACATTTGAGTTAGAAGTATTGTACCAATCACTGTGAGTATTTCTATTGTTTTGGTTATTTGTATGACATTGTATATATGTGAAACTGATTTGAATGTAAGCATGTTATGTATTAAATTATTCATTGTGTTCAATTGACATTCATGAAAACGTTTTGGCATGGAAGCATGTGAGACTTGCAACAACGAGTCGAACATGAGTTTATTTTATTATGAATTAGTCCTGGGTGAGTGTTATAAGTAACCTCACTGTGCAGTGGGTTGTCCAATTGAAATGTCCGTGAATTAAGTAATTAGAGGTTCTGGTTACATTGTAAGGTCATACAAGGGTGAGACCCACTCTATTACTTAGAAGGTGAGAGATAGTAAATTTCATTGAAAATTATTCATGTTTTATTAAACATGTTGCGTAGTATATCCAAATTATGTTGCAAGCATATATGTTGTATTTGAACATTGCATATGTGTTACTAAGTGTTTGAATGATTTTAAAATTCATGTTTACATAAATGTCATGACAGGAAATATTCACTGAGCTTGTTGTAGTTTACCCAATTCCTTTCAATGTTTCAGGTAAAGACCCTAAAGGAAAAGGAAATGCAAGAGAAGAGTAGTAACTCTTTTGGATCTTTTCTTTGAATGTATGTTAATGGAGGGAGTGGTTTAAACTTGTTTACTTTTGTTATGTATAATTATCATGTTATATATATAAATTATCACTAGAATGAGAGGGGTGATAACATGAATTGTAGTTTGACATTTTGAGATATGAAATACTGTTATGATAGAGTTGGATGAAGTAAATATTTTTGATAATGAT
Source organism: Paratinospora sagittata (assembly GCA_035771175.1). NCBI lineage: Eukaryota > Viridiplantae > Streptophyta > Magnoliopsida > Ranunculales > Menispermaceae > Paratinospora > Paratinospora sagittata. The sequence continues at coordinate 1,740,331 of CM069612.1, forward strand.
CACATGAGCTTAGATGAGGTAATACATATGGAAAATGAAATAATATTATCAATGGCGGTTGAAATTATTAGGTAATATATGTGATTTGAATTGTAGTATATCAGAAAATTGTGTGAGATGTCCATTTTAAGGGAAAAATTGTGTATTATGATGAGGCTGATAGTGTATTGTATAATATATACATGGTATGTACAATGTATAACATCTTGTGTCAGTCATAACATCACCCTATGGAGGGTGTGTCATTACAATTATACTTGTTTAGATTATCACATAAGTTTTGATTAACATGTTTAAAATAACATGCTTTATATTGATGCATATATGATGACATAGGTAAAAATATTCATTGAGCTTATTTTAGCTCAGTCTAATTTCTCAATGATTCAGGTAAAGATACAAAGGGCAAGGGTAAAACATGTGAGGAGTGATATACGTCCTTGTAATTGATGTATGTTTGTTGAGAAGTTTGGAGCTACTTGTATTTTTGTATTATATGTACATATAAAACATCTTAATGTACATATTATCATTTAGATGATTTAAACGTATGTGAGAAGTAAGATTTTGACCTTGATAAAGAATGAATGAGTTTAGAGATGTTACTGGCTATGGTTTAAATTGATTTGCATGAATGGTATGAATGATTATACAGGTTGATGTATAATGTCAGGTTAGGCTAATAAAATGTCATATGTGTCAGCATATGACATATTTGATATTTTGTGCCGGTCGTGACATCATCCTTTAAAGGAGGTCGCAACATTAGGAGTAAAACAACGTAAATTAGGAAAAAAAAAAACTTTCAAAAAAGTTTAATATGGGGTGCTACTAATGGCACAACCTCTTTTTTTTCCTCAACCCATCAATATCTTTTGTTTTTCAGTAATTTTTTAGCACATTTTATGTCTATTAGTTTCCAAATATTAAATAATAAAATAAAGAAACTCATCTTAAAACCTAAAATGTTAATTTATGCTTAAAAATATATATTTGTGATTAATAGGCTTAACCAAAGTAATTTTTTTAATTTTTAAATAGGATAATAATTTGAAATAGTTGATGAACGAGAACATAAATTTTTGCATATATAAGTATTGTAACACTTTAAAAAGTTGTTTTTTATGTTAGAATTTTTTTATAATTACAAAATTATTAAATGTTAGTGTGTCAAAAAAAATGGTTGATGCAACTAGCTGCACCCTTTGCAGGAAAAAACTGAAAATTCATTAATTATAAAATTACTATTTTAACCCTATTAATAATAAAATTAATTTTAAAAATAAAAATAAGATAAACTTTTAAAAAATATTATAGGTAAAAAAAATATTTCATTGTCAACCACCTTCTAAGTATTCTAAGTATTCTTATCATAATAAGATAAATAGATTTTGGCTTTTAATATTTTTTCTGAGGTCATTTTATTAAGGAAAAAAAGAAGCAAGACGACGAGTAGATCACCCATATTATTGCATTACACCTAATAATCAACCACAATAAATTTTTGGTATTATATTGTTTTGTCCTTCACACACAGACCACCCTTTCAATTCCAATCCAAATGTCAATGATGGAAAAAAATATATATAAAAATAGAAAAAAACAAAAAAAATCCCCAAATGTCAATCCCATTTTGATTCTTTTCATCTAAGTCATTTTCATCCAATCAAATTCCAAAACATTATACCCACCTTTCAAACTTTACAATTAAATTTCATTAATTAAAAAATATATATTATTTTTTTATATCAATTTTCTGTCATTTGGTATTTTTTTTGGGCGAGATTAATTTTTTCTGACTCAAAAATGACATAAGTGATTGGGCTGCCCCTCCCAATAGGATAGATAAATAAGGATTTAAACTCGAGCCTCAACTCTACTTATACAGTTTCTCTGCTATTCAAGTTATCACTTATTACTTTATTTAAAAATAAAAAAAATAAAAAAAAATATATCTACATCTATTTATATATATATTATCATTTGAGTGGTCTGTGCTTACTCACACAAATCCAGCTACTAATCTAATTATACTGGGCCACCCTCATGTTTTATATTTTAGATTTCAACATGACATTGAAATCTCATGTTTTTGTGGTCAAATCTTTCTCTTGCTAAATCAATTTGTTTTGTACTTTTTCTAATCCAATTGTTCGTCCCCAATTTATGGGAGTCTTGTATGAATTTGAAGAAATGGTGCCCTTTTGATCTGACTTTTTTTTTTTCCTAGGATTTCTTTTTTGTTAGAAGATTTTCTTCAGATTATGGGATTCTTGTAGAAATTTGAAGAAATACTGTACTTTTGATTTGATTTTTTTTTTTCTAGGGTGTTTTCTTTTTTATTGGTTAGAAGATTTTCTGCAGATTATAAGATTCTTGTAGAAATTTTGAAGATTTCTAGGGTTTTTATTTTTGTTGTTAGAAGAATTTCTGCAGATTACGTGATTCTTGTGGAAATTTGAAGAAATAATGCCCCTTTGATGTGATTTTTTTAGGTTTTTTTTTTTGGCTAGAAGGTTTTCTGCAGATTTGTGTTGAATTTTGGAGCTCAAACCCCAGAAAAAACAAAATGGAGAAAGAACCATTTCTTCAACACCAACATCATCCTTATTTAAGCCCTAGGAAGAAACCAATTCCAATCTCTTCAACACCTCCATCTTTGTGTTCTCTTCCAGAAAATGGTGAACCTAATCTTTCATCTTTCCCAATTTCATCTCCTTTAACTCCTTCAAAGCTCAAAGATCGTCTCATCTTTGGACCATCTTCTCCTTCTTCAATCGATCCTATTTCTTCTACTACAATTACCATTGATACCCTAACCCTAGATTCTCCTCGCTTAATCAAAGACCCTTCCGACCCCATTGCCGGTGCCGGAAGCAACACCACCGGCCAATCATGGATCGCCGACCCAACAGCAACTGTAAATCTTCTTCCTTGGAACGAAACCCATCATCATCTTCACAGATCCAAAACTGCGCCTGCCATGGCAGTTATCAATGATTTTGATCACCACCCATCTCTTCAAAAGCCTAAATTTGCTTCAAATTCGATTGTTCGTCAAGCTTTTGTTCTTCTTGTTATATATCTCTCGCTTGGTGTTCTTATTTATGCTTTTAATAGGAAGCATTTCTCTGGTAAAGAAACTCACCCTGTTGTTGATGCCCTTTATTTCTGTATTGTCACAATGTGCACAATTGGGTATGGTGATATTACTCCTAGCAGCACTGCCACTAAGTTGTTTTCTATAACGTTTGTGTTGGTGGGTTTTGGATTTATTGATATTTGGCTTAGTGGAATGGTTAGTTATGTTCTAGATTTGCAAGAAACTTTGCTTCTAAGTGCCGCGAAAGGCGGTGCTGAGCATAGGCATGATTTGGCTGGGACTTATATTTTTGATTTGAAGAAAGGGAGGATGAGAATTAGAATGAAGGTTGGGTTGGCTTTGGGTGTTGTGGTTCTTTGCATTGGAATTGGAACTGGGGTTATGCATTTTGTTGAGCAGCTTGGATGGTTGGATTCGTTTTATCTTTCGGTTATGTCGGTTACGACAGTTGGGTATGGGGATAGGGCGTTCAAGTCCTTGCCGGGTCGGCTTTTTGCTTCGATTTGGCTTTTGGTTTCTACGCTTGCTGTTGCTCGGGCGTTTCTTTACTTGGCTGAAGCGAGAATTGATAAAAGGCATAGAATGATGGCAAAGTGGGTGCTTCGACAGAACATGACGGTGTCGGAGTTTCTTGCTGCTGATATTGATAACAATGGATTCATTAAGTAAGTGTTTCATTTTGTTCCTTTTTTATTTTTTTATTTTTTATTCTACAAATTTATTAGAAAGGAAATATGAATGTCATTGAAATATATTGGTGAGTGAAGCAAGACAAACTGCAACATCAAACCTGATTTTCAGCATTTTTATTTATAGATAGCTTTAGTCATTCCTTTGGTTTGCATATATTGCAAAAGTCAATATTTATGTTTAAATAATTTTTAAGTTAGTTTGGAATGCTAAAGTGCCGAGACAGTAGCTAATTGGTATTGTTACATGTTGGCTTTTACTTGGACTGATCTAATACTTATGACCAAGACAAGAGCTAATTGCAAGAAATGTTTTTCTTTTTGCACATCATAGATTCTACAATGTGGACTTTAGTGAATTAGAATGCAACACTTTCTAGAATATTTATCTAACATCAGCTGACTTAAGTTTAGGAATGGTTAAAAGAAAGTTATGATAAGTGTAGGATTAGGTGTGCAACTTTTCTTTGGTTGAGAAGCTTATTGATGTGATTGGGATGATTTGAGTCATATAGAAGAGATGTCCAAAATCTATTTCTGATATTTAGGTGTTAGGTTTGAAGATACTTGAAATGTTTGGCACATGCTTTGTTTGAATAGAGACCTCATGTGCGACCATTTGAGCTACAGATCATAATGCCCCTAGAAAGTCCCAAACTATCAACGACTTTCTCATATATACCCTTCTTTGAACAGTACGAGCACGTCCTGTATCAACCCCCCACCATGCTTACGGCTCTATACCTCAACCCAACTTGCTCTGGCCATGGGTTCTTACAAAGTTATTCTTTTGAAGCTGTGTTAAGGATTTGTCCCTTTCTTGCTTATTTCTTATTTTTTTTAATGATGATGTTTTATGATTCTTGGTCTTTTAATCCACAGATTTTCTTGTTTAAAGCTCTTTAATATGCTTTTTTTTTTTTTAATATTTGCAGTAAATCTGAGTATGTCATATACAAGCTGAAGGAGATGGGAAAGATTGCAGAAAAAGACATTTTGCAAATCTGCAACCAGTTTGATAGGCTAGACACTGGCAATTGTGGAAAGATAACTCTTGCAGATCTCATGGAAAATCATCACTGATTTTTCATATTAACGTTGGATTCTACTTCCATCATGATCGTCACTTTTCGAGCTATCCACCGCTTGTGAGATTACACAATACAGCAAGAATATGCAAACGGACCTAAATTTATATACATCTTCAAGTGAGGGCTAGCTCCTATTGCTAGTTGTTATCGTTCTTCCCGTGCATGGAACAAGACGGACAAGTTCACATACATGCAGTAGCCCATAAATACCTAAATAGATCTTAAAGGTCTTCGAGAAATCGGTCACAATGATATCAAACAGTCTAGATCAATGGGCATCGTGCCAGTTTTTGGTAGAGATGGTATACAAAGGGATTATGTAATATAGGTATAATGTTCATATTTCTGTTCTATTCTTCTCTTTGCTTAGTGAAGAAGGGTTTCATTCTCATAAGCTCTCTTAGCGTGCATTGTATAAATGTGTAAAGCATATGGTTTTTGAATGAACTATATATGCAGACTTCAATGTTGTTCTAATAGAAGATGCTTTGATCAACCTGTAGTACCAACTTAAAGAGCTATTGCTTCAGAAGTATGGTCCTAATCAAAGAGTTTATATGACATTAAAGAGTAGAGTCCCAACTCAAATAGCTGTGGCTCTAAATTTTGTAGCCCAACATGAACAGTTATGACTATTTAGGTCATGACATCTCTTTAAAAAAGCTCGCATGTGTTATGGTCATCTTAATCGAGCTTGTCTTCACATGCTTCCTTAGAAAGTCACGTGGCTTTCAATACATTATTTTTAAAAGAGTAATGTTTGACTAACATAATATTTTTCAAACACATTTTTTTGATCTTGTTTTTGAGAGTTGTTTAATTATTTCGAATTACGTGTTGATACGTGATTCGAGGTGATTTAACAACTCTCAAGGGCAATGTCAACAAAGTGTGTTATTAAAACATTTTTCTTTCTAAAATGCTCATGCCTGCACTGGTCATTTTGGTCGAGCTAGTCCAAGTGCTTGTTGTCAAGGTTATATGGTTTAGGGTGCATTCTTTTGTTCAAGATTAGTGCAATCTAGTCGAGCTTGTCCATGAGTGCTTTCCTTGAAAGGTAACGCAGTTTATGTGTATTTTGCCTCAGAAGCTCTAGTGCACTTAGGTCATTTTAGTTGAGCTTGTCCTCGCATGTTTCCTTAAAAGGTCACGTGGCCGCGGGTGGATTCTTTAGAAGTAGGGGTGTAACGGGTTGGGTTGAATTGTGTCAGGTTAGAGCCAAATTTCAACCCAAAATGCTCCTTAAAGTCGATCCATCCCAACCCAAACTAGTTTGGGTTGGCTTTAGGTTTTACGATAATTTTAGTACAAATTAACTCAAACAATATGAAAGTTATAAAGTAATCGGAAACACTTCATTAATAATATAATTTATCGTATATATAAAGGTTATGATAAATTTTTTTAATTTAGTTTTAAGTAATAAATGCATCAATACAAAATAATGATTGATATAAAAAAGAATAATTTTTAGGAGCTTTATTTTAAATATAATGCAATAGTATTATCTTATAAAAATAATTATTAAAGTTTATGAACATCATTAGGTATGCTTGGGTTGGACCGGATTGAGTTGGGTTGATTTGGGGTCAAACCCCAACCCAACCCAAACATTGACACCAACCCAACCCAACACATTGGTTTTTGTTTCGTTCGGTTGGGTTGGTTGGATCAGTCGGGTTTACTTACACCCTTATTTAGAAGCTTATATGTGCTTTAGTCGTTTTGGTCGATTTTGCCCTTGTTGTCCTTGTGTTGAACTTAGGTAATGGTTTGTCATGGCTTACTCATCTTCTTCGATCATTGATTCTATTGCATCTAAGGTTTCTAAATGGTACTTGGATTTTTTCTAAGAAAACTTATTGTATCACATTACACACAGGCTTTGAGAGTCTTGAAGAAATGTACGGTAGCTAGTTTGCCTCCTCAAGGGGAAGTTTTTTAGCATCCTTCGTTTTTGAAAATCATATTAGAAACCACTTAACCTAAAAGTTATAGTTGATAAATAGAGATCTAATAGCAAAGTGCTCAGTCGGTGTGTGTCCATTGAAATATTTGGGGCTCCTCTTGGGTGGCAATCCCAGGTCTCAGGAGTTTTGGGATCCAGTTGTCTCAACCATCTCAAAAAGACTTGAAGGTTGGAAGCACACTTTCCTTTCGAAGGGGGGAGATTAGCACTAATTTGGACAGTGCTATAGGCTATCCCAACATACTTTTTATCTATCTTTAAAGTTCCTATTAGTGTGGCAAAAACAATCGAGAGGAAGTTCAAAGCTTTCTTCTGGGGCAACAGAGGGGTGAAGGAACTGAGAGGTCTGATCAAATAGGAGATTGTACAACTTTCGATCGAGGCAAGGGGGCTTGGGATTGGGAACATATCAAGGAAGAACGTGGCTTATTGGGGCAAATGGCTTTGGAGGATCTTGGAGGATCCGAACTCTTTTTGGGCATAGGCCATATTCAGCAGATATGGTAGATTATCATTATTAGACCCAGGGGCCTATATGAGGGGAACCAGGAGGAATTCTCATAGAGGACTCTAGAAGTTCATAACATCTTTTGCTCCTATGGTGCTCGCAAACGTCTGCCCAAGGATTGGCAACGGGGAGTCCTTTTACTTTTGGGAGGACAGATGGTTGAATGATGGTTCACTGGCAACCTCATTCCCAAACCTCTATAGACTTTCCTTTTTACTCAACCAACCCATCGCTTCCTTTATTTCAAACACCCAAGACGACCCCAACTCTACCCTTTCATGGAATTTCCACTTCTCTAGAGCCCTCACATCTAGAGAATTGGATGAAGTCATTGTCCTCCTTCTCAGTTTAGAGCACACCAAACTGTCAACTACCCCAAATCACTTCTCTTGGAACCTTGAATCCAATGGCATATTCTCCTGCAAATCATTTTTTGACGTTCTTCCCCCCCACCAAACCACCCCCCTTCCCATTATCAACATATACTTGGAAAACACAAATCTCATCCAAAGTTAAAGTATTTGGCTGGTTGTTAGCCCTTAGAAGAATAAACACGATGGAGATGATCCAGAGAAGACTTCCTAATATGTGCCTTTTCCCCCAGTGTTGTTCTTTTTGCATGCAGGCAGATGAGAACCCGGATCATATATTCATATATTGTTCCTTTGGAGTTAGGATATGGGATAGGTGGTCCAACTTCTCGGGAGGTAGACTGCTCGTTCCGAGAAGTCTAAAGGAGAGCTTGATGGCTTCACAACCTTCCATTATTTCTAGTGTGGGCAAAGATGCCGCCATTATCGCATCATATGCGACTTTATGGATGTTTTGGGTTGAGCGTAATTATAAGGTGTTTCTTGATAGAGCTAGGGAGCTAGACATGCTATGGGATGACATAAAATTCATAGCCAGCTCATGGGCATTTGCAACCTTCCTAGTTCAGGATCTTTTTCTCTTAGATTGGGTCCTAGGTTGGGCAAATTGTCTACATCATGTATGGGATGGATTCATGGTTTTCCTCATTGGAACTTTTCTTTTTTGTTATGATAGATTTTAATAGTGTATTGTAACATCCCTTGTGCTACGATTTTTGTATTCTCATGTTTATTATTATTATTAATACAATACAGTTCTTGTTTCTTCTAAAAAAAAAGAAAAAATAAAGAAAAAAAAATAAAGATCTAACTTTGTACATCAAGTGAAACTATTGACCACTTGTTTAGTAGTTGTGAGTGGATTAGTTGTATTTGAGAGAGATGAAAAGTGTTCTGCGATGGTTTGTTTATTCCCCATCCTCATTCGAGTGTGGAATTTCTAATCCATGATTTTCTATTTAGTCTAGGAGGATGTTGGAAGTTGGTAAGACAGTACAACACTAATAAAGAAAAACAACTATCACAATTCCTAGCCCATTCATTGATCGAATAATCCCCATTGATCTTAAATGCTACTAGCTACGAGCTAGCCATGGTAAGAATGCCATCTTATAGATTGTTAACGTTTCTAGCTTGATCATCAAAAACACATTGATTGAGTGTTGCAAGAGTAGCCACTCTCATAACCTTTAATCCGTCCCTAGAAAGACCTTGAATATTACCCAAAGACAAGCATCCATTGCAAGACGATGGGATAGCATGTTGGTCTAGTATTATAGTCCAAGAGAGGGGGAGGGCTTTGCAGATTTTCACGTTACCTTTCAGTTAATGTATTTAAACAGAATATATGTGTAGTAGGTAACAATCAAAATAATCAAGTGCAGGAAAAATAAATGGACACAACGATTTATAGTGGTTCAGTTTCCATTGAACCTACGTCCACTACCTGATCACCCATGATCCGGATTTCTCAACACACTATTGGCTAGTCAACTTACGGGCGTGACTAGAAGCCATTAGTCAACATAAAGGCTTGACTATAAGCCGTACACACTAGCCAGCACAAGGGCTTGGCTAGAAAGCCGCACACACTAACCAACACAAGGGCTTGGTTAAAAAGTCGCACTGTAACCGACTTACAATGCGTGGTTACGAGCCGTATAACAATATGGTATAGTCTTGGTTGACTAACAAGTCAACAATACATCAAGATTACAAATGATAGATAGAGATGTTCTAAAACACTCTCAACAATATTAAGCATACAATCTTTAATGAATAATCACTACTATTCCAACCATAATATTTTAAATGATGACAGTGTTGAAATAGATGAAATCAAATACATGCAATTGATTCAAATAATAATAATGTGAGATCAAGAATCGAGTATGCACATGTATTCAACTATTGATTCTAACAATGATATGTATAAAACACATGAATCAATATGTACGTACTTGTTGATTCTAAATATATAAATGGTTAAGATCAAAAATCAAAATACTCAAGTAATAAGCAATGAAATCAATTCAAAATAATGTAAGTTTAGCACATGAATCGATACCACATGAGATGTATGAAACCACTAATCAAGGTAATGTGATATGACGATCAAGTATGGTTTCACAAGCAATACTCAAATCAAAACGGTTTTTAAGATATCAAATCAATCACAAAGCTGATTTACTCAATCAAAATCACAAGAACTTTAATGGAAAGATTTTACCCAACTTAGGTAAGGATGAAACTCAGAGATTCTTCAAGCGTGATAATGGTTGAGAGATTCCTCATTCAATGATCATCAAGAATCAACAAGATGTGAAGAACTCACTAAAAAACGTCTTGATCGATTGATCAAGATAAACACACAAGGTTCTCAAAAATTGGAAGGATTAGACAAACTATACAGAAGTATGAATCAAAGATATAAATGTAAGTAAACCTTTGCTTTGAAAGATGTTTAAAATCACTCAAGAACTTGTAGAAAAGATAGTATGAAAAACGGCACAAGTTCTCAAATTTTGCAAAAGTTGCTCTTTAAATGAGCAAGTGTGGTATTTATAGAAAAATACCAGACCGAGGCACAAGAACGCGCTCCTCAATGAAGGAACGCATTTTTGCTTTGAAATCTGAAACTTTTCAGATTTCTCTCCAATCAATGAGTGTGTTCCTTATAAGAGGAGCACACTCCTTAATATGTCCATTGGGGGCATAGGAGCGAGGTTCTTTATAAAAAACCACAGACTCTATAAACATTCCTATTTTTTCCTTGACTACTGGAGAGCGTTCCTACTCAGAGGAGCGCATTCCTTATTCCCTGGTTAAAAAAATCCGAGTCTCAGGAATAACCACAGGAGCGCGTTCCTTGAACAAAGAGCGCGTTCTTTAAACTCTGATAAGAAAAATCTGATTCTCGAAAAAAAAAGCTCAGGAGCGCGTTCCTTGAATGAGGAGCGCGTTCCTTCACATTAAAGTGACTTAAACCCGATTTTTTGATCAATATGAGTTTAAGACATTGTCAAACACATTGAAAACATTTTTGACAAGATTGAAACACCATTTGCGAAGATAAACACGTGTAAAACAATCAATTAAAACATATGATTAAAACGATTGATATGATGCACGTAAAATGATGAAACCATGCAAAGTTAGTAATACGAGTGCATGATAATCAATCTTAACTATATGATTGCATAATAATCATGATTGTGTGTGTGCATGCATGACCAATATAATAATAGTGTACATGCATGGATATGATAACCTATATGCATGATTTTTAAAAGATGCAAATCATATTGTGGTTGGAACAAGTAAGAGTTATTCTACAACACTAAGATTCTAAACTAAGGATTACAAACATGAAACTCTTGAATCTTCGTGCATTGTTGTTCCATCCACATGTTTTGACAGTAAAGTTGTGTCAGACGCCCCTGACGTCATGATCGGCACAGTGTACTATACACTGTACATACCCATATACAGTATATAATACACTGTCAGCCTTCACGTAGTCTCACAATCCTTCCCAACATTTACAGAAATTTTTTTCCTAATATACCACAAATCAAATCCAATATAGATCTCTATAATCATTCCATTCATTCACACATCACATTTTCATTTCATCATCCAATATATTAAGCTATATATATGCCCACACATCCCATCTAGATGATAATACATATATATATATATATATATAATGTGTGATAAGTATACATATCAAACTAACAATATAAGCTATTTCCTCCAAGCGTACATACACATACCAGACGAAGGCTCACGTGATTATCACTCACGAAGTTTCATTTTCCCTTCGACTCAATACCTGAAATATTTGAGGAAATGAGGTGAGCAAACAACAGCTCAGTGAATATAGTTCTTGAGATGACAATTATATACATTTAGAGAAATATGACATTTAAAATCTTTCAAACACTTATTCAACACATGCATCATTCAACGAATATATTATACATGTCAACAACATAAATTGCATGAGTTTTCAATAACACAATGCACAATCTCCCTCCATCTCAAGGCAAGAGAGCGAGTCTAACCCTTGTATGACCGTTACAAGGTAGCCACAACCTCTCATTACCCAATTCACAGTCATTTCAAGGATCGCAACCCTTGTTAGGACAGACCTACTGACAATGAGGACTCGTAAAACCTCATCCGGGTCTAATTCCTAACGAAATGACATCATTACAAACTCCAATTGCTAAAATCAGTTTGCATGATCCATAAAACTCAATGCATTATATATAAATATAACATGCATATAATCAAACATTTTATATGCGTATAATGCCATACAAGAACCAAATCAAGAAAACTATACTCACAGTGGTTACACGGGGTTTCTAAGCCAATATATCCGAGCAACAATAAACGTCATTGCTTCCTCAAAGGCGTTTCTCCATGCACTTTAGCTCTCAATTTAAACACTGAAATTAACCATAGATTATCATGAGAACCACCATTTCAACTCACCAAAACACTATACTAAAAATATCAAATCATATCCAAAAATCATGATCTTAACATCGAAACGTCCGGAATTCAATTCTCTACGATTCTATGATCTCAAACCGGAGTTTCATTGGATTCACATCACTGTTCACATCACTGTTTATAGTACTATTTACATCACTGTTCGCATCACTGTTCATAGTACTATTCATATCACTGTTTATAGTACTATTTACTGCACTGTTTATAGTATATTCACATCACTGTTCACAACACTGTTTATAGTACCCCGTAATTTTAATTAAATATATATGTAAGTACGCGTATATCGAGATGTATAATATACATATAAGTACATTTAAAGTTATGTGTACATGTGTCAAATGAACTTGACAATGTCAAAAGTCAGTTTAGAATGTGATTTTAAATAGAAATCGATTTACAACACGTGTATGTTTCATGTAGATTGAGTGTATGAAGAAGAACGAATAAAAAGATATAAAATAAAAGAAAATAATGAACAGTACTCGAATAAAAGACAAATTAAGTTTACTGTTCATAAGCGGGTACTAATCATGGAACAGTAAATCAATAAATTAAATGAGTTGCTGAATGAAAGAAAGAAAAAAAAAAACAGAAGAACAGACGGAACGAAAGAAGGGAAGAGAAGAAAAAGAAGGAGAAAAGCGAGATTCGAGCGAAATCGGGACCCGTGGTAAGCGATTTTTACTCTATTTCTTCGTGAAATTAATATCTAAGCTAGATGTTACGATTCTAGGGGAGTAATTTTTGTTGTGGGAGCCGTTTTACGGCATTTTCAAAAATTGGGATTTTGACCCAACATGAATGAAAATTCGCTAGGAAGGTTGGAAAACACTCCCTGGACTGTCGGGACCCCGAATATGTGGTTAGATTTCATTTAGTTGTTCATTTGGAACTTTTATGGCTATTGCAAGTTAGAGTGTATATTGGAGACCTGTTGAATCATAAACCCGATGAAACGCCAGTTTAAGGCTATAGAATGGTAGAATGCACTGTTGCGAGTGCATCGATGCTAATTTCATGATTTTTGGGATCGTTTGACAATTTTAGTAAATATTTACATCTTCGAATGAATAGTGATGATGTGAACAGTGATGTGAATAGTACTATGATCATATCCAGTGAATAATGGAATTAGAATCCAATGAAACTCCGGTTTGAGATCATAGAATCGTAGAGAACTAAATTCTGGACGTTTCGATGTTAAAAACATGATTTGTGGATATGACATATGTTTTCATATGTATTTTCATGGTGAAATAACCCCATCTTAGCTGCTGAACCAGCTAGAAACTTTGAGTGTTAGTAATAGTGTTTTGGTGAGTTGAAATGGTGATTCTCATGATAATCTATGGTTCATTTCAGTGTTTACATTGAGAACTTAAGTGCATGGATAAATGCTCTTGCGGATGCATTTTGATGGACGTTTATTGTTGCTCGATTTGACTTGGAAACCCCGTGTAACCACTGTGAGTATAGTTTTCTTGATTTGATTCTTGTATGACATTGTACACATATAAACTGGTTGATTGTATGCATGTTTATGTAATGCATTGAGTTTTAGTGATCATGCAAACTGATTTTAGAAATTGGAGCTTATAATAATGTCATTTCGTTAGGAATTAGACCCGGATGAGGTTTTGCGAGTCCTCATTGTCAGTAGGTCTGCCCTAACAAGGGTTGCGATCCTTGAAATGACTGTGAATTGGGTAATGAGAGGGAAATGGTAAAATATTTATGAATGAGCATCAACTCTATATTGTGTGCACGTATATTATTTTGATGACTGGTGCATATGTGCTTTTGAAATGTTTTAAATCGATTTGATATGTCATGTTTCCTAAAATGCATGCGATTGTCATGTCAAGAACTATATTCACTGAGCTGTTGTTTGCTCACCCCATTTCCTCCAATATTTCAAGTATTGAGTCGAAGGGAAAAGGAAAAAAATTCGTGAGTGATAATCACGTGAGCCTTCGTCTGGTATGTGTATGTATGCTTAGAGGAAATAGATTATATTTTTGTTATTTTGATATGTATACTTATCACACATTATATATATATGTATTATCATCTAGATGGGATGTGTGGGCATATATATAGCTTAATATATTGGATGATGAAATGAAAATTTGATGTGTGAATGAATGGAATGATTATAGATATCTATATTGGATTTGATTTGTGATATCTCAGGAAAAACAAAAGTGAAACGTCCATTTGATGGGGAGGTGTAGTCAAAAATTTGGAAATTGTGGGAATTATTGTGAATGTTCGTTGAGGCTGACAGTGTATTGTATACTGTATATGGGTATGTACAGTGTATAATACACTGTGCCAGTCATGACGTCAGTCTACGTCAGGGGCGTCGTGACAGCCTGATTCCTCAATTCAAAATTTTCAACAGATAATTCATTGTGGCCTTCCAAGAAATCGAGGCACCCAATGAGCTCTTCAAGATCTTTCTTATTCTCAGAGATGGAGCCAAATACCTTCTTGTTCCATTTTTTAAGAATAAACTTCACATTGGAGAGCCTAACCATGAAGCTGTGACCTTCATGCCCATAGGCGGAGGAAAAGTTCCACCACCCATCCAACAAAGAGAGAAAGTCGTTATGATCCAGCCAAACATTTTCAAAGTGAAAAGGGGCGGGGCCCCAGCTAATGTTGATTATGTCAAGGAAGATTGGGCAATAATTTGACACAACTCTTGGCAAAGCTTCCTGTCTCACAAAACAGAAAAGGGAATTCCAACCAGAGGAGAAAAGAAAATGGTCAAGACGACAACATATAGGATTTACTCTGAAATTTGACCATGTAACCCGGGCATTTAACAAAGGGGGGTTGGACAATTGAAGCTCACCAATCAACCTGTCAAACAACTGCATACTAGCGGTCAATCTGGGATTGTTAACTTTCTTTTTGAGACTTCTGACCTTGTTAAAATCTTTACTGAGAGATCATTGATCACCACAAATGGCACTAAGGCCGGCAAATTCTATCCAAATTCTTTCCCTTTCTAAAAATGTTGAAGGCCCATACATTCCTGACTACAACCAACTATTTCCCTCTTTACCACCAATCCAGATTGAAACTGAGTAACCACCAATCAAGCTTTCAGTCACCTAAACCGTTCTTGAATCCTAAATGACAACTAACCCACCGGAGGACCCCAAAGCTGGCATTGCAACCCAACTTTTAAAATGAGAAGCCCACAACTTGGAAATAGTAGCTCTGTCCATAATTCATTTCGTGGATTCCTGAATAATGGCAATGTCCGGTTTCGCCTTCCCAATAACTCACTAAATAATGCTCTATTTTTTGCTGGAACCATATCCTTGAATGTTCCAAGATAATATATTTATTTAGTAACTAAATTGTCCTATTTTTCTGAAGAAATAAAACCTGGCTGTTGGTTTAAGTGGTTCATCACTTAGCATGCTCCTAAGGGTTTTGATGCTAACAACCAATAACAAACAATATATTGTTTAGTGCTAATGTTTAAAAGAACAATTCGATCGAAGACGAAAAAATCACATCACATTATCAAAGTTCATGACTGCTCAATTCAGCAACGAAAAATCTCCAAAGTGCAAACAAACTGATGAATTATGAGAGGAACAAATAAAGAATGTAATGTAACTTTCCTCATTCTTTATTGATCAAAATGTTTTCTAAACCACGCATGAATCCATTGCATACATTTCTCAAAAATCACACATAAATTTCTTGCATGTTTTGATCGATATGTTTTAAAGGTCTTTCCAATTATTTAAATTCTCAAATTATTTTAAGTGTTTGACCTGATCAAAGTTTAGTTGATTTAATCAAGTTTTGAAAGTTTAATCGAGTTGATTTTTTGATCATTTACAGTGAATTTTATATGTTTGATTTGATCCGAAAATATCGAGATTTTCATTGTATTTATCGAGTATTAAATGAAAAATCAAAACTATTTTTAAGTGTCAATGTCTTAGCAGCACCCTTATGGACTTGGTAAGTTATGACGTTAATGTCTTAGTAGCACCCTCGTAACTTTAAATATTTTAAAACAAGGCAGGACGCTAATTGTGGATTAGCCCCCTCATGAAGTTTAGTCGTTTTAATCACCAAATAAGTTAGGATGCTTACAATCAAGTAGCGCCGTCACTTCACAGTTCAACAGGACCCTTATGGTTCATCAGCGCCCTCAATGAACAAAATGACAAAGTTGGCTTTTATGCGTTAGGACACTGATTTACCAATCAACACGTTAATCCAACACTGTCACAAAACTGACACTTGCATTTTTTTAGTTTACTTTTTTGGAACTTTTTGTGTTCAGAAACCTTTTCAGATTTGTCAGAGATTTTCTCTGATACACGAAATCACGATTCCTGAAACCTTCCTTATTCGTGTTGTCTGAAAAGAATCAGAATGTTTGTGAAAATTGCAGTTGCCATTTTCGTGAAAGATTCTAACTGTTGTGAGTAAACGATCATTTTGAAATTCAAATTCAAATTACCAACGACTTCTTTTCTATTGAGTCTATATATACCGGTACTTAAACTCAAACCAATCCACCCAAAAATTTGTTGAGAAAATACTTTTGAAAGTTAGTCGAATTTTTCAAATTGATTTTAGAGCTCAAACTGTTTTAGTTTTCAAATTGTTTTTCTCTGAAATTCAAAAGATTTTCATACTGAGCATAATATCTATCTTTCTCTGAAAATCTATTTGAAGGATATTGAATTGTTGCCTATTCAAATTTTCAGCACTGCTTTATTCATATATCAATCTTGTTGAATGAGATATTTGAGAAACAGTTCATAAGATAAAGTTGTACCTTATTTCACATATGTTTTTATCGATTTAAAAACTCTATTTTTTTGTATAAGTTTTTGACCGTTTGACAAACATTTAAATTTTTTTTTCAAACTTGCCATGCTCATTCCTAATGTAACAGTTGGTAACCGATCTTTTTCTATATAATCACTCATTCTAGCCATCTCTCAGAGAGTGAGTCACACAAGAAAAAAATGAGATAAGAACTAAATTAATCATATTTTCCAAATATCTCTTAAGTCTTTACGCTTGTTTTTCCTTTGATTTCAAATTCAATTTTTGATCAAGTAAAAGAGTTTCTAAAGATGCATTTTACAACTTCCTTTCAAGAAGCATCATACAAACTTTTTCGAAAACACACTTAAGCAACACTGAAACATTGAAAGGTAAAAGGATTGTAAGTGTACTCCTCTTAGCATTACATGCTTAATTTTACATATCTTTGTATTGCAATGTATGAGCTGAATTGTTAGTGATCTACTCAGTTAAAATCATCATTATAATTTTGTAATTATTGTTGGCGTGAGCCATAATTGTTGACTATTAGCGATAGTTTAGCCGTAATAGATTAGCGTTAGTTTAGGAAGTTTGAAAATAGCAAAGATTTTGTTTTGATTTTATTCCTTTAGCATGTATATAACCTATGGAAATACATAGGAAAAAATATGAAAGAAAGAATAATTTGACACGGTATCAGAGACAGGGTACGAACCATCTGAGCTGATTCTCTCGGAGTCTTTCCTCGCCGGTGTTGCTCTGACTTCCGTTGCCGATTTCGTTCTATCCGAGGCTTCTTAATCGATTAATCAAAGTTGTTTTTTGCTGCTGAAGAAGAAGAAGAAGAGTGGAGCAACACTCGCTGGAAAGACGAGATCCGGCGGGGCCAGAGACGTCGACGATTTTTCTCCGACCGTCATCGGCGAGGTCTGAAACCTTGAGCAATCTCGCGATCTCGCGAACCAGGCGCTGGAAGCTGGAAAGACGAGATCCGGCGGGGCCAGAGACGTCGACGCTTTTTTCTCCGGCCGTCATCGGCGTGGTCGACCGCGATTTCAACCTCTTCGCCTTCGGAGAGGGATCGAAAGCCTTAGGATCTGACTGAGCTCTGGTGAACGACGAATTCTTCGGAGTCGTCATTGGGAGTTTTGAAGCCGAAACCCTTCTAACTACTGAACCATTTCACCCCTCCCGTAGATTTGTTCTGCTCTTCTGCCATTACCGGTGCTATAGCTCGTAGATTCAAGAAGAGGTGAGTTTGTTTCTGCCGAGTTTCGAAGGAAGATGACGATGGCATGAACGCTCAGGAAATTTTTTTCGGATTTTGATGGGTTTGTGTTTTTTGGAAGGAAGAAGTGGTTGTCTTATTCACTGAAATGAAAAAACATATGATATGCTAGTTTGTTAAAAAAAAAAAGAAAAAAAAAGTGACGGAAACTTTATATATATATATTACCTGCATGTTTCAACTTTCAACCTTGAAGGAAAATATATATATATATATATATATTTTAAGGTCCTGCTCAATAATATAATCCTACCGTATCTCCGAAAAATCACAGATTCGAGTATTGCACCCTACCTTTCCTCTCATGGCGGATTCTGATGACCAGAACACTCCTGGCAACACGTCAAATATCTCTGATCCTATCCTTGAATTAACTACAAGGATGACTGAAGTTTTGAATAACGCTCGGGCCCCGACCATCACCACTGAAACATCCGCTGCTCAGATCGGCATTAAGTTGGACGGTTCCAACTATGAACTATCTCGGGCAAGGACAAACTAGGGTACATTAACGGCGACTTTCCCCAGCCGCCATCAACCGATCCTTCCTTTCGCAAGTGGCACACTGATAATGCTATTGTTAAAGGTTGGCTAATTACTTCCATGGATCCGTCTTTAATTTGCAATTTTATTCGCTTTCCTATGGCAAAAGCGATTTGGGATACTATTGCAACTACCTTCTTCGATGGTAGTGATACATCGCAAGTGTATGATCTTCGACGTCGTGTGAGTAGACTGAAACAAGCTGCGGGCTCGCTAGAAAAATATTACACCGCGTTGCAGGGTCTATGGCGTGAAATTGATTTCCGCCGACCGAATCCTATGGAATGTTCTATTGATATTCAACACTATAATCGGATCATCTAAGAAGACCGTGTTTATGTTTTTCTGGATGGTCTTGATGATCGGCTAGACAATATTCATGCTGACGTTTTACAGATAAAACCATTTCCTACGGTTGAACAGGCTTATGTGTATGTTAGGCGAGAGGCTATTCGACAACAAGTGATGACTACCCATGACACCGATGGGCCCCAGGGGGCTGTCTTGGCTTCAAAAGCTATCTCGTTAAGCACCTCTGGCCATGGTAAATCTGTCAAGCACCGACATTCTACTGAGGGAAAGAAATGCTCTCATTGTGGCAACCAGAAACACACATGTGAAAACTGCTTTAAGTTGCATGGGTACCCTGATTGGTGGCATGATCTTCAAGCCCGTAAGCGTCCTGATGGCACCGGCACTAGTGGACGTTCAGGCACGACTGTTGTTGCTAGTGCAGAACCTTATCTCTCTCTTATACACTCGGCTGCCATGTCCACGGATGCTCCGCCCACCTTAAACTCAGGTATCTCTAGTCTTGCTCTTTTTACCTCCCATAGCAATGCGGCTTGTGGGGCATGGCTTCTCGACTCGGGGGCCACGAGTCATATGACTTTTGCTGCTTCGGACTTCTCTTCCACAACGCACCAGCATAGCTAATGCCAATGGTGTTATCTCACCAGTCACTGGAGCTGGCTGTGACTTTATCTCCATCCCTCATTTTATCTAATACTTTACTTGTTCCGTCTTTATCCCATAAACTATTGTCTATATGTCAGCTTACTGCAGACCTTGGCTGTGTTGTACTTATTTATCCAAACTTTTGTCTTATCCAGGATATTATCACCAAGGAGATCATTGGACGTGGTACTAAGAGGGGGGATTATATTATGTGGATGACATCGGCCAGGCCAACAACATGAACAATCTGCATGACAATAAAGAAACAACATTGTGGTTATGGCATCGACGCTTGGGACACCCATCTTTTCCGTATTTGAAGCATGTTTTACCTGATTTATTTAAACATGTGCAGCCTTCTGCCTTGAAGTGTGATACTTGTGTTTTGGCTAAGAGCCATCGCGCTACTTACCCATTGAGCATGAATAAAAGTGACACTCCCTTTGCATTAATTCACTCTGATGTATGGGGGCCCTCACCCATTGCTAATATGTCTGGCTTTCGTTGGTTTGTTATTTTTGTGGATGATTGTACCCGTATGACATGACTCTACTTGCTAAAACACAAAGATGAAGTTCTCGGTGTTTTTAAAACATTTCATGCTATGGTTGGTACTCAGTATGGTGCCACCATGAAGGTTCTCCGCTCTGATAATGGTGGTGAATATGTTAATAAGGATCTTCAATCTTATTTTTCCCACCATGGTTTAATTCATGAAACTTCCTGCTCACAAACACCCCAACAGAATGGTGTCGCTGAGAGGAAGAATAGACATATTCTGGAGACTGCACGTGCTCTGCTTCTTGGTGCCCATATGCCCAAACGTTATTGGACTGATGCCGTCTCCACTGCCGTCCATCTTCTCAACCGAATGCCATCCAAGGTTTTATCATTTAAAACACCCCTTCAATCTCTTTCCGGTCATGTGTCCATACCTACGACGCTGATGCTTCCTCCTCGTATTTTTGGGTGTGTCGCCTACGTGTATCTCCACAAAAACCACCGCAGTAAGCTTGATCCATGTGCACGTCGGTATGTGTTTTTGGGCTATGGTATCCATCAAAAAGGGTACCGTTGCTACTATCCTACTACCCAGAAACTCTATGTGACTATGGATGTTCAATTTTTGGAAAGTGACATGTTTTTTCCATCTACGGCACCTCCTTCTCCTCTTCAGGGGGAGATACATAATGAAGAGTTGAATTGGTCCCAACATGAGACACCAAATGATTTTGATTGGTTCAGACTTGAGGGGCCGTATGAACATGAGGAGCAGACTCGGAATGAGAAGCCGCAAGAGCATGATGGGCCAGATCATAACTCAGGTGATGTGAACTGTGAAATTGAGGTATTTCTGAATGCAGAGCATGCAACATCTGAAACCGCACCTATATCCCTTCCTCTGAAGTGCCAGCCGAATCCTCTCCTGAGAATAATCCTGAGGTAAGTACCACTATTACACCCTTACATATCAATGACATAGATGATTCGGTGGGATATGTTTTACCTCCTAGGTATAATCGCGGCAAGCCACCTAATAGATATTCTCCAGATATTGAAGAAAGAAGGTCGAGGTATCCGATTGCTAACTATGTATCCACCGAGAAACTATCTGAACCTCTTAAGAATTTTGCACAGGAACTCTCCACATGTCAGATTCCTACTAATGTTCATAAGGCATTGGCAAATCCAAGATGGACCCGAGCTATAGAGGAAGAAATGAAGGCACTACTAAAAAATGATACATGGACTCTTGTTCCATTACCTGAAGGAAAACAGATAGTGGGATGCAAATGAGTGTTCTCCATTAAACACAAAATGGATGGATCTATTGAGCGGTACAAAGCGAGACTAGTAGCAAAGGGATATACGCAGAAATATGGGGTTGATTACCAGGAGACTTTCTCCCCTGTAGCCAAGTTGAATACCGTTAGAGTGTTATTGTCCCTTGCAGCAAATCTTGATTGGCCTTTGCATCAATTTGATGTGAAAAATGTTTTTCTCAACGGTGACCTCCAAGAAGAGGTGTATATGGATATCCCTCCAGGTTATATAGCTTCTTCAGATAATGGAGTGGTGTGTAAATTGCAGCGAGCATTGTACGGACTGAAGCAATCACCGCGAGCATGGTTTGGAAGGCTTAGCTTGGCAATGAAGAAATATGGCTTCCAACAAAGTAACTATGATCACACTTTGTTCTTGAAACATCAGTTGGGTAATATGTAGATGACATGATTATTACAGGAGATGATGATGAAGAAATCTCTCTACTTCAAAAGCAATTAGCAACTGAATTTGAGATGAAGAATCTGGGAGGACTCAAGTATTTCTTGGGAATTGAAGTTGCTAGGTCTAAGCAAGGTATATTTCTTTCTCAACGAAAATACATATTAGACTTGCTAACCGAAGTAGGGATGTTGGAGTGTAGACCTGCAGACACCCCCATTATTCAGAATCACAAACTTAGAGAATACCCAGACCAAGTACCAACAGATAAAGGTAGATATCAAAGATTAGTTGGTAAACTCATTTATCTCTCTCATACTCGTCCAGATATTGCATACGCTGTGAGTGTTGTAAGTCAGTTTATGCATAATCCAAGTAAAAGCCACATGGAAGCAGTGATTCGAATACTTCGATACTTGAAGTCATCTCCAGGCAAGGGGCTTATGTTCTCAAAACATAACAGTCAGTTGATGGTTTATGGATATACGGATGCAGATTGGGCAGGTAATATCACTGATAAAAAGTCCACCTCGGGATATTTTACATTTGTTGGAGGAAATCTTGTAACCTGGAGAAGCAAGAAGCAAAAAGTGGTAGCTTTGTCAAGTGCTGAAGCTGAGTTTAGGGGAATGGCTAAAGGTCTTTGTGAACTCCTCTGGCTAAGAAAGCTCCTTACTGAAATTGGGTTTGCTCCTAACTCTGAGATGGATCTTTTGTGTGACAATAAAGCTGCAATTGCAATTTCCCATAATCCTATTCAACATGATCGTACTAAACATGTGGAGGTAGATCGACACTTCATCAAGGAAAATCTTGAAGCAAAAACAATTAGGTTTCCATTTGTGAAATCTGAAGATCAATTGGCGGATGTCCTTACAAAAGTTGTATCGAGCAAGGACCTCTACAACTCACTTGACAAGTTGGGCATGTGAGACCTCTATGCATCAACTTGAGGGGGAGTGTTGGCGTGAGCCATAATTGTTGACTATTAGCGACAGTTTAGCCGTAATAGATTAGCATTAGTTTAGGAAGTTTGAAAATAGCAAAGATTTTGTTTTGATTTTATTCCTTTAGCATGTATATAACTTATGGAAATACATAGGAAAAAATATGAAAGAAAGAATAATTTGACAATTATGAGTTGGTATGTTTCAGGATTGAAAAAACCAAGTCAAGTGAATTCAGTTCACTTAATGATTCCAAGGCTGGAATCACACGAAGATGTATCCTCCACCTTAAAGTAGGAACATGGGTTGTTCCTTAGCCCGCGAAAAGAATCACGGTTCTTCTTTAGCCTGTAAAAGGAACATGAATTTTTTCTCAGCCCGGAAAAAGAAAATGCGGTTCATCCTTAGCTCTCAAAAGGATAGGTTTGCCTTGAACCTGTAAAAGGGCATTTGTAACTGTTTGGTTCTCACTCGCAAAAGAATAGTTAGTGGATTCAGAAAATCTTAATCGAGAGATTAGGTAGTCGATGTAGGTAAGCATAACCACTATAAGTCGTTTGTTCCCTGTTTCCTATATTTTTCTCTATAGTAGTTAGTTAAGGTCGATCATCTTTTTTCTTATTTATCCAAGTATTTCACTAACATGTTGAAAAGTTTCATTTTGACCATAACACTCAATTCACCCCCCCATCTTAGGTTTATCCAACACTGGCTCATCGACAATTACATCCCTAACCCCTGTTGGTCTGCCCAAAAACCAATTTTCATCCTCGTTCACTGCACTGCCTTGTTCTGATTGTTTCTTTGTTTCCGAAAGCTCCTCTTAGATCTCAATAGACTCCTCAATTTTGTAGGCTCCTTGTCACGCCTACTCTGCACAACATCATCCGCCAACACCCCTTTCGCAATTTGCGTGTCCAAGCAATCCTCTTTCTCCTAAGAACATTGGATCTCTCCAGGGTGAAAGGCAGACTGGACAGGGCATCGACGCATGTCCTTCGTTTTCATCGATTTGACCTTCGTCGTGGAATCGCTTCTGCCCTGTTGAGAATTGCAAGAGGGTTTAAGAGCACCTTGGCAACACACCAGAGAATCAGAGACGTGGGTGCATGATGCGTCTCCAATCAAAACCCTCGAGGAAAAAGCAGGCTTTTCCGTGATTTGTAGCGGGTCCATAGGGTTATCGTGCACGATGAGAGCGGATCTAACTCGAACTGGTTTGTAAGTTTTCCCATCTTGAGAAAGATAGAGACGTTCATCCACGTGGGCCTAGAGACTTGGGTTGGGTAACTCAAACACAATACTAGGACCCAACTGAAAAGGTGACGGGAGAAGACCCAAATCCATTAACATTCATATGCAGGCCAATAAAGTTCACATGGGGCTCTACGATTGGGCTAGAGGAAAGCCTAGCATTGATATGGGCCTGAGAGACATTACCAGCCTGCGTGCCAAAAGCAGCACCTGAAAGCCTGCCCTCACTGACGCCACTTTCAAAAGCATGACAAGTGTGTCGATTGCCAACTGAATCCCGTACTTCCCACGTTCTGCAGTAACTGTTTCCATGACCTTGAGTCCACCCCAACCATTGATTTTCCTCGATCAACGTCCTTAGCATGGATTTGGAACTAAGAACGTTGGACTCCCTTCTTCGACCCAGATCCATCAACGGAGTTTGGGAAATTCCGGCGAGAATCCAACCGGAAAACTTTCACTCTAATGTTGATTCCACCCAACAAAATGTACAGAAGCTCCGGAACGAACCCTTCGATGGAAAGAGAACGACGTAGTCTTTTCAAAAATCTCCAAGAGGTCACAAAAATCTCCCAAGGACTGGAAAACCTCCGGTTTCCAGTGTTCAAGGGGGATTCCATCAATGCCAATCCATCCATTACTGCATTGAACCCGTAGCTTGTGCCATTAAAGTGAGTCATGCCACTCAACAGACCTAAAATCATCGGATTGGAATGGTGACAGTAGCGCACGCTTCTCATTAAGATCACGACACCACATAGTGCAATCATTTGAAAGAGCAACCATTTCGCAGAGGCAACAGACAGAATTAGAAAGAAAGATTTTGAACCAATCATCTCAAAAAATTTATTCCATTGCCATTCTTAGTTTACTCCCAAGAAAAAGTCTTGTCGCTAACCATATGCACAGGCAAAGGCTAGATGGTAGGACTGAAACTACGACAACGATTAAGAGAAGAGCGTGGGAAGATGAAGACTGCATGGCTCTCTTTAATACTAGCAAGTAACAATAAAAATCATTCTATCTTTTTTTCTTGTCAAAATAATTATCATTATTTTGGCAAGAAGAAGAAGAAAAAGAATAATAATAATTTTGAAAGAACTTGCGAAGCAGATAGGCAGACTCGAAGGGTTTTACAAAGACTTAATGGAGGCTGCCAAAGCTTCACTAACAACCCGGGCATGAGACCCACAATATACTTTGGGCATTAAGACCCTACAAAAATAAGACACTTAATTAGGCCCTAAGGAAAGATCACTCATTTATTGTCCCCTAGTGGGATTTGATCCTTGCCCACCAATGTGGGTAAGCAGAGAGGTTACCAACTCACCATCCAAGCCAAGAGGCTTTGGACCACAACTAATGAACTTACAATCACCAAATTTCATGCTAAAAGCTCATCAAAAGAGTTATTTACAAGGTGATACATATGAACAGAACGGGTAACTTAAGTGTCCAAAATAATCACATTATCACCTATTATACACCACAAAAGACCAATACTATGTACAAAAAATGTAGGCCTTTTCCTTTCTGTAAGGATTAAGCTGCAACTTGCTCACCTTTATCTTTGCCTGAGAAAAAAAAAAAGGTGGTAAATGCGTGTAATGAATTGCCACAACATAGTAAATATAATTTTCACACCAATAGCAACTAAACAAAACGTTCTAATATGACATTAAACTATTTATCAATTTCCAAAATATATTATAAGCAAATAAAACAGATTAATATGTATGCCATATTGAAATAACCCTAGACCAATGATAATAACATCTACTACATGCCCTTGAAATTATTTGAAGCCCTTCAATTAGAATGACTCTTATATCATAGACTAGTCGAGAAATCACAAATAATAACTTTATGCGCACAAGTAGTGCAAGCTAAACACGCAAGAATGTAGTACAAATAATATGTGAAGTGTACTAGAGAAAAATGAATCATACATTCACTTCAGGTCTTCTTTCCTTTTCTTTCTTTCTTCTTCTTCTCCTTCTTCTTCTTTCTTGACACCAATCCTAAACATAAACCCTAAAAGCCAAAGTAAACCATAATTACAAAATTCTTTTTATTACCCACTTCCTCAACTCAACTCAACAAAGCCTTTTTCCAACTACATAGGGTTGACTATATAAATCGACTTCCTCCACTCCACCTTGTCGAAGGCTAAGTCGACATTTAAGTTACAAGTAGTTATGTCCTTAATTAACTCTGCCCATGTTATTTGATTTTTCCTCTACCTAATAATATAATAAAAAGAGCATCTTCAAATTATCAATCGTTAAAGGGCACTCTGATCACATCAATAGATTACGAACCACTCACCTTGTGGTGCTTCAAACCACCATTTAAGCAGTAATAATCAAACTTAGACAAGGAGGTAAAAAATTGACAAGTTCTTGTTTGCATGGGGAAATAGTAATATGTTTAGGAGTCTTAATGAATAGAGATTAAACTATCTCTAATTTTCACCAAATGAACAAGGTCATTTAGTATAATTTCAATAGTTAGTGAAATTTACTTTGAAAATAGATGGTTTGGCCGTTGCATGTGTAAAATGATAAAGATCAACAATGTGGTTTGGCCAATGAGAATATGTAAAAGGATAAAGATCAAGAATGACTTGGATGACATCGGTGAGGAATGAGGCATGTATTTCCCTATAGAGAGATTCAAATGGCAAAACATGATTTTCACTAGTCGTTCCTAGTAATTTGGATAAAGGTTTTGTTGTTATAAATTACTATCAAAACTGATATTTTTTAATATGCTAAAACCATGTCTAGGACAGCCCTAAACAGGCTACTTAAGTCATGGTTTGGAAACATCACAACTTTAGACGTATATACACGTACAATACATTCATTAACAAGGTAACAATTACACGAGTATACTGTACACATTCACCAAAATCAACTTACAATTTGGAACTTTTGGACGTATACAATTATTTTTTTACTTATGTATAGTGATGTATATATAACTGTTTTGAATTGGTGAGTAGTGTGTACAACTTCACGTACAATCATAAAACTCGGGACATCAACGACAAACAATAACATAAAGCTCTATCCTAACTATTTGATAGAGGTAGGTTATATTGAGCTAGTTGTGCAATTTAATTCTACTAGAGTTCAGATTTTCTGTTATGTTTAGTTGAGCATGCTCATGTCTTCTATCATCACTGCAGTACACACACATATATAGGGCAATCAAAATAGAAGTGAAAATAGATTATTATGGGCTACAAAGTCATGTAAATGGATTCTTCCAAAAGTTAAATTACATGTTTCTGTGCTTCGTTAATGATAAACCTCGACCTTTCTTCCTAAAACCAGTCAGTATTTCTAAAAAAAATGACAAAAATTAAGTGTTGATTTACTTACAAAAGGTAAAGAAGCACTAATAAATAGGCACAAGGGAAACCCGATTTTCTCACAATTTACCTTCAAGAATGAATGTCAAAGCCAAAAATTTGACAAGTTGACTTAATTATGCATTTTCAAGGTGATTCAATCCTAAATAACATAAAAAAGGACAATAGCTACCGCAACAAACATTGAAAGAAGTTAAGGTTAGCTTTTCAGAATCCTCCCAGTGAATATCTTTTTTTTTTTTTTTTGGGTGGAAACGAGATAAAAAATCCCAGTGAATATCTTATATATGTAATATACAGAAAATGGAGAGTGAACTGATGAGAAAGAAACAACAGATGAGCTTTTGAATCCTTTACTGAACAAAATGGAAAAGAGCAAATATAGAAGTCTTACCTTTAAAACTCCCCAAAAATCAATTAATTGCAGGAACTCAGTGATTCTTATTCCAAGGACCTGAAAAAAAAATCACAATGATAAATAAGCTTGTATTCGTAACATCTTCAACAATTTTTATTTTATTATTATTTTTTTTTGAGGTCAGCGGGTATCAGGAATATCATGGTTCCTACTGATCCCTTTGGGGCACGGCCACAAACACCCTTGGACACCGTTGACCAACATGGTGATGGGTGGCACGGATCTTCAACAAAATTTCAAAGTTTATATGAATACCTTTCAGGTCATTTTTAGCAATACTTAGTACATCAGGATATTTTAGGGGAGAAACAAAAATTAAAACAACTTTTAGTGAGTATGAAATTGTAAATGTGGTGACTAAGTGAGGTTACTTCAGTCTCATCAACTACAGCCTCACTATAAAATGAAGAGACTATAACATGCCAAACCTTAAAGCTAGCCTTTATTGAGCATTTAATGTGAGTAGGACTTTGTGGACCATAATCCCAGTTCAAATAGTTTAAAAGAAACCAAACCATTGAATTTTTTTTATGTGTTAAAAAAAACAACAAAACAACAGTCTAAGGTGTTAACAGTCACCACATTGCACTTATTATATTCCAATGTTGCGTCAGAAGATGTCAAATGTTAAATCATCTCATTGGTCATAAGCAAGAAACTGTTAAGTTGTATGGACTTACTGATGTAGATTCGTAGGGGAAGCAAGAACGAATATACTCAAAGGAATAATTAAAATAGATTTTATTGAATAGAATACTAAAAACATCAGATCTGTTCTCCCTAATGAGTAATGGGCAAAAACCTATTTATTTATTTTTTTTGACAAGAAACAAGTATAAGTATTGTATTAACTGTGAAGTATGTACATCAAAATACAAAGAGACACACAGTCCCAAAAAACAACAGTATGTATCAAAGAATATCCAAAATGGGGCTCCATCCCCTCAACCAATCCCCCTAAGAAAAGCCTCTAGCAATCTCACTTGCACTAATCCAAAGATAAGCCAAAAAGAAAGAATTTTCCTAAATAACCCCCACATCCTTATCTTGGCTCTCAAAAATGCGCGTAATCCTTTCTTTCCAAGCTGATCACACAACAGCGAAAACAACCACCCTCTAGTAGTCTCTCCATCACCTAGGGAGGTGATTTTCATCAGGGAAAGTCCATCGCCCCCATAGACCTCTTGTGAATTCGCAATCAATGAAAATATGATGACTAGATTCCCCTTCATTCCTACATAAGCAACACCAATTGGGGGAAAGAGCCCATCTCTTAAACCTTCTCTGAAGAATGTCCACGCAATTCAACCCTCCTTGAGCAATGATCCATCCCAAGAATTTAGCTTTAGATGAAACATGAGCTTTCCAGATAAAATCAGTAGGGAAAAGTGGCAGTGGATGAAGCGAGGTCAAGAGAAGAGCAGAGATGATGAAAGAAAGATTTGGAAGAAAATTCCCCGGTTGGATTAATAGGCTAAGACACCATATCGCTGACACCAGACAAAGAGACTCCCTCGAGAATATTAAGAAGGGAGGAGACTTCATCACTATTTGAGGGGTTCCTTCTTAGGTGGAGACACCACGAAGGTCTGCCCCCCTCAATGTTATCATTAGGGATAAAGAATTCAGAAATAGAATGATATGGCTTTGAAGATAACCTGTAAAGATTTGGGAATAGGTCACAAAATTTGGTTGTACCACACTAAGTATCCTCCCAAAATTTAAAAAGACGGTCATCACCCATTTTAGGTCTAATTATATTAGAAAATAAGGGGTAAAGGGAATGAACAAACTTCCAAGAGCTGCGGTAGGTAGCTTTGGAAGACACACTAGCATCTCGCGAGTTCCTTTGGAGCCCATGACGACTAAGAATTACTCTGGCCCACAGAGCGCCCTCTCCAAAAGGAAGTGCCACAACCATTTCCCCGCCAGAGTGGTATTTCGAAATTCCAAGTTACCAATCCCTAAACCACCTTGATCAAGCCTCCTACAGACCACACAAGGTTGCCTCCTCTTTCTTTGACCTCTCTTTTCCAAATAAATTTTCTCATCATCCTTTTAATCCGCCACGCCACCAACTTAGGTAATTTGAAGATAGACAAGAAATAGGTGGGAATAGCCTCAAGTACACTCTTGATCAAAGTTAGTCTTCCTCCTTTTGAAAGGAAACTCCTTCTCCAAGCATCCAACCTTCTAGAGACGGTTTGAATAATTGGATCCCAAAAAGATGATGATAGGAACCACCCCCCAATGGTAACCCAAGATATTTCAAAGGCCCATTGACCAATGGAACATCTACACGAAGAAGCAGCCGCCTCCAACTGATCTTCCCTCATGCTTATTCCTACAACTTGGCATTTTTCCAAACTTAATTTTAAACCTGATATCCAGCAAAATCCTTGGATAATCCTTAAGGTATTAATCAAGCTAGTCCCGTCATTTTCCACCAAGAAAAGGCAATCATCGGCAAACTGAAGATGAGGCACTTGGATTTTTTCCTTGCCCACTAAGACGCCCTTCACAACAGCAACATCTCTGACCTTATCCATCATACAACTAAACACATCTGCCACCAAAATGAATAGAAAGGGGGACAAGGGGTCACTTTGTCTAAAGCCTCTAGAACCATAGATCTTACCACGAGGACGACCATTGATGAAAATAGAGTAGGAAACAGATGAAAGACATCCACATATCCAACGCTCTCCAAACCCTTTCATGAGAAGGACATAGTCGAGGAAATCCCATCTCACCGTGTCATAAGCCTTTTCAAAATTAGTCTTAAACACAAAACCTTCCCTCTTCGTAGATCTATAATCTTCCACTGCCTCATTTGCAATAAGGATGGCATCAGAGATTTGTTTGCCTTTCACAAAGGCCATTTGGTCATCAGCCACAGTGTGATGAAGGACCAACCTCAACCGTGCAACAAGTATCTTGGCAATGATTTTATAAAGGCTAGTAGTGAGACTTATGGGTCGAAAGTCTTTGGCCTTTTTGGAGTGAACTTTCTTTGGGATGAGGGCAATGTATGTTTTGTTAACAGATTTGTTGATGACCCCTTTGTTGAAGAATTCATCCAAAACCTTTTTAAGGTCTAACTTCAACTCCTCCCAGAATTTTTGATAGAAAGCTAAGGTGAAACCATCGAGTCTCGGAGCTTTATCTCCTTCACAATAAAAAACAGCATCTCGAATCTCCTCCAACTCAAAAGGCCTCTCCAACCATCTTTGGTCATTTTCGGGGATTTTCTTCCAATTGATGCCATCAATCCCCCACAAACCCCTACCATCAACTGTGAATATGCAACGAAAATGATCAACAATCTCTCCCACAATACCATCCACCGATTCCACCAGAGAACCATCCTCTCGCTCCAATTTCGTGATGAGATTCCTCAATCTCCTACTACTCAAAATTCTATGAAAGAACTTTGAGTTAGCATCACCCTCTTTTGCCCATATAATCTTGGCCTTTTGAGCAGCCATCCGATCTTCACGCAATAAGATGGACTGTAAATCCTCCTTGGATTTTCTTCTCTCTTGAGCTTGTACCTCGTTCCAAGCCTCCGTACCCTCTAATTGATCCAGCTCCATGATTGTAGTCACCAAAGCATTCTTAAAAAGCCGATCTTTATCGGCAAAACCTCTACTCCACGCCTTGAGTCTGAATTTCATACTGCACAATTTCTGGCGAAATTTGAAGCCTTCCCAACCGAACACCCTCTCTTCCTTCCACCACTCTTTGGTCAGAGAGTGGAAGTTTGGATATGATAACCACATATTTTCAAACCTGAATGGGGTGGGCCCCCACATCGCTTGCTTAGTATTGAGGGTGATAGGCCAATGATCAGATACAAGCCTCACTTCAACTTCCTATCTAAACTTAGGATAACCCACAATCCAATCCTTGCCCAACAAGAACCTGTCCAACCTACAACAGATTGGGTCAACCCGAAGGTTTGACCAGGTAACCTTGGAGTTCAATAAAGGAGGATCCATTGATTGTAGCTCATGTATGAGACTATAAAAACCTATTTACAATAAACTATCATCCTAAACTAACGCAACTTCTAAATAGGCTACGCGGGTTTAAACCACCTAATGTGGGCCTGATAAGTTGAGTTTTAGATTAGTATTTTACATGTCAATTTCATGGGTTTTTAGGTGCATTTAGTTAGTTTTTAGATATATTTGCATTAATTAGTTCATTTAGTGTTTTAGGTTCATTTAGATATTTTTAGGAGTTTTATACGTTAGTTTTAGTGATTTTCACAAATAAAATACATTAGGCTAGTTTAGGAAAATAGTAATGATTTTTAGGTATTTTTCCTAAAGTCAATTGCATCATTTTCATATTAATTTTGTCAATATTTTACGAGTTATACATAGTGCATATAGAATTATACATGTTAATAAATACTTGCATATACATACTTGCACATAATATAGATCATTTACTTGTGTTTTATGTTCTGTTTTGTAGGTAAATAAAGAGCCTAAAAGTGAGTTGAAAGTGGATCAAATGGTGACAAAACCATGTTGCAAAAGATGGACCAAAGATGCAGAAAAATGGCTAAGTACAAAATAGCCAAAAGAAGAGAAAATGCTCTCGGAGGCGCTCCAAGGGAGTATTGTGTGTGAGAGAGAGAGAGAGCAAGAACGAGCGCTGCGGCGCTACGTTATGTGAGAGGGAGAAATAGTAAAGTAGCGCCGCGGCGCCACTCTTGGTGCGAGACGATAAAGAAAGGTTTTTTTTTTGTCTTTTGCATTAGGATTTATAAATTGGCTTTTAGGGTTTTATTATGTTCTTTTATCATCTTATCGGAGAGGAGAGAAGAACAGTAGCCGTAGAGAATAGAATAGATTAGGTTAGGGTTTTGAAGGAGAAGCAAGTGAAGGATTGAAGAAGAAGGAGAGTCCACCAATGACAAAGGGGGTTTCTTCATTTATCTTCTAATCTTAGTTTGTTTCCAAGTTTTCTTCTTTAACTCTTTCTCTTGTATCTATGGATTTGATTATGAACTAAATAAATAATCTAGAGATTTGATTTAACTTTGTTGGATCTTGTGATTGAGTCATTGTTTGTGTGTTTTTGAACAATCTTTTGGGTTTATTTATGATTCTCCATGCTTTCAAATTGCTGATCACTCTTTGAATAAACTTAGATTTGGTTTCTATCACTCGAGAGAGGGGATATCGAATTGGAGCAAGGGATTTGTAACCTAGGGTAGTGTAATGAGTCGAGAAACCTACAAAACCTTTTGAAATTCATTAAAATGAATTATAGAACCTAAGGCATTCTTGATCTAAAGGTTTATCACTCGAAAGAGGGAATTGATAGATTGAGAGTAGATATTTAAGCTATCACTCGAGAGAGGGGTTTGAATGAAAAAGGATTAAGGATTTATAAATTCCAAAAATTAAGTCATTAACACAATTATTAGAAACATGAGAGACAACATAGTGAGATCTAAACTCTAGAACTATAAATCCATTGATTTCTCTCCAATTTTCATTTATTTTGTTTGTTTAATTTGCATTTTATCATTTAATTCACTGCACTTTTATCACCTAGATAAAATCACTAATCTTTGTAGAATTGGAAATTAAGATTAGTAAAATTACCTTCTCTTTGGATACGATAACCCACTCACCATGGGTATTATAACTTGATATCCGTACGCTTGCGAATTTAAATTTACACTATCAGGGCCCACGAACAAATACACAAAATAAAAATAAAATGCATAAAAAAAATGATAAAACACGTTACACACGTACCAACATGCGTCCCCGCATCATTGACCCATAGGAATTATTTTTCAAACAGAACCCAATGGTCATATTCACTTATCTGATTGTTAGGATTGTTGGATGGATTAGTAGACAAGCTGCCATTGTCTGCCTGATCAGTTTGCTAAATACTCGAAATGGGAATGATAGCGAAGTGAAACAAATAAACCTAAGCATGTAATGACATGACCTGCACTTATCTCTAACATGCACTGATAATTCTTTCTTTCCTTGGTATCTTAGCATCGTCACGTGGGTTGAAAGATTCACGTTATTTTACAAGTATAAATAACAAACTCAGAGCAGGGACAAAAGGAAAACGGAAAAGTGTTTTGGGCTCCAAAAATTAACAAGAATATATCAAATTCTCTGGACATACCAATTTCAAACATGTGACAAAAGTATGCTACTTTTACTTTTCAGAAAAATTTTGGTCAACTGCAAATTGTATCCAAAGAATTTCACCAACCTGCTCATGACAAAAGAATGAACAAATAGCATTATTTGACCTCTGCTTTCATTTTCGTGATGCTTGCAATCCTGTAAATATAGTTAAAGCTATGAAGGAGAGATCACTATAAAATGGAACAAAACTAAGAAAAATATAAAGAGTTTATACTTGACACTTGAGTATTCCTGTAAGATTACCTTCCTCTAATACCACGCAAATTCTCGAGAATCTCAAGTGTTTCCTGCACCCGTGAGTTTTTGGGTCTCTCCCCACTTTCCAATATCAAGGTTGACACCCTTAAAACTTTAACAAGTTCTAGCTCAATTTTACCAAGTTGTTGATTTATATGTTCTAGGAAGTTCTCAAAAGAGGATATTCCATTCAAGCTACCAACCAAGTTGTCTCCACTCAAAATGCCCACGTTCATAGCTCTTTCTTCAATATCCTCTTCCCGACATTTGAGGGGAAAGTTTGCTTCTTCACCCTTTTCCTGAAATTGCACTTCATGATCCTCAGTAAATTTCACAGAAGCTAATTCCGTGTCTTGATTTTTACTAGAATAATCTGAAGTGACATCATTTGGGGAGACAACATGGACTGTAGTAGATGTATCCTCTCGGCTGACTTCAAGAACTGAAGCAACAGTTCCGATTAGGTGTGTTTCCTTCATAGAAATAGCCTGAAACAGTGTGAGATTTCCTGTCATATAGTGCACTCAAAAAAATATAAATCAAAAATCAAAATCAACGCAATGATGACAGGCAACTTGCGGTAACAGTAATGGAATACTACAGACAAGAATGCCACAGCAGTGATTGAATCAATCTAATGCTTCAGAAGCAACTCAAGATATGTTGAAAATTCTATGTTTCAATTGAAACTATGTAAATAAAGAAAAGTAGAAAGCCCAAAATATAGCATATTATTATTATTTTTTTTAATGTTCAATGAAATTTTATCTTGGGCTAACTAATTGAAACTGCCTAATTGGCAATAATTTTTTCAATTTTTGGTGAACGTAAAACAATTACTTGAACAAATAAAAACATGCAAATATGTCACTAGAGACTGCAGTGGCAAACATGTAAGAACCAAGGAGGGAGTAATGAAATTTAGAGACGTGAGAGAAGAAAGCCTAAATAAAGTATCTTTGTTAGAAGATGGCAAACAATAAAGACTATAAGGAGATTAAAATGAACTACCCTATCTGCAACCTGATGTCATTTGAGAAGTGCAGAATAAGAAAGAAATGGCTGTGTCATTGAACAAAAGCAGCCAAGCCGAAATCCCCCACTACATACTGATTTCAAGACATTTCCACAATTTTAGAGGAAAGCAGTGAAACTCAAGGATTACAGATCCTAAAGATACTGGTGTAACTGGTATAATGGGGGCTTCAAGTATGAAAAAACTACCAATGTAAGTCATTTGAAAAGCCAAAAACTGAGGCATTTGACTGAGAGATACTCAATTCAACTCAACAAAACCTTTTTTCAATTGCATGGGATCGGTCAATACATAATACACTTTCTCTACGGGCTTTTGACATGATTACCCTTCAAAAAAAAAAATTTCACAAATGCCATTCAAATACAAATAATGACCCATTTGCCATACTTTACTGTTCATAACACAGTCAGCGCGCCAAACAAGCTCCACATGGGCGCGAAGGTGGCATTTTGTGAAGGGAAGGCGTTGAAGGAACCGAAATGGAGAATAAAAAAGTGGAGGAATGGGCAATACATGGGAGTCGATTGCCTTCTTCTTCTTCTCAAAGATCGGGAAAGAATGGGAAAAAATGCTCTCTATTTGGTTATAGAGGGGAATAATGGTAATGGGTGCCTGACATTTCCAGAGAAATCTCTGATAATGAGTTATGGGCTTCCATTTAATTCTGTGAGAAGTTGCAGACAGAAGAAAAATTTGAGAGAAATTGCATAAATTTTGGTGGATGGTTCATCATTTCAGCAACTGGGTCTTGATGAAATTGCAAGAAATGGTAGAAATCTGTTGGTTTTCTTAAAAAAAAACAAAAAGTAAATCTTCAGCTTGAGTTGCATAAAGAAAAGATCTTTGAAGAAAGAACAGTGGCCATTAATGGGTATCTGATGAAGAAATTATAGAGCAAAACAAGGTTTATCTGTCTTGGTTTTGGATCAAATTAATGAGTAAGAGATCCATTTTGGGGTAATGGGTTTAGCCAAAATCGTCTTCTTGGAGAAATTTAAGGTGTTTGGGAGAGAAATGACGGTGAAAATTTTAAACCCTTGCAATTTTATTTTATTTTTTTAAAGGTCAAAGAAGACGATTTTGGCTAAACCTTGGAGAAATTTAAGGTGTTTCGGTTCCTTCAACGCCTTCCCTTCCCTTAATACAGAAAAAAAAAATTAAGGGAAGGCGTCTTTTCAAAAGACGCTTTCTTTAACTTAAAAAAAAAAAATTGAAGGGAAGGCGCCTTTTCCACAAAATGCCACCTCCGCGTCCACGTGGCGCTTGTTTGGCGCGCTGACTATGTTATGAACAGTAAAGTATGGCAAATGGGTCATTATTTGTATTTGGATGGCATTTGTGAAAATTTTTTTTTTTGAAGGGTAATCATGTCAAAAGCCCCTTTCTCTACTTAGCTCTATCAATGGCCTAAAGAAGTACTGAAGGAGGAAAGAAGAAACATGCTTAGAAGAGGCGGTAGGAAGGGGAGAAAGCTAAGTGTACCTATTTAGAGTATTTAAAATCTCCTATCTAGGCTCATGTATAAATTAAAGGGACATATGAGGATTGATGCCAAAGGTCCATGCATGTCAATCCTCAACTAGGCTGAAGTGCCTTTAATTTCCTTAAAACTACAAGCAACACAATTCTTTTATGACTCTGCATAAATCAATAAGAAAGATACTTGAAGTGTACTTAGAAGCCTAATTTGGTGAATAAGGTGTGAATCCAAAATCAAGTATAAATTAGCTATAAATTTTGAGAGAGTGTGTAGGATGCCGAAAAAACCCTTGCAGCCCCATGACCCATCTAAAAGTTTTAGTGTTCTGCAAGATACTGGAATGATTCTGGGTGTTTTCAGTACCATAAAAAATGTCTGTGTTCAGTACCACTGGTCTAGGCCTGTTTTCAGAATTTCCCAGAAGTTGGTAATTAAGTGAAGTCAAAATGTGGTGGACCGATGAAACTTGGCTGATTGTATTTGTATGGTATCAAACACAGCAGGCTCCTAAATGCCAACTAGAAAGAGCCTGTGCTTAAATTTGCATATAAGTTGGTGCTGCAATTCAGAATTCAGATGCCTCAGCCTTCTTCTTTTTTCTTTTTTCTTTTCTGAGAGGAAACAAAACAAATATATTAACTTAAAATAAAAAAAAAGTACAACAAACACTGACGAGCACCAGAGGTACTACGTCAAATGTGCAAAAATAAACACCCAAAAGAAAACACACCAAAGACTAGAGAACACAATTCGGTACAAGCAACTATCCCAATTCCTAACCCAATCATTGACCGAATAATCCCCATTGATCTTAAAAGCCACTAACCACAAGCTAGCCATGGTAATGATGTCGACCCATAGATTATCCACATGTCTAGCTTGATCATCGAATACAAGTTGATTGCGCTCAAGACAACCCTTGAGTGTTGCCCAAAGACAAACACTCATCACATGACGTCAGTACTGCAAACAAAATGACCGCAAAGTTTGTGAACACCAGAAAAAAATAAAGTCTACGTATACACAAGATTTAAATTAAAATAATAGAAATTTAAAAAAAAAAAAGATACCAGCACAGATATCTAACACTTGATCAAACATAAATGAAGATACCATGAAATGCTAAAAGCTTGGAAACTTAACCAAAAAAAAAAAAGCAGCTTGAATTTTTGAGCTAGGTTATAATGCAACAGGAGATGATTAATGGAACCACCAAATTAACAAATTGCACAGAAAAAGAAACAGGGCAAAAAAGTGTTTGTAGATGGTAAGATCATCTTCAACTAAACTAACACAAGGAACTGAAGCACTGACACTAACCTAGTGAAAAACGATTATCTTAGAAGTTACACAAAAGGGGATGGTATGCCAGATGAAAGAGATAGATGCAAAGCCAAGTTGAGAGAAAATAATTATAATAATAATCAAGACACCCTCACTCACATGCTGAACTTCTTGACTTCACCTGTTGTGGAAATTAGGAAGGCATTTATACCAAGGCATACCACTTCTAAGACATTACATTATGGTGCATTGTTTAGTGCATTCTAGGTAGAATTGTAAGTTGCACCTCATTAATCTTCGCTAGAAGCTTGTCTAGCAGCTCAACACGGCTCTTTGATTTCTCCAAAGCTTGCATAACCTTTTTCTTTTGAACAAGTAGCTCCCTTGCTTCATTTTCCTTCCCAAGTTGAACATCAGTCGCTGCTTGCTTTTGCAGTTTTTCTGCTGCTTCTGACAACCTCATAAGCCTCAATCTTGCACTTCTTGCTGAAACAAAAAATATTTTTGGCAAGTAAATTAAAATGCAGTTGGCTCTCAAAACCACAAGCCTGGCCAAGAAAGCAAGCGGCTGAACATGTTCAATGGAATAAAGAAAGAAATCGGTGTTTCCAACAATGAACAATTAAATGACAAATAAAATCATGGAGATGATTCTACTGAGGCTACATTTTCTTTAGCAAGTTTTAGACATATTCAACAAATCATGAGGCTCATATCCTTCCTCCTATAAGCATTTATAAAAATTCAGAGATCTAGATGGAAATCAATAGCCATTAGCTTCTATAAGTTTCAAGAGATTGAACTATGTGCAATGCCAGAAGATGAAAGCAATAAAAATTCTAGAGAATTTTAAGTTTAAAAGACCCCACTATGACAATAGGAACAAACAGACGCCAGGAACGGTAATAGAAACTGGAGAGAGCACAAACAAGGCACCATGGGACAACTATTAGCAAGTCAGAAGAAGCTCAATAAAAGCTGCCCTTGCCCCATGGTTTATCACTTCACAAGGACTAATTCAATTCAGTCAGCATTAGTTAAATGGATAAGGAAACAATGTGCCGTAGAAATTTTTGGAATTAAGAAACACTTCTTCATCTTTAAGTCCTTGTGCCAAGAGGATAAGCAGCAAGTTCTTTAGGAAGAACAGCAATTTATAGATAACAGTTGCTTGGATAAGTCCTAGTCTCCATCCTTAGAACTATAAACTGGCAATTGTCCATTCAAATTTGGGTAACAAAGTTTTCTACAGCAATTTTGGATAATTCATGGGCTTAGTATCATAATAAGTGTGCCAGGTAACCCCCCGGTTCCCCGTCTTAACTGATAGACTAACCAGAACAAAGAAGAAGCTTGGATATGCAAAACTTGCAGCAAGCAGTAAGCATATAGTATAGGTTTAATATAAGAAGTTGGAATAGTTCTGGACCAAAAAGTTTAATACAATAGAGAGAAAAGTAGAATGCTAAATTGGAATAGAAAAGTAGTTGGGTGCAAAACAGGAAGCAGAAGCTGTGAGCAAAGAGTCAGATCGAAGAGTCAGAATACTGTCATTGTGGGCATAAGTATTGATTGAGTTATGCACTGCTGGAGCATTCTGCTCCAACATATATTTAATCTGTAAACAGGATTTATCAAATAAATAAATGATTACTTTGTTTCTAATCAAAAAGAAGAGTCAGAATACTAAATAGCACGTCCCAAAGCAGCAGGAGCAGACAAAGTGTAAGACGCACTCAATTAAATTATCCAAGAGAACCAATAAGAATAGAAAAGTAATTGGGAGCAAAACAATCAATAAACCAGTCCTCTAATAAGGGTGTTGGAGTATGTAGAATATGGTGTTAGCCTAGGAATTATCACATAGAGGCTTATAAATACCATATGCAATCACCTATTGTTAATCAAGTCAAATACACAAGTAAAGTTTCAACTCCTTCTCTTACATTAAAGCTATTATTTGTTTAGAGTTTATTTGTGTGCTCTCATTACATTTCCAAGAAGAGATAAGGAGATGGAGAGATTTTAGGAAACTTCAAGAGGAAGTAGGAAAAACTCTTATCTACTATTTAAAAATAATGTCTCCTAAAAACAGGCTTCTCAAGCATTCAAAAGGATGCTCAAAAAATTATTGCTATTTTTCTACTTGACGTTTGAAGAATAGGTGGAGAAGCACTATATTCCACATTTGATACTTTTTCAATTAGTATCTCTATTGAGGTTGCTTCTGTTGTCTCAACATCTACCAATTCTGGCAAAATATTGCAACTACTTTCTACTTTCTTGCTCGGTTTAGTTGCAACATTAGCTTCGATGGGCATGTTTAGTACAACTTCAACTTATAGCGTATAGCTCATACAAAAGCACGCATCCTCAATAAAGTGGCTATATTAGATAAGTTGTTGAAAGCTCGTTTAGTGAAAGACTTAATATAATTCTTTTACTGTTAATTCTTGTAAACTAAATTCAATCACAAAAGCAATTTGGGAAAGACAAGGATGACAAGCTAAATGGGCCAAAAAACTGCAACTCCTTTAAAAAGAGGCCAATCACAATTTCTATTACCCAACCAAATATGCATGATACCTTAAAATTAGGGATGTTCACGGGTTGGCTTGGCTTGGCTCGGGTTATGGCAAAAAAAAATTAAGTCAGGTTAAAAAAATCTCAACCCAACCCAACCCACTAACTTTGGGTTGGTTTCAGTTGAATTGATCGGGTTAGTCTACTCAACATATAAATTTTAGAACTGCATGATCTACTAAATATTTTTATTCTAAATTTTATTTATAAAACTATTTCTATGTCAAATGCGACTATTATAATACTTATTAAGGTGACTTCTTTCATGCTATTTTCATTATAATATTTTAAATAATTCTATTATAGTAAAATTGATAAATATAAAATAATAACTATCGCCCTTAATTAGTTTGGGTTGGTTCGGGTTAATTCGGGTTGGTTCAATTATTTTTTATAAAACCTCGACCCAACCCAAACCAATTGGGTTACAAATGTTTAAACCCAACCCAAACCAATTAGATATATAAACCAAAACCAACCTAAAAAGTTCAGTTTGGTCGGGTTAATCGGGTTGGTTGGGTTAATGAACTCTCCTACTAAAAATCATACATAAGAGTTAGTATTTCTCTTCACAAAGAACCAAGTAATAAATTTTACCCAAAATTGAGCTTGAACCACTCCAAAAAAAGAAAAAAAGAAAGTAAAAAAAAGTAGTTTTAGGGCTGAGAATAGTAACAGAAATGGAACCAACAACAGAGATTCCTGCAATTACACCACATAATCCAACACTATGAACAAAGAATTAACACACCCATGATAAAAACACCTCTTTCAAGTGTTCTCATCCAACACAAAACTATGCAAAAAGCTTCAATTTTCTTATTTTAATCCTAAAATGAACTCAATTCTTTCAAATTAGAATTACCCACAAATAATAATAATAATTGTTTACTAACAAGAAGAATTGGAACAAAATTACAGCTATTGGTGAGAAATGGGGCCTAAAATATGATGACAAAAAACCACACCTTTGGCTATTGTTTTCTCCGCTTCGACGTGTAATTTGTCGATCTGAGTTCGCAACTGTTGTGTGTCGTTCATGTTGAACGTCACCATTAATGGTGTTGTTATCCTCTTGAACGGACGAGTTTTGGTTCGACGAGCAACCATTGCTGATGCTGAGTTCAAAGCGCAAATCATCTCGCCTCCCTCTCTCTATCAGTTCGTCCCCGAACAATAGGAGAGAGTAATAGAGAAGTTATTTTACAGCTTCTTGTTTTTGTTTTTTCTCTTCTTTTTTTTTAGTTGGCAACTAAATATATCACAATAAATATTCTTAAACCACATTTACTCTTTACCATTCTACCATTCTAATAGTAACCTACTTTTTTTACCACAAAAAAATCTCCAATACTTTCTAAAATACCCTTCAATTTTCAAAAAAAAAAAATTATCGATTGAAACACAAAAAAAAAGAAACTCTTCATCCATTTGCCATTGTCGTTCCTTCAAGCTCGTCATTGCCATTCTTCAAGCTCGAACCTTGCGCCATTGTCATTCTTCTTCGATTCCAAAAATCGTCAAACGAACCCTAATTCGAATTACCCTCAAATCAAGCTTATAGATTAAGGTTTTCACCATAGTTTAGACGTTGTTTCACCATCTTCGAAGAATATTTTCAATTTTTTTGAGGTATTTTTTTTTCATAGAAATTTTGGGTACATTTATGTATTTGTGCATGTGTGGAGCGTTTTTTCTTTTTTTTGCCTTTTTATTATACCGTTGTTTGTTTATTGTATTATTGTGTGTATAGAAAAAAAAACAAGGGCAAAAGTGTTAACAAGCCCCCGAAAACAATGGATCAGTAGGGGACTATTGAACCGGTCTCCATGGTTCGATAGTTTAGGGCCGAACCGAACCATTGTTTTCCTTTTTTTTCGTTCTTTATTTTTGTATTTGATTTTTTTCCATTACAGAAATTGTTCTAGTGAGCTTGATTTTTGATGTGGTATGTATCTTCTCCCAAACAACCAAAAATAGAAGGTTCGGTCAGGTATAACCGAACCAATCTTTTCGGTTCGGTTATGCACAACCGAACCTGATACACAGATTTGGTTGGCCCCAACCAAACTAATGTATTAGGTTTAGTTGGATCCAACCAAACCTTATATTTTTGGTTATTTTCGGGTTTTTTGCGAGGAGATTACCTCTCTGGTAAGTTACGGTGTTCTCCTAAACCATTTGTTGGTATTTTCGGTGGATTTCGAGACAATTTGTGTTCCGGTGCACCGTTACGAGACAGGCAGTGTCTCAGATTGCAGGGTACCTCACCTTGCTCAAGGTATGCATTTTTACATTTGAAAAAATATTCTTTAATAGACATTAATTGCTATTAGTATGCATGTTTATAATTGCATTATCTTTTGTTGCGCTAGGGTTGGATATACAATCATTTCCCATCGTTCCGTCCGCATGCCAACCCTTATTACACCATGAACCCTCCATGTGTTCAGATGTGGATCCCGAAAAAGGAAATGGGGCTAGACAATGATTACATGACGGCGTTGCGGGTGAGACTTGATAGGTTACACCCTCAAGAGGTTAGTAAAAACATTGTATCATTACATGAACAATCAACTATGTTACTTTAACAAAATTTTAATTATTTGTGTAACTAATTATATAAATACATGCCTTGGACATTGCATTTCAGTGGAGGTGCAGGAGCGAAGAGGAGCAAACAATCGCTGATGCAAATGTCACAATAGATTCAATCATTGATGTTCTTATAAGGACATCTTTAGAAGATGTTAAAGCTCGACATCCAGCAGCAAGGAATGATGAAGCTGGTCCCTCAACAAGTAGGCACGATGAAGCAAGGTCATCTACGAGCACACACCATGAAGCTGGTCCCTCTACGGACAGACACGATGAAGCAGGGCCATCTACAAGCAGCCATGAGATAGTAATGTCATCTACGATGATTCAACCATACAGGAGACGCACCCGTAGGCGCACAGAGCAATAGATATTAGTATTTACTGTCTCGTAGTTTTTTGTTTTGAGTTGTAATGATATACTACTTTTGGACTAAAATGTAATTTCAAATTGAAATTCGTTTCTTTGCTTTACGATGAAATGAAGGTGTATTTTGAATGATACCATTATATTGGTAGTTCCTATATAATGGTTTGATACCATTGTGTTTTTTGTGAATGCGTTGAACGTGTTATTTTTATACCTATGTATTCTAGGTACCCACCATAACTTACTAGAGAGGCAATCCCCTCCCAAACAATCGAAAATAGAAGGTTCGGTCAGGTGAAACCGAACCAATATTCTCGGTTCAGTTGTACACAGCCGAACCTGATAAACAGGTTCGGTTGCCCCAACCGAACCCATGTATTAGGTTAGGTTGGAGCCAACCGAACCTTGTATTTTTGGTTATTTTCAATTTTTTGTGAGGGGATTGCCTCTCTGGTAAGTTACAGTGTTCTCCTAAACCATTTGTTGGTGTTTTCAATGAATTTTGAGTCAATTTGTGTTCCGGTGCACCATTACCCCCTTCTTGCTTCCGATTGGTGGGAAACGGTACACCAACGTTCAAATGAGTTGGGATGCAGGTCGAAAAGGACTTACGAGGCTACAAGGGCCATGAAAGTATAACTACAAAACAATCCCCTCCCAAACAACCGAAAATAGAAGGTTCGGTCGGATGTAACCGAACCAATTCTCTCGGTTCGGTTGTGCACAGCCGAACCTGATACACAGGTTCGGTTGGCCCCAACTGAACCTTGTATTTTCGGTTATTTTCTATTTTTTGAGATGGGATTGCCTCTTTGGTAAGTTACGGTGTTCTTCTAAACAATTTGTTGGTGTTTTTGGTGGATTTCGAGTCAATTTGTGTTCCGGTGCACCGTTACCCCCCCTTCTTGCTTCAGATCGGTGGAAAACGGTACATCGGAACACA
Source organism: Paratinospora sagittata (assembly GCA_035771175.1). Classification (NCBI taxonomy): domain Eukaryota; kingdom Viridiplantae; phylum Streptophyta; class Magnoliopsida; order Ranunculales; family Menispermaceae; genus Paratinospora; species Paratinospora sagittata. The sequence goes on from CM069612.1 coordinate 1,785,155, forward strand.
AATTGAATCGAAATCCACCGAAAACACCAACAAATGGTTTAGGAGAACACCGTAACTTACTAGAGAGGCAATCCCCTTGCAAAAAAAACCAAAAATAACCGAAAATACAAGGTTCGGTTGGATCCAGCCAAACCTAATACATGGGTTCGGTTGGGGACAACCGAACCTGTGTATCCGGTTCGGCTGTGCACAACTGAACCGAGAGAATAGGTTCGGGTCTGTGTGCCCGAACCGATGACGATGTTTCTCGTTTATAACCCAGAATACACACAAAAAAATCACAAAAAAACTCACGGAAGATTGTTGAACTTTGTCCCAACTTGAATAATGCGCCATTGTGCTTTCAAATGGCGTGAAGATCGATTTTTTTTATTTCTTAGAAGTTTCTACACACTTGAGAAAATTATAACAAAACACCTCAAAATGGTTGTAAAAGCTTATAAAGAGTGTTTAGAGGAAGAAGGGTATGAAGATTGGTAGGAGCAATAGAGAAGAATGGTAATGGAACAATGGTTTAGGGTTTATGGGATGAAAATGAAGAGTTTAAGGTTTATGGGATGAAGATGAAGAAGATGATTAGTGGTAGGGGTTGATGGTGGGGTAAATTTAGTAAAGATGAGTTAGGTGGAAATAAAATTAATTTAAGGGTAGTTTAGACAATTCATACAGGGTGTTTTAGGAAAAAAAATATTTTTTTAGGCGTGGTAGAAAGATTAAATAGTGTGGTATATTTAGTTGCCCCCTTTTTTTTAAATGTGTAATGCCAAATACACGTTATTAAACTAAAATAAAATAAAATAAAATAACAAGAGAAGTTACAGGTTCGATTCTTGGAGGCACCCTCGTTAGAAGAAAGAGGTATATCATTTTGGTCCCATCCCAAACGAGAAGTAGTCCCATACCTAAACGGTATTAATGATACAACGGGGTAGTTGGAACATGAGTTTATTGTCACGAGGAGTGGCATGGCCTTTTGCCAATGCCACATATTCCTCTAATGGTATTCATTTTAGGTGATATAGCATATGCATTGCGTGCAAGTTGGCCTGAAAACTAGATTACCAAAAAAAAACCGAGACAAGGAGTTTTACCCCCGCATATGAAATGGGGTCCGAAATTCTTCAACCATGTGTGAGATGAAGAGTTATATTGTGCATGTATTAGAGGCTTGTTGTGGTCTTATTGGATTTTATTGTCAGCATTCACTATCAATATTGATAGTTGGAACTGTCATTGTCTTTAATTCATTAATCTTGGATTGTATGCATGTGATTCAATGTATAAATAATGTAAATTGACAGAAAAAAAAATGATATTCACATTTATTTTGTATGGTCTTATTGGCTAAAAATACACTTGGTTAGTCCCATTTCAAAAATAGTTTTTCAAGATTTTAGTTAGAAAACAAATCTTCCACGGGGTCACAATTGGACCTTATACTAGTAAGTGAAAAAAGAAAAAGAAAAAGAAAAGGTTTGCATGAGATATTCAAGGTGAGAATGTAGAGGATATTGTAAATATGTTGAATATATAAATAATAATTATATGTACTATACACATATCTCAAGCAGTATGATATTCAAGTGGTACATATATTCAATTATATAAATACATATGTATACGTATCCCACATGAGTCATGTGGGAGCATAATTACTCATCAATGTAAGAGCATAGTTACCCTTTCATGTGGGTTGATGGTACTTTGATGTAAATTTCTCTTTATAAATATGAGAGAGATCATGAAGAGAAATTGTACAAAATGAATGTAGAGAAATGTATGGAGAAATGGTGAGAAGAGAAAATAGGGAATGACAAATCAGTTTATAATTTCCAATATTTTTCTTTGAGCATTCTTTGATTATCATAATTCAGTTTACAACACGTTATCAACGCGAAACCTCCGCTCAATCAATGAGTTTAATCATAAAGGTTTATTGAGGTAACATTTCATGAGTTTTTTTATGATGTTCATTTATTTAATGTATTTTCAGTTATATTGCAATTTTGATTTTGATTTTGATTCCATAGCCTGAAGCTATGTAGAAAAATTCATATAGCATGAAGTTATACTGATATTTTATTTACATAACCTGACGTTATGTAGAAAAATTTATAGCCTGAAGCTATTAAGAAATAATTTTTTTATCCAAGAGCTATATTTTTCATAACCAGAAGTTATGCCATTATTTATTTATTTCTCTAACATCTAACGTAATATATAATTTATATACTCTAACATCATTATAAATTTTCATGTGAAATTACATGAGTTTTGTCCACAGGACCCACATATAAGTGGATTTATAAATTAGTCTGAAGCTAATATAATGCATTAACACTAACATTTTATTTTATTATGACGCATTACTAATATTAACAGTGACACTAACTTTTTCTTTTATTATGACGCATTACTAACATTAACAGTGACACCTTTTATTATAATGCATTATTATACTAACATTTTCTTTTATTGCTGAATAATTATTTATGATTAATTCGTTATTTCAATGATTTAATTACTTTTGAAGATTTAACATTTTAAATTATGAACAATAAGACATATCCTGAAGTTTAGGGACATCTCATGACAAAAACTCATAACCTTTTATTTAAATGTTTATCACAATTAATTGTACCTGAAGTTACAATATTACAATCATACAAACCTGAAGTTCATTATGATCAAATGACTAATTGGACCTGATATTGCAATGTTAAAGTTTCATGAGATAAATTATATATTTGAAGAAGACATATTTGAGAAGATAAATTATCTCGCATGTGCTCTTAAAGTAGCAATACAAAGACTGTTAAAATCTTCTCAAGAAAATTTGTGATGAAAATCACTATGTTTATCCACTTAAATTTTATATCATTCCCCAAAGTAAATGCTACTTTAATGATCATGAATATGACCTATAACAAAAATCATGATCATGGATGAGAAAATGAATATGACAAATGTCATAATTAAAATTATTATGAGAACCATGATGGTTACAATTTGGAATATGGTTACAACCATGTATTTGAAATAAATCTATTATGTTCCACCAGAAGTGGAGTAATCCTATCGTAGCATAAGATAAATGTTTATCTATGTGTTTGCTTTAGGTGTGGAATGAAAAAAATTTACGATGTACCTATTGTATATTAAATATATGATTAATCTATTATGTCTCAATAAAGAAAAAAAAAGGGTTGAATTGAAAATATATTCATAGCTCCAGAAGAGCGAATATGATATTGTAAAAATGAAGCAAAATAATGACGCTTTTACAACGTGCCTATAGATCCAAAAGATCTTGGTTGATTTTAAGGATATCTAAAATGATAGATATCAAATATTCAAAGAATATATTTATATTGCCTAATTGGTTATTTGAAAATATTTAGAAATGATTATTACTTGAATTTTTTGTTTATTAAATTATGAGGTCAATTAAAATGATATTGTGATCAGGACCTCAATAATATTTTAAATAATGACATTATTTGGCCAAGTTTCATTTGTTTATATGTTTACTTTATGACTAGTTGAAATATCATATAATTACGCAAATTTTTGATATACTTTTAGAAAAGTATTAGTATAAAGTTAGATGATCGCAATATTAAGCATATTCGTAACAATATTGAAAATTCAATTATTGGAATGATTATCCAATGAAATTGACAATTGCCGACAGATTGCCGAAAATTAGGAAAACTCTAATCATTCAATCAGAAATAATGCATTAAGTTAATAACTTTATAAACAACTTACCCTCATTATTTTCCATCTCAAAACAAAAGAGGGAAGTTCATTTAGGCAATGACGCAAAATCAATCTGATACCCGAGGAACGGAAGGTGACCACCAATCACATTCAGAAGATGCGTTCGCCAAAAGAGTAATGGATCTAATGGTGATGGATCCTATAATAAATACTTTAATAGATAATATGTATAATCATGGGGTGGAGCGATGAACCTTAGATGAAGGAAGTAGATCGCTTATGGAAATCCGTGAGATATACGTGTGGCGTTGGACACAACAACAAACAAGCACATTAATGGTGCTTTGGGTCATGATCGGTAGCCCGATTATTAGGGTCATAGTACAACATGTATCCAGACAATATTTTTCAGAGTATGCATTTGTCACACCCCAGTACACAGCACACTGCAGTATCTAGTACCCCCGGAATGTGATGGGTACCTCATACCGAGCGTACCCCAGCCGTTATATACCATATAATATTGTCACATCCTAGTACACAACCCACCACAATGTCTAGTACTCCCGGGATCATTTGTCCACACTATTCAGTCATGAATAGTGTGGACAAATGATTTGGCTCAGTGGTTACTCAGATTGCGAAATCAAACCTTATGAGGTTGTGAGTTCGAATATGGGGGAGGCCCTGCACTATTCATGAGTGAATAGTATGGACAAATGATCCTGGGGGTATTAGACACTACGGTGGGCTGTGTACTGGGATGTGACAATATTATGTGGTATATAACGGCTGGGGTACGCTCGGTATGAGATACCCATCACATCTCGGGAGTACTAGACACTGCGGTGTGCTGTGTACTGGGGTGTGACAAAAAGGCCTTATGTATAGAGCCAATGGTTCAGTGGCTACTCAGATTGCGAAATCAAACCTTAAGAGGTTTCGAGTTCGAATCTGGGGGATGCCCTGTACTATTCATGAATGAATAGTGTGGACAAATGATTCCGAGGGTACTAGACACTACGGTGGGCTGTGTACTGGGATGTGACAATATTATGTGGTATATAACGGCTGGGGTACGCTCGGTATGAGGTACCCATCACATCCCGGGGGTACTAGACACTGCGGTGTGCTGTGTACTGGGGTGTGACAGTATTCGACAATTTTTGGCACACACTTTAGGGGTCTAGGTTGCCCACATTAGTTGTATATAAGTATGACTAAGTGTGATTCACAACTATGTAAATCCATATCAACATAAATAAATATATTATTGATAAATAATAAGAAATACATTGAGTTCTAGTGATCCGACTTTCCCCCAAAACATAGAGCTAGTTGGATCAAAAGTTGTTCTCGCTCCTCACGGAGCTCTGTGTTCTCTTTCAACACATGGTCAAAGGAATCTCCTAGACCAATACCTTCTTGTTGTAGGGCAGAGTTCTTTTGTTGTAACTCCGCAGTCTCTTGCTGCAAATCACTAGTCTTCTGATGAAGAACGACAGTCTCTTGTTTTAATCTCTCGTTCTCATTAGTTAAAGACTTCATCAAATATTTTGTAAATGTTATTTTATTATCTCTATCATTAACTTGTTCGACCAAGGTCTCAACCTTTTTTTCGAGATAGATAACCCTCTGTCTGAGTTGTGCCAGATTTTGTAATTCCAAGGAAAAGATGTGATATATAAAAGTTCCCTAGAAAATAGGAAAAATAAATTATAGTTCAAAATAAATAAATAAATAAATAAAATAAAATAATTATCTTAGAAAGCTAGGACAAAGCTTTGAGCGAGCGTTCTTCAAGAGACACAGACAAATATTTTTCCACCTTAGTTTCACGAATGCCAATAGTATGATCATTGTAGTTTAGCACAGTAAAACTAGGTAAAGATTTCATGTCATCTTCCTTATTGGAAGATTTGACTACATTTCTCTGATTAGAAGATTTGATCACTTCAGATAAAGAACCAACTTTAGGACCCTTACGAGGACTTTTTGCTCTGGGAGGTCGCTGAATCGATTTATCTTTCTTAGCTTGCTCTAAAAAAGGACCCAGTACAATAGTGGTTGTCGGCAAGTTGGTGTTGGGATTAGAATTAGTTCCCTCTTTCACCTTACCACCAGTTAACGAATCCATTTTACTCTGACTATCACATATTGTACCATAGCAATGAGCCCTTGTTTTTTTGCCGCTTTGTTTAAATAAGGAAATTACAGAAACACAAGTGAAGTTGCACATGTAATACGTCACGATTCATTACCTTGAGATATGTGAAATTAAATACATAAACAATGGTGAAAATAATGGCGATATGACAATTGGTTTATCTTTTCTTTGAAAATTTTGTCACAAATAAATATAATATTTGTGACACAACGACGTGACACAAATCATTAGAATGATAATAATTATAACATGTTGTACAAAGTAAATGACAATAATTACTGTACAAAATGACATGTTGTACAAAAATAAATTACATTGATCGTCAATATTTTGTTCATTGTTATTATAGAGCAATTTTCTCATCATTAGGGGGAGAAATAGCCAATTCCAAAAGAATGGTGTGCAAAATTGTTAAATTGCAATATAAGCTAGTGTAAGGCAATCTTCCTAGCATTAAAAAAGAAAATGACATGTAATTTGCTTGAGAGCCAACATAAGCTATAAGTTATCGTGAACTAGAAGTTCAAATGATAAGTTAAGTGAATGAAAAATTTACATGATTGTAAAAGAATTTGCAAATCAATTTATATTCATATTTAGTCCCTGAAGGACAATTTATAAATGACAAACATGAAGTGTGGTTGACCGGTCAAATCAAAGTATACAATTTCCTAAAAGATGAAGGTATATGCTAATGATTGATAAATATATAAACATTCCGAAACAAGAATGTTTTGACAAATAAATATACCATAAAATGTATACAAGTATCTCTGAAGAGATATAAATTGAGAAATAAACATACCCTGAAGAGGTATGAGAATCTCCCGAAGAAATATGAATTGAAGAATAAATTCTCAATATGTTTATATTTAAATTCATTCATATTTGAAAACAATGGAATGAAAATAATATTGCTCTTGATAATATTTTAAAGTGTACTTGTGATATTATGGGATCTCAAAACCATATAAGAATGTTGACATTGAAAAGGTAAAAAAGAACAAGATCAAATATAGCTAAACTCGTTGAAAAATCAAAAGTTATCTGGACCAAAAGTCCAAATACCTGAAAAGGTAAATCGTGATTGAATATATGAGGAAATAAATTAATCCATGAATAATTATGACACATGTGAAAATCCTTGAAGGATTTATGAGTGATACTTGTAACTTCACAATGATGATCTCTGAAGGATCTAAAAGGCCTGTAGTACGTACTGCATTAATATTCATATTGATCAATATGCATGTATGTTCATAACTGCTATGAGTGAGCATTCCAACAATGTGCGTTTCCCCTTTATTCACTTTATATATCTATCTATTATTGCATAGGCTAAGACTCCCGAAGAGTTTGTCAAAATATATTTTAAATGGGAAATTTGAGTCAAAAGATCTTGGAAAATCAAGTTTTTATCTCGGCCTACAGATCGAGAATTTTTCCCAAGTGGATTCTTGTCTAATTAACCAATGTGTTAAGTGATTCTTGAAGAAAGTTCATATTGATAAGGTACATCCATTAGATTCTCCAATATTGTGAGATCACTGAAAAATGAATAAATATGATATTCACCTTCATTATAATAATGAAAAGCTAACTGGTCCTGAAGTACCATGCCTGGATGCAATAGATGCTCGTATATACAAAATAAAAAAATTATTTTCTTTGTTAATATGCTTGCAGGACATAGCTCTACACCCAATTAAAATGGTGCTAAACATGCATTATGTTACCTCTAAGAGAGCAAGTGATACAAGTCTATCTTATTCAAGAAAGATAAAGATAAAACTGGTTGAATATGCAAACGTTGAATATTTGTCAGACCCCCACCATGCTCACTCCCAAACACAAGTTCACTTATAATGATATTTGTCACACCCCGCCCGGACGCGCCTAAACCGGCGGTACACTCGCGGACGGGGCGCGCATTTGGAACAATAACAATGGTAACAACAGAGTACGCAGCGGAAATATATAACATAGTACAGATCTAATTTCATTTAATTAAGAATATAATTTGTACATGAAATGGTCAAGGGAACATACTCCCCAAAATCCTCAATGAATAATACAAAGGGTACAAAATGTGGGCCCCATAAACCATGCCCTCAGTCCACCCTAATTTCCTGTGAAATATTGGATGATAATGGAGTGAGCTTAACGCGCTCAGTGGGTAAATAGTTCGTGAGTATAACAATTAATAAAACATACTTCAATATCAAATATCTTAAATACACATGTGAGCATCATAATCAATCAATATGTATGTATGCATGACACCGTCTCGTAGTGGTTTGATGAACGTACACTGCCTGAGTTCACGTACAAATGTTCGTCCGAACGTTCTCCCCTGGTGTAGCCAGGTTCTATTGTACGTCCCTCCTCAGGAACGATGCTCTGGATTCACGTACTGATGTCCCTCCCCAGGCGTAGCCGGGTTCTCATGTACGTCCCTCTCCAGAGAAATATAATGAATAACGAGCAATGTTCCTAACTATTCTATGAGTCATAAACCACATACGTCCCTAGGTGGTGATATGTATGATGCCAATGCATGAACTGGTCTGGTATTTTCTCGACATTTAGACTGACTTTGGCAACTTCTGGTGATCCTTATCAGAGTTGATATCACAACGTGCGAGGTTAGGACACTCAGTATTACTTGTATAAGCTGATAGCTTTCAATAAGGCCAACTAGATCAGTCCCTAGTTGAGAGGTGAGACACAAGGTCTGCTTAAATACCAATCGCCTAGAGCAGCCTGCTGCCTCCCGTTCACTATTTAAAGTTACTGAGGACAAGACCGAGTCTAGTTGAGCCAAATTGACCACAAATCCGACATTATAACAGTGTAATACATGAATTCCAAATATATAGGCATAAGTGCGACAGTATAAACATTATATGACATAATGCAGTGTAAATGAACAATAGACATAATAATAATTGAATGTAAACTTTAATAAAAGTTATAAAACACGCAAACCTATGTTTCGTTCCCCACCTTCAGATAAAAACTTCTTCTTTCAGATCTGGTGCTTTCCTCCGAACAGAACTTCATCGCACCGCACTGAGAGTATCAAAAGACTAAAACTCAAAATGAGTGAGAAAGAGAAGGAAAATCACAAGGAGAGTGATTTTGGTGTGAGAAATGAAAAATGAGGAAGGTTCCTTATATAAAGAATTTTGGCGCCTGAACGTTCCGGCATTCGCCTGAACGTTCGGGCGTTGCCCCTAAATTTTTTTTTTTTGTGTGCAATCGTAAGGTATTACACTCTACCCCCTTAAAGGGATTTCGCCCTCGAAATCAATTCAAGTAGTTATGATGGTTATCTGCTTGAGATTCACTGCTGGCGTCATCTTTTGCGAGTTCAGGGTAGTGCTTGTATGGTCCCTGAATAGCACTGTGGCCGGTGAAATCCTCATCTTCATAAAACCATGGAGAGCAAATGGAATCGGACTCATCCTCTGAAGAATCCAACCTTTGCATAACATATGGTGGTGGAGGGCGCTGGTTACATCGTTTGAGGGGAGGTAGGTTGAGCGGTGGAATATTTTTTCGTGTTGTTGCTCGAATCCGGCCGCCTGGCAATTTTGGTAGAAGGTCCTGCCAAGATGATGGCACGAGATTGTTACAAAAAAGCCATGCACGCTCTGGCGATATGGATCGCTGTCTGTGTGGTGATGCAAAGTAGTTGTGACTTGACTCTGTTTCTTGAGAAGTAGCCACAGGTTGCCAAGGAGGCCACCGCGTGTGTGCATCACTATATCCATTGATATTATTTTCAGGCATCTGTGTAGTTATTCAAGTTAAACAATGTATTAAGATAGGTGTAAACAAAGTTTCATCATTTTATTGATAAGTGAGAATAGTACAATATATCACATCATCAGTTGGTACTAGAAAACAATTCAGGGTATTTCTGTTTAATTGTTGCTTCTAGTTCCCATGTTGCTTCCTCTATGCCGTGGTGATCGCAAAACACTTTCACAAGTGGAATGCTACGTCGCCGTAGTTCTTGAGTTTTTCTATCTAAAATTTGTATCGCTCTCTTGATACTTATTTCCTTCCTCAACCCGAACCTCGACTAAAGGGATGATATGCGAAGGATCAGGACGATACTTGTGAATCATAGATACATGAAAAACGTCATGAACCTTAGGTATGGACAATGGAAGGGACAGACGATAAGCAAGTTTGCCAATATGTTCAATGATCTGAAATGAAAAAATGTACCACGGGGAGAGCTTTCCTTTGATCCCAAAGCGTTTGACACTTCTTGTGGGCTGAACTTTTAGAAAAACAAAGTCCCCCTTATCAAATTCTAGATGTTGTCTCCGCTTGTTAGCATAGCTCTTCAGTCGACTTTGTGCAACATGAAGTCGTTCCTTTACTAGTGTGATCTTCTCAGAAGTCTCTTGAACTAGTTCAGGGCCTAACTGCGGTCGATCTGCCATATCTAACCAGCATACCGGAGATCTACAAGGGCGACCATAGAGAGCCTCGTACGATGCCATGACGATACTAGTTTGGTAGCTGTTGTTGTATGCAAACTCAGCTAAATGTAAATATTTTGTCCATCTGTCATTAAAGTCCAAAATTCAGCATCGTAACATGTCTTCTAAGATTTGGATAAGCCGCTCTGACTGCCCATCAGTCTGAGGGTGGAAGGTTGTGCTCATAGTGATCTTAGAACCCATTCTACTCTGGAAGCTTTTCCAAAAGTTTGATGTGAATCGAGGGTCTCGATCAGAGACGATCGTGAGTGGTATGCCATGAAGGCGTACGATCTCTATTTCATATAGTTTTGCAAGTTTGGCGGGATTATCCGTGAACTTTATTGGTAAGAAGTGTGCAAACTTTGTAAGTCTGTCAATGATAACCCAAATAGCATCTTGCCCTTTATTATTTCGAGGTAAGGTCGTAACAAAGTTCAGAGGGAAGTCTTTATTCTGCCTTAACTTTCTGGCTAATGAGACATCGAGCAACGAAGTCTGCAATTGCCTTCTTCATTCCAGAAAACCAGAATTGTCGATTGACATCCTTGTACATCTTGTCACCCCCGGGATGCATAGCGTACCTCGAACAGTGCATCTCAGTAAGCACTTCTTTCCAAACCTCAGGATCGTTCGGTAGACAGAGACGTTTTTTTATAAAAAACGGTCCCGTCTTCAGCGACCGACCAGTGAGGAAGGTCATGTCTGCTGAGTAGAAGTTCTCATTTCTCCATTAACATAGGGTCGTTGGCTTCAGCTGTTGAAATCTTTCGAACGAGCTCAGAGTTGGTTGATAATTGAGAGAGTCGTGGTATTGGTCCCTCTTCGTTCAGCTGTAGGTTAAAGTTCTCAATCTCTGTAGCCAACTTCCCCATTTCGTAGTTAAGAGTGCAAGCAACATAAGATTTTCTACTCAGGGCATCGACCACAACATTGGCCTTTCCGGGATGGTACTGGAGTTGAAAGTCATAATCTTTCAAGAATTCCAACCATCATCTTTGGCGGAGGTTTAGGTCTCTCTGAGTATATATGTACTTAAGACTCTTGTGATCTGAGAAGACCTCAAACCGTTCACCGTATAGGTAATGACGCCATAATTTCAGTGCAAACACAACAACTGCAAGTTCCAAGTCATGTGTTGGGTAATTACCCTCATGAATCTTCAGTTGGCTCGAGGCATATGCAACAACTTGGCCTTCTTGCATTAGTACGACACCTAAGCCTTGAAGAGAGGCGTCGGTGTATAATGAAAATCCAATTTCATTTCTTGGAGTGATAAGTACAGGTGTCGTTGTGAGGCGTTTCTTCAATTCCTGAAATGATGCTTCACAGGCGGGATTTCAGATGAATCGCACGTCTTTTCGAGTAAGCTTGGTCATAGGTTCAGCAATCTTTGAGAAGTCCTTGATGAAGCGTCTGTAATAGCCAGCCAAACCAAGAAAACTCCTAATCTGAGTAACAGTGGCAAGCTGCTTCCAGTTTAAAACTGCTTCAACCTTAAAAGGATCTACCTCAATGCCATTGCCTGAAACCACATGGCCTAGGAATTGAACTCTCTTCGCCCAAAATTCGCACTTACTCAACTTTGCATACAGTTGGTGGGCTTCTCAAGGTCTGGAGGACTATCTTCAGATGTATCTTATGGTTTTCCTCGGTTGACGAGTATATCAAGATGTCGTCCACAAAAACCACCACAAATCGGTCTAAGTATAACCTGAAGATGCGATTCATCAAATCCATGAATGCCACAGGTGCATTTGTTAGACCGAACGACATGACCAAGAACTCGTAGTGACCGTACCGAGTTTTGAATGCCGTCTTCGTAATGTCCGACTCTCGGATCAGAAGTTGGTGATAATCAGACCGTAAATCAATCTTAGAGAAGTATTTGACATCTCTAAGTTGGTCGAACAAGTCATCGATCATGGGCAACGGATATCTGTTCTTGATGGTGACGTTATTCAACTCTTGATAATCGATGCAAAGTCATAACGAACCATCTTTTTTGTGAACAAACAGAACTGGAGCGCCCCAGGGTGATGAACTCTTTCTGATGAAGCCATTACTCTCTAATTCCTTCAGTTGTTTGTCTAATTTGACCAGCTCGATATTTGACATTCTGTATGGTGGAATTGAGATAGGCCCTGTCCCAGGTATGAGGTTGATCTCAAAATCGAATTCCCTAACAGGAGGTAGACTAGGAAGGTCATTTAGAAAAACTGTTGGGAATTCAGATATGACTGGAACATCATGTACTTTGAGAGGGTACAGTGCTGGTGATTCATTTCCGTCACCAAGGGATAACGCTCGAAATTGTGACTTTAGAAGTGCAACTGTTGATTTGTGTATCCATTTCCTTGTTCCCTGAATCTTGACAAACTCTCCTGTATGCAAGGTTAACTGAACTTGCTTCTTCATACAGTTGATCTTTGCATTCAGTGGTGTTAGCCAGTCCATGTCGAGGATGATGTCGAAGTCTTCAATATCTATCACAAAAATATCTGCATATATTATCTGTTCTGACATTCGAAGCTCACATCGAGAACATTGCAAATTCACGTCAGTACCAGATCCAAACGGTGATGTGACATGGAATATGATGGTTGTGGGTTCAAGCTGCAGGCCTAAATGTCTTACCAATGCCGACGATATAAAGGAATGCATAGCACCTGAATCAAACAAAACATGCACTATTGTATTGAACAAAGGAAAGGTACATTCGACTACGTTGTTGTCTGGGAGGAGATGTTGAGCGATGGCAAATGCTCTGCCCTGGTTCCGTTGACTCTAGTTCTGCTGGTTCTGCCTAGGTTGGGCATTAGCAGCAGGTGGTGCTTGTTGGACTGGAACAACGGGAATAGGTTGTTGAAGGTGCGGACAGAGATATTTTACATGGCCCTTCTAGCCGCAGTTGAAACACGTCGGCTGGTACTGCGGGTGGTTCTGGTTGCCATGCTGATTGTTCTGCTGGCCATGCTGATTGTGGTGTCGATCACCACCTCGGCCATTACCGTTTCTACGACCACCCCTTCCATAACGACCTCCGTGGCCATGATTACGAAAACCCCGATGGTTAGGGTTAGAAGGTTCAGTCGCAGGTGTTGTGGCCTCATTCTTCGAAACAGGGGCTGGGAGGGTTGGGTTTTGATTGTAGTAGGGCTTCTTCTTGTTGCCCTGTTGGGAAAACGTTGCAGACCGTTTTCCCTTATTCATTATTTGCTCTTATATAATATTTTCTTGTTCAAAGCTCATGGTCTTGTCAACAACCTCCTTGTAAATCTTGAGATCCAAGATCGATAAGTCTTGTCGAATATCATGGCGAAGGCCATTATAAAATTTCTCAGTTTTATCTTGCTCCGTTGAGATGGTGGAGAAAGAGTAGACTGATAATTCTTTGAACTTTCCAGCATATTCCCTGACGGTCATGATGCTCTGGTATAACTTAGCGAATTCCTGGCGCTTCTGCCTCTTCACAATGCCAGAAAAATACTCATCAATAAATATTAACTCGAACTGTTGCCAAGTCATATCCGTCGTGTTGACCCTTGGGTCCTCTTTCACTGTTATCCACCATGTGTTTGCCTCACCAACAAGTTGGTAGGTCGCTAGTGGAATTTTGCGAGTCTCATCGACTCTTATTGCATCAAGAGCCTTTTTTGACTCATCCAGCCACTTTTGCACCTCATTAGCATCAATGGTGCCACCAAAAGTAAGAGGTTGTAGCCTCTTGTACTTGGTAATCTGATCGGTTTGAGATTCCGACCCAAATCTTACAGGTGCTTGAACAGTGGCAACCTGACTGGTCGCGGTCTCATGAACGACCGTTTGAACAGTGACTTTCATCGCCTCAATAAATCCGGCAAAGAAGGTTTTCATGCTCGAAGGCATGGCAAAGGATGCGGGTGGGGGTGGTATTTCCTGCCCAGATGTAGTGGCAGTATCGGGTATGACTCGTGCTGCCGTCAGAGGCGGCGGTTCCTGAATCTCAGGAGGTGCCTCCACTGCTGGACGGACAGTACTTGGTCTTCCTCTCTCCTGGTTTGCATTTTCTCACTGGGAAGGAGAAAAATAAAACCAAGATTTAGGAGCTGTAGCCAAGTATAATGTTATAGTATGCTCAGCAACAATTTTTAGAGTACTGCAACTAAAATCACCTATTTTTCTAAGTATAGTGTAAGGTTTTTGTTGAGGAATCAAAAAATTTTACGTGCCTCGTATGTTTGGCCATGGTGTAAAAACAAGGTTAGAATGTTATATAGTAAGTATAAAACTTTGCAAGTATTTCAAAAGATTTGGTTATGGTCTTTGTGAACATACATATATATTTTATTGAAAATTCATACGAGTCATAAGAATTCTAAGATTTGCCTCGGTAAATATCCTGATCTAACGTTCTATAGCAATCTTATGCATTCAAACTCTTACTCTTAGTCTTTTCGATTATTATCCAAGTTCAT